>JAABNX020000123.1:419344-436475 GCA_015163995.2 Mormyrus lacerda | reverse complement strand
CGCAGAGAGAGCCATTTACTGCTTCTTTGGGGGTGGGGTGGGGGGGGCACTAGTGATAAAGCATCTGTGTGTGTGCTGGGGGGGCACTACTGATGAATCATCAGTGTGTGCCGGGGGTGGGGCGTGGGCACTATTGATAAGGCACTTGTGTGTGCTGGAGGGGGGAAACTAAGCATCTGGGTGTGTGCCACACACAAATGGCATTAACGGTGACTACACAAAAAAGACGACCGTGTGACTTACTGCCGTCAGTCCATTTCAGAGTCTTTTGACAAGGTTCCATTTTGAACATCATCTCAGCGCTTCACCGAAAGAACAGACCGTACAGCACACATACACAATGACACATTCAGATGACACCCAGTCCTGCGCTCATGGCCCGTCAGCACCATCAGACGCCGTGGTGGTTAAGATCAGAGGATTCTACAACGGGCCCGGCTGTAGCACCCTCTGGAACAAGGGGTTCGACCTCCATTAAAATATCCCACTGGAAAAATGTTTTCATGACAGTTGATTTTGATACTAGTTTAATGGTAAATCGTCGATAATGGAAAATATAAGGTGCACAAGGTACTATCTATATTTTACCATTAAACTAGTGCTGGATAATTCTGTCTGTCTGTCACAGAATTTGCAGTGTGACTTTAAAACAAGTGATTAAATTTGGCCCAGTGTGTTCAGCACAATGTCCTTCAGATCACTCATAAGCTCCCAGACCGTGCCTGGGAGCATTAGTGTCAGCTGCTTTGTCATCAGATTTTCAGTGCCATGCACGATGGCGGGAGTCACCGCAAGCGTGTCCGAATGCAGACAGCTGGCGGCTCGCTCGCAGGCCTGGGGGATGGCCCTAGGGGGCGATCACGTAGCAGTCAGCGCACATTGCCCCCCCCCCCCTCCAAATCAGGGAACCACGAACGAGAGCAGCACATGGAGCATGGTTTGGCTACTGTGTTCTCATTGGCTTAAACCATGACTGACAGCACAGTAAGTCCAACCCACTGCAGGTTTTGAGTGCAGGTCCTTCACCCTGCAGTAAGGGTCATCAATTTAAAACGGCACACTGCCTAAACCTGTGGCAGCAGTGTTACCCCACCCTCACCAAGTTGCTCCTGCCTGTTTTTTCTCTTGAATCACATACTCATGCAAGATGACACTTAGGCTAATGAGGCAAAACGCCTGGGTCAAAGGCTTTGTGGCAGGTTTTTAGCTCTCTGCTATCCCAGCGCCAAAGGTCCAAGTCTCACGGCCGTGACAAAGGCGGCCGTGCCCGATTCTGGTCAGATATTTATTACGGTGTTAATTACCGCCATTTGTCCCACAAAAATTATGAACGTCGCCTTCGACTTGCTAGAAACCAAACGGCCTCGATCACCGGGTCACTTGTCAGATGCCTCTGTTGCCGAGCGGGTTGTCATTAGCAAGTGGCAGCTTCTACCCCAGCCCCCCCCGCCTTTGTAATTTATGCTACATTACACACCTAAATAGGAAACACATCCACTTTCACAGCAGTACCATGGCAGAAGGCCAAAAGAACCACCTGAACCAGACCCATAATTCCTGGCCCTCGACCCCTGTAAACCGAGCGATTATGTATGTCTTGCCTGGTCAAACGCCCTCCCCAGGTCCTCAGCTGAATTACGGGGGAATGTGGAAGTGGCCAGATGCGCTAAACTGAACTAACGGAAGAGAAAATATTCATTAATGCAGCAGCCAGACGGTGATGTATGATGATGAATACACAGGCTGAGCGTAACCTTGGCAACCTTTCGGCACGGGTGTCAGCCTCGGCCCGTTAAGCCGACACGCGGACGTATCGGGGCCCTCCAGCCTGCTCTGGGTGGCTCCGGAGATGCTCAGCAGCGCCTCATAAGGCAGGCAGCTCAAAGCGCCCGGGCTGCCATTTGACGAAGGTTTCTAAGCTCCGCTGTCAGCTCATGCCCCTGGCAGCCACTTTGTATTAATTTTTCTGGCCCGTGCAAACAGCGAATTCCCTGAGATAAGGCACACGTGCATCTCGCGGTTCCAGTCCTTTCTCTGGAGCTCTCGGATGCAGGGGGTGCTCAAATCAGGCAGAAATGTGCATGTGTTAGTAGGTGGTTCACAGGTGAGGGTACTGTGCCTCTGACTGGAAGGTCACTGGTTCGAATGTTCATAGTGCAACACTAACCAAACAGCAAATACCTGAATATTGCAGGACTGCCCACGCGTCCAGGTGACCTCACACCTTACTTACCCCGAATATGGCCATCTAAATTAATTGAACGTGAAGTAATTAAATGCAACAGTTTCATTTTTTATTGCGTGTAGCAGCGGCCGCTTTAATTAAGCCGATTCAAGACTTCCGGTCCTTTCAATAAAGTCTTGTATCGTTTCGTTTCTTTTATTGTTATCTTGCTAAAGCGAATGGTATGAAAAAAGAGACGGGAAACGCACTTAGATCAACACATTTTTTGATCAAATGAGGAAGCCTATTGCGTTTAATTAACCCGGCAGTAAATGAATAAAGCGGGCGCATTCCTCACACAAGCGGATGAGAAACTCGCTTTTCATTTAAGGCAGATGAGAGGATGAGACGCCCGATAGGAAAGGCGCTTTAATAACGGAGTGTGAAGCAGAAAATTGGTTCGCCGCTGCACTGCGCTTCTTTGAGCCAAATTGGAGGTGAGGTCTTATTAAAAACATTAGCTGAGCCCCGTTACAAATTAACTTTGTGGATATATATATATATATATATATATATATATATATATATATATATATATAGTCGCTCTGGTGCCGGTTCCCGGTATGCATCGCCAAGTAAATATAACAGATTAACGCAGATATGCAGATATGCGTTAATCTGATATTTTAATAGGAAATATGAGAAATGAATAAATACATAATTTTGAGGAGAAGACAAAGGCAGTTGGGTCTATTTAGTTCTCTTTAAGCTGGCCGAAGCGCCGCCTTCGCATCTGTTCAGCGGATCCGGGAAGCGTAGCGAGGCTCGGTTCGTCAGTTACAAGACAGGAAAAGTGATGGGGAAATTAATGAAATAATATTAAATCACATCTACACACTAAGCACAGATCCGGGTAGGCTGCAGATCCGCGGAAAACCAGCCAGACTTAGAGCGAAAACGTCTCCGTCCAGTTTTACGTTACACGAAATGTAAATGTCGCACAATCACCGTATTTAACAGCAACGGAACGGTGAGATGTTACAAGCTCATCGGCACCATATAACACCACCGATAGTTTCAGCCAGCACCCTGGCACCGACCTGCTCTGCAAGTTCTTTTACTCGTCCTTTAAATTCACAAAAGGTTTATCTCCTATATAACCCTGACACTTTCCAGGGCACCAGTTGGTCTATCTTACGTATGTTATGAACATCTCTCCCAGCATGACCCAGACCCTGCATCTACTACTTAAGACTCCAAATGCATATTAGAACATATACATTTTAGGAATAAAAAGACATTTTATCTAATTTCACTGTCCCTCACGTGTAAATCAGTATGAAAGGGAATTAGGATTAACAAATTATTCGATGTGTTAATTGTTCAGATACCAGAAACTGCATGATTCGCATCATTAAACAATCTAACATAATTATAAAGTTGAACCAAGTCATTGTATTAAAGACTACAAAACAAAGAAACACCTTTTTCTTTTTACGCTCTCATTAGCGCCAAAGCACCAAACTAAAACTCTTCAGGAAAGTTGAGACTGGTTTGACCGGCTGCCCTGCAAAGCCCAATTACTCAACAGAACCCTCCGCTGACAGGAGTCCGGACGGGCCCGGTGGGCTGCTACTCCGCTGGACATGCTGACATGCGCTATGTAGGGCCTTGTGAGAGGAACCGGGAAACCGCTCGGCTGTGATGTATTACGGGGGGGGGGGGAGAGAAAAGTTAAGCCTACAGGAAAACTCCGGATAACTTATTGCACGGTTCAGCGCGTCAGCTAATGCTCCCCACAAGAGTTATTACGGCAGGCCCGGCCGGCACCTGCCGCCCGAGCTGAGAGGAGTGGCGGGCGCCGTTACCGCGGAAAGGCAAGCCCTGCCGTCTGCTCTGCCAGTGATGGATGTGGGCCTCACATGTCCTGGACAGTCGGTGTCTCGTATAATGAATGCTTTTGTTTGGGGAGCGAAAAAACAAAACGGTAGGGTCCCTAATTGGCTCCTGTTGTCAGCTGCGGTTTGCAGTGACGTACAGGGAGGGGGGAGGGGGCACCACCAGGGGTCGAACTTGAGCGCGGGCACAGAGGTTGACGTTGGCGTAGGTGGGGGAGGGGCACTTGTGCCACTCACACTGTCAAATCCTCTCATACTGTGCCCTGCCCCCCCCCCCATATCAGTCCGGAGGGTCCCCAAGGTCGGCCCTCATCTATATTTCACAGGTTGACAAGCACTTCCGAAACACTGCGGAAACCTTCCGAAACACTGCGGATACTGGGAGGGCGCTGTCACAATTCACTGAGCAGACTTGTCACGAGCACTGCCGAATGGGTAGAGGTGCATTTGCCACCTTTGAGACATGGGAGGAAGGAAAGGAGACTGCAGGGGAGAGAGAGAGAGAGAGAGAGAGAGAGAGAGAGAGGGAGGATAATGCACCAGGTCCACAACCCAGAATAACTGTGGATTGGACCAGAAGAGACATCAGGTCTCAGCTTATACCCTGCATACCAGGCAAGCAGAGGCCTTACTCTCCTGCCTTACCCTACCCTGCACCCTATTACATCATACCTTGAGAACTATTTAAAGACATTTCTCCAAACTTAAACACATGCCCTCCCATCCTGACAGGAAGCCTCGCAGCACGCTAAGTGCTAGAATGAATTTCATGGCTGGCGTCTTTTGTTCTGCCCGTGGCGGGGGAGACAGTTTCGATGTACCTGCCACGTGCCTTCGGCAAGATCTTCGCCCGTCCGGTGCGGCATTCCCAGACGCTGGGTGTTGGCTCCTAACATCGCAGTTTAACATGAGGAGCAACAGATCCAGCCACAGCAGTGGGAGGTCGTCCCTCCTTGTTGGGCCGAGCCGGGGCAGCCGTGTGCATTGGCCAGTCTCACCTCCCGGAGGCTGGGGAGGAGGGGCTGGTGACGAGCCTGTCAGCACATCCGCTAACTCTGCAGAGCGCCAAACCCGGAACGGGATGGAATAACAGCCGACTTCATTCCCCCCGCAGTTCTCCAGCGACGTCGAAATGAGAGACGCTCTTCCGCGCATCTCGCTGCGGCATGCGACACCGCCTCACGCATGCTGGGAGCTGCGGATTAGTCACGGGACCAATGAGGCTTCGGAAAGCACAGTGGGTGGCATTCTGTCAGTCAGCGGCTGATTTGATCCATTTCCTGCTGGTCCCTTCATTAGTTTCCATCAGGCGGAACCGGTGACAGATGGCCGACGGTAATCCCGCCAAAAGTGGCTGTTCGAAGTTTCATTTTTTATCTCCCCATCACTAAAACATATTCAAGCACATAAATATGCTTAGAGTCACTTGTAAGGGTTAGCAGCAGTGGATGCACACGCTCTGACACACCGCCGATACACGGCAACGCTCAAATTAGCAGGAGGGTCTTCGCAGTCACGGTTTACGTTGGTTATGGGGAGAACAGGTCTATTTTTCAGCCCTAACATGAGAATTTCTGAACCTTCTGAAGTCTGCCAGATGTAAAAAGCTCTGCCCTCTGTGATGCCGCATGAGGAATGTTCACGTTAACAAGGTGTTTGTGGCTGAACAGGCCTGGGACGACTAAGCTTCAGAGAAGCAAAAGAACAAATTAACTGGGATTAGTAAGGGTCAATAGATTAACATTAGCTACAATGGAGATATTTTGTGCGACGGGACTTCCAAGCCAGGGGGATTTGAAGAGGGCTGAAAACATCAGCGGGTAAGAAATGGCGAGGTCACGCAGAAAGCCCAGTAAGCCCGAGGCCACAGCAAAGGTTAACTTCTGATTACTTCCTGTGGAGCGGAGGAGGCCCGGTCTGGAGAATCCTTGGAAGTAATTCACTGTGCCGAGAACCAATCACGGCTGGATTCTGAATAGGCGGGCAGTGCGTGCGGCCCAATCGGGGACTGAGACACTTCATGCTTTCAGCAAAGGTCTCTCTTCCCTCACTTTCAGGTGAAATTCACTCAGGAGGATAAGTGAATAGAGTGGAGATAAAAATGAAAGTCTCATCAGCCATCAGGGTTCGAGTGACTTAACCGCCATTTTTCTGAGGAGCGTGGAAGCAGCACTTCTGCATCTCCTGAAGAGTCAAAGAGCTGCTCCCTGAGCCCCCGTCTGAGCTCTTTTCAGACCTCCACGCGCAGGAGTGCGGCGGCACGGATGATTATGACACTCTGAAGAGGTTCCCTGTGGCACAGCGACCTCTGACCAGAGACATCCTGCCTGTCGCTGATCTTGAAGGACCTCCTCGGCGTGAGCCTACTCTTCATGGTCTCCCTGGCGCCTTCAAATGGGGTTAAGCTCTACACCACTTAACCAGCACGTGGAAGCGATTAAGAACAAAAATTAAATTTACAAACAATTTTCAGAGAACTACCCAAGGCATTTAAGACCCTAATTCATTTTTATACTTAGATAATGCTGGGCAATTTTAGATTATCTGGTATAAGGTTCTAATTAAGAGACGGAGAATGTGTTTTGTTCCCATGGGTATTCCTATCCGTTGCTAATATAAACACTACGAGGGATGGAAGAGATTAACAAGAGTTAACAATATTGGAATAGAAATATTCCTTTCATTATCACTCAAAAAAAATGCTATTAGCTTAAGCTTCTATGCTAATTACGCTTTACAGGGTCACGGTGAATCTGGAGCCTATCCCAGAATTGAGTGGGTACAAGCAATGGGACGCCCTGGATAGGATGCCAGTCTGATGCATGGCACACACTCACAAACGCACTCTGTGGGCAATTTAAAGACATCAATTCAAGTAAAAATCGGGACACAAAGCAAAATCCCACACAAACAAGGCAAGAACCCTCTACGGGAATTAATTCCTTGAGAGTGGCCATACTTGCCATTTTGCGCTGCTCTTAACCTCACGCATCATCCGTTTTTGATATTAGTCGCAATGGCTTTAATGGACGCTCCCTCCACTTTCAGTAACAGCTCACCCAGTGTCGTGTCACAGCCCGGCCGTTAAATGTTAAAAATATGCACAATATTCCTCTTGGTCGTGATGGCAGTTGGACATCGGGCCCCCTCCCTCTTAACGGGGGCGTCACTCTGTCTGCTGTGACAGGAGGAGATGCTGAGTCACCCTTCAAGGAGGCAGGGGTGTCCAGTCTGAAAGGCCGCAGCCCTGACCCAAGGGGGTGGCACAGAGAGCCCGAAATGAAATCCGAGCCAACACCGGCCAAGTAGGACCTTCTGGCATCGCACGCTAAAGTTCCTGCCAATGTGTTCGGGGCCAAAAAAAAAAAAGTGTTGGAACAACATTATTTCAACTCAGTAGTCTGCTAATATAAATTACCCAAGCTAAACCTTACAAGCACTTATCTGCAGCAGTTAGAAATGAAAAAGGGTCAATGCCGGGAATGTTACTGGCCGTTTTTAAATACCTTTGTCACCTTGATACGTGTGCATACACATTCAATTAAAATGCAGCCCATATCCAGCACTCTGCCGTTTCAATTCCTTAGCACAGGGCAATAGTCTCGCTTTCTGTTTAGACAGCAGCCGGTAACGCAGTTTATGGCCTTGATCTTATGGCGTTAAATGGACCAGAGTGTCTGGCTGTTGGGGAATTACCTGAGTGTTTAAGCCCCTTGTCCCGCTGACATAAATGCAGTGAGGACCTCTGCCCATTCTGGTCTTATCCAGCATTTTAACTCTGGAGTGGGGGGCAGGGCCACTCTGGGCAATGTATTAAACTCCTGTCTACAGTACAAGCAACAGGGAAGGCACACGTGCAAAAGCTGTCCCACTCAGCTAGTGTTTCCCATTTCATACCATCATTTGTGAAACCTACCATCAATAATTTAATTTTTTTTTAAATCGATGTTCTACATTTTTTATTGCAAATAAGGATTTTTTTTGTGCAGTTTTCCATTAGACTTATCTTTGGATCTCCGAATGGCCTGATTAAAAGAACCAGATTACTATCAGACATGGACACATAATTAGCGCACAGATCTAATATCCGTTTCCCCCGAGAGAGAGGCAATCCGCCTCCCTCAGATCTGTCCTTGCGGGAATACGATAACAAGAGGTCTTGCCTGAATGCTCAGTCCTAAATGTTAGTGCCCAAGCCCTTGCTGTGGACAGGCAGAGAATCGGGGAAACTCAGCAGGGACCAAAGGGAAAATATGTTCTGGGGCTAAGCAATTTATCATAACAAACCTCGGCATAGTGTCGACCGATATCTCATCCACTGTTTTCATTCAATGAAAACTGAAACAAAAAAATGCTATATTGCAGAAAGCCCCCACTGTGTGCTCACTGTGTCAGAAGGGTAGAAAGCTCCATAGCGAGGAAAACGGCTTGAGGTTCGAAAGCGATTTCAGCCCATTTCTGTCTGCGGAACGAACGTAGCAGTGAGCAAAGAGCGACGCGCTTGCAGCGCAAAGGGAGGTGAAGAGGGCCAGCGGGGAGCCCGGAGAGCCGGGCCCCGGGTTCCAGCTCCCCGTCGCCGCGGTGACAGTGCGGAACACTCGGAGCTGTCACCCAGCTGACGGGGGGAGGAGGCGGTGCGTCTTGCGGCACCACTGGGAGGTGGCGGGGGAGCCGCAGGAGGCCTCGGCTTCTACCGCGTCAATAAACTGAGTGCTTCCTCGGTGAGGAGCGGCCACTGCGGAACGGAGCGCGCTGTGATGCGACAGAAATGCGACGGTGCGGAGGGGGCATTCCATATACCTGAAAAATAAATCAAGCAAAACCAGGTAGAAAATTTCTCTTTCACTGAAGCAGTAAATGTGAAGCGACGGGAAGTAAAGCTGCGAGGCGGGGCTGGGTTCGCAGGATCCCTCCTGTCGCTAAGCACAGAGGCTCGGGCCTACGGGAGACGGGTAGCTGACGCGGACGGGACCCTTTGGTGCCTTCGGGGTTAAAAAGAGTCGGTGGGGCGGCTCTGGGGATTCCGCCGCACGGGCAAAGGAAGTCACGCCAGGTTGCGAGTTCAGTCCCACGACCTGACAATAAACCAATGTTTCTCAAGCCAGTTCTTGGGGATCCACAGCAAAGCTGTATCTGGTGTTTGGCGTGTTTGACTGTCAGATAGGCCACCGGCAGATGAAAGACATGGTCTCAGGTTCAAATACAGAACTACAGGATGAAAATTAAGGAGAATTCCCACACATACCTTCACATGATTCTTTAAAGAACCCCCAAACAAACAAAAAACAAACATAATTATTAGTATTTCTCTCCTAAGCCTTAAGCCTAAGTCTTAAAAGCGCAGACTGAGGCTGAGGTGAGTGCGGTAGGTCACTCTTATTAACTACATATTGGCAAATACGCTACTATTAGAGGGGTGCATCTATTTTCCATGACACGCTCCCTCAGTCTGGAACCAAGATGAAGGTTCACCTAGCAAACGCCCGGAGCTGGGAATGAATCCAGCAGGCAACCAGGGGAAGAGGTCAGATCATTCAAACTGATGAGAGATTTGAGACTAGCTTTGAAAACTCATAAAGGTACATTACAATACCTCGATTTTATTTATGCCGCTTATCCGGCAGAATATTAAAAACGCAGGGCGCGAGTTGGAGGCGGAAGGATACCATCCCCCCTATCACCTTACAACAATCGATTATTCAGCTGCTAAAACGGCTTGTGTAAAGCCCATTAAGAAGCCGTGTGCAAATCCATTACCTTTCTCATGTTACAAGGAAAAACTGCAAAGTCAACAATGGACAGTTTTGCTAGCTGCACCTAGAGGACGGGATCGGCTAAAATAAATCTATTCTTATACATCAATTAATTAAACGCTCACCATTTGAACGACTATTACATTACAGGATGGGGCTCTGGGAATTTCATTTTTTTTTTTTTTTTTTTTTTTTTTGGGTACTTGCTAACCTCGTCAGAGATAACTACATTTCACGGAGGAGGGGGAAAAAAAAATATATAAATGGTGGAGGAGATTGCTATCCGTGCAAGTTATTACCCTATAAATGAATGCACCATTGAGTCAAATTTAATTTACCGGGATACAAAGTTCGGGGAGAGCGCGGGCGAGGGGGAGCCAGGCTGTGGGGGAAATTACACGCCATGGGGTGAGCATACGCGGACCCACTGCCTAAAACAATCTGCATTAATTACACGGCTCCGGCAAGGCCGGGCACCACGGGGCCCGAATGCCAGCGCCTGTCATACGGGCGCATCCTGATAAATCCCCATGGGAGGAAAACAATACAGGAAAACAAAAATAACTCATTCGACTGGCCCAGGCTCTCTCCAGGGGGCGTCCTATGCGTCTCCTGTGACCGGTGACAGGAACACACTGATGTGAGATGCCGGGGTCAGAAGGCCGCCCCGTGCACGGCCAGGGGCACCAGCGACTTGGAAAACTCCTACAACCATGCACTGCTAGGCCAGGGGAGTCTCCTTGTGGAGAAAAAAAAAAAAACACGCATTTTCTTCAGGGATGCGAGTCCTTTGGGGTGAGAAGCTGACGCTTCAGCTCTCATAGGCATTAACCTACTTCCTGCTACATTCTTATTCAAACAGATATTTTATACTTAAAACTCTGAAAGATCATCCATCTTCCTTAAGCTTATCCGGTACAGGGTGCCCGTGAGCCTGGAGCCCCTCCCAGGAAGCAGGAAACACCCCGGGAGGCATGCCAGTCCATCGCAGGGCACACACACACACACACACACACACACACAAGAAAATTTAAAGACAATTGTCAGAATAAAACAATGCCATTTCTCCAACCTAAGCAAAGCATAAACCTGGACATGTCACTCGTGTATTTCAGGTTAAGCACCATTCTCTTGGGGGTGACAGCCGGGCACCTCTACGTCCTTATATAACAACGGACCGTTTGCACAAAATAAACGTGAACGAGCCAGCGCCTATGGACAGGGCAAATACAACGCTGCAAGATTCCCAAGTGTTACTCACTGCAACTTGGCACATTTAATTCATTAAAAAATTGCAGATTCTTACAAATCCTGCACAAGTCATCAACGTGTCCAGAAGCGTTTCGCTACTCACCTGATGCGGGACTCTGCCTTGCTGGCGGCCTCCTGGTACTGCTCAGACGTCATCTGGTAGTACTCAAGGTTCTGAAGAAATAATACAGACAGAAAACCTGGTGAAGGTGTCATAAGTGAAGCTCACAATCACAGATTTAATGTACACAAATGCAACGGTTGACGTGCTAATGGGAGCCTCAGCATTAGCTTCCGCATCACTCCAGAAACACGCTTATGCCCGTTTCAGTGCTGCATCACAAGGAGAAAACTTAGGTATTTCTCACGAGTTGTTCATATTGAGATTTTCAGATTCTCTGCTTTATAATGTCAAATAAGGGAGTATCAGTTCAAAAATAAAGGTCTTGAATCAGACTTCTGATGACAGACAGCGATCTCCGTTTGTCACATGACGGACAGCGATCTCCGTTTGTCACATGACGATGTCACATTCAGAACACCTGGCTTGTGACGCCCCCTAGGTGTCTTTAGCAGCAAGAATTCACATATCCCTTCGGAGCATGCAGATCTTCTCTCAGGAAGCTCACAAGAACAAGCAGGGATTTAAAAATACGCAGAAGAAAAAAAGCGGTTTGTGAGCTAATCAGCCCTGCATGTGTGTCTAATTACTGCCCATTTAGGAAATCCACAAAAAAAGTTCCGGGAGGTTCCTTGTGAAGTGTGCATCAATTTTTGACCTGAGAACTAAATGTCAATCTGGCTACAAATTAATTTTAAATGACAACAGCTAGGTGGAGGCTTTGGCGATGCTTGACAGACAACAACCCCTGGAGCTCTTCAGGAAAATTACACTTGAGGAGAAATGATTGGGTCCGCTCTCAAAGCGACCCTCACACCGATCGCGGCGACACGGCCGAGATTAAGTAATTTATGGAGGCACGCGATAATTCTAGCCAGCGCGGCGGCCGGGCTGGCGTTTAATGGAAAAGGGGAGCGTGCTCGAGATTATCGGGTGGCGCTGGTAGGTGTTTAACAGCAGCTGTGAGCAGGGGCCTCTCACACGCGTCTCCAGACGCTAATCGCCACACCAGCTCCGAGGGGGAGCGCTGAAGGAAATGAGCTCAGGGCCGGGGGGCCGCAGCTGCCCCCACTGCTCGCCCGGTGTGTCAGAAAAACACACGGCCTCGCACGTCACGGGGGAACAGAACGGGAGCCCTACAGACGGGGGGCGGAAGGCAAGTCTTTTCCACCGTATGTGTGTGTGGTCTGGGCTACTGTGTGTAGGGTCTTGCAGAGAAGGAGACCTCAGAAATGGACTCTAAAACCCTGGACCTTCTCAGCTTGTTGTCAGGACACATGCTTCAAAAAAAAGCAACATGGAACTGGAGCAGTTACAGACCTAGAGATGGTGGCTTCTTTGGTACAATCAGTCAGCGCGTGATATTTAGGCAGCAGCGTCTGGCGGAGCCCATGCGGAGGTTGAGAGTTTGAGCGTCACCTGGAGCAACAGATTTTCTCCCAAGCACTTTTTTTTTCTCTATACAACCATCTTGAACGGAAAAAAGGGCAAGACTCACACAGCCTTGGGGATTTCACAATTTATTCAATGCACCACTGGGATTCGAACCTAGGATGTCCTGTTCACTAGACAGACACAGGTAAGGTTTTTTTCTTGCGTCAGGTTCATAGCCGCCCCAGTTGTCGATTTCAAAAAGCATGCAGGACGGGGCAGGACCCTCCAAAGATGAGGATGGGGCTTGGAGACTCCCCCTTCTCTGACAGTGAGGGCTATTCACAAAAAAAAAAAAATATCCAAAACCTCACTCTCAATTCTCTTGCTGCCCCTGCATGCTCACGACTGCGATATCCCAGTCCCAAGCCGGCATGACCACCGCCTGCCCACCGGGGTGGTGCCGTTAATTATTTTTTTATTAATTTATGCCCTCCTGCCGAAAGAGGGTAATTGAAGCGGACGAGGGCTGACTGATGGGATGGAGCGAGGGAACCTCCAGAATCACATCCATTTCCGCTGCGCGGTTCTCCCAGTTCATGCAGCTTGGCCCGCTTCCAGGAGCTGCTCCGGGGGCAGGCCGAGGGACTCGTTTTCCATTTGCATTCACGGTGATCCTTAATCTATTACGGGGACAAATTAAATCGTCCTCCCTCACCCTTTTCTTTAAAAAAAAAAAAAATATGTGAAAGCACGGCTTATAGAGAGCTGCTCTATTCTGAGCAGTCTCTTAAGGGATAATTAAAATAATTGCTTTTTAAATGTTAATGGTTTTTAATGACCCAGTACAGGGCTCATAACTTGAGCCTGCCTCCTGACTTTGCAGAGACGCGACTCGCTACCGGTGGGCTTGAAGCGGCAGGCCATGGGGCACTGGGGGGCCTGAAGTCGGCGAGGCGTCTGAATCAGTGCCAGAAAAATTAATGAATTCTGGGCAAAAACTGATAAACAAACAAAGCAAAAAAAAATAAAAAAAATACTCAAAAGAACAGTGACAAAAACTTCCATTTAATCAAAACGAGTCGCAGCTTTAACTTTTTAAATTAACAAAACGTCGCTGTGGATGTCTTCTTGCGCCTGTTTTTTAATTGCTTGGCTTTATCAGAGTTACCGTTCAGCAGGACGATGCCTTTCTGAAGACTCGCGCGTGTTTTTATCTCCTATCTGTCACTCGGAGCCCCCTTCGCTGCTCGGGGGTGTTGGACCAGCTGAAGCCGGAAGCCGGGAAGCCGGATCGCGTCTCGCAGCCTTTTGAAGGTCCCGTGACGGTGAAGATGACCGAAATGTCATCGCACCCCTCTCAGGGCCTGGGGCTGAGGTTTCAGCTCAGGCTGGAGATTGGGGTGGGGTGGGGGGGACTCAGAGAGACTCAGCGGAAGATATGAAAGGCGACCCAACTTCCCTCCTGTGTCCCTGAGCCAACCACCCCACTAAGAGGGGGGGGGGGTGCAATCAGACAGCCTGCTAAGTCCTGTACACTTCTACTGCTTGCCAAGGGTCCCTGCGCTGGTCTATACCAGGCCATGTGCCAGCCTACCAGCACCAAAGCCACGGAGATGAAGCCTGCCCAGCTCACAAGTCGGGGGGGGGGGGTTGGGGGCGTGCCCATCAGCTCCGGTCTGTGGCTGGCGCCACTCCCAAACCCTCCCCACTCCTCAGGCCACATAGTACAACCCGGCGCATCTGCCTGCAGTGCCCACAAACGGCCAGTTGCCACGGCAGCGTCCTCCCGCACCGATGTCCGCGTAAGGCGTGCAAACACAGGTCAACTCCCTCCCTCAAGCGGCCATCTCAGGAAAACTGAAACGGACAGGCATTGCGCCGGCCGCCCCTCCGAATCGCAGCCGTCCCAAAGAGGTAAACACATATCTGTAGCTCATCTGCAGCTGCCAAAACCCTGCCAGCTCCTATAACCCGGGATTCACACCACAGCTAATGGGCCACGGTATAGACAAACAGCAGAAACCAGCCCGCATTCATTTTTCATGCCTGAAAGTCATCAAGTACAGAAAGAGACAAGAAACAAGACACTAATAAATTAAATGTAAGCCACAGTTATTACCCTGGCACGATAACAAGGAAACCGACATATGCGACTCCTCTGTATTTAGCCGTCAATTTACTTCCTGTCTATGCATTTACCCAGTTTTTTTTTTATTATCAATTTATCGTTCATTAAGGAGAAAAGGCATTTACTCTGGTCTAGAAAGACAGGCGTTAATGACAGCGGGGGCCGTGCACTATTTAAGATGCGTTTCATCAATTTAAAATCGTGATATCTGTAAAAGCCTGATTCTAATTAGCTGCTGTATATCTTGAATTACCTATGCAAACATCTTTTTCCTTGTTATGTGCTACTAAACAGTCTATTTATGTTTGATGTATTATAATTTAAAACTAGAATATATTTTTTGCCAAGTTGGAGCGAAAAGTTTCAGAATCCGATCTGCAAAGTCACAGCACAGACTTCAGATTACAGATTACAGACTTCGTGGCTCGCGTTTAAAAAAAAAAAGTTTTAGATCGTGAGATGCTCTCAGGCAAAGAACTTCCTGTTTGTGATGAGACTGACTGATCCATCGACCTGGAAACTGACCAGGGGCATTACGGCTCTGATCTCAGTGGGGGCGTCGCTCCTAGAACCATCCCGCCAGTGATCTGGTAGACGTGACGCTCACTGCACTGGTGCTGCCCTCGGTGACCCTACAACCTCGGTGGCTGCTGTAAATCCCTCTAATGGCGTCCTGCTCCTTTGGAGATGCTTTCGGACACCGTGCCACTAATTCTCTCTTTCGCCGATTCCCTCAACTAAATTAAACCTCAAAAGACAGAGCCGGCATGTAAATGTCGCTTGGAAATGTTAAATCTACTGTACCTGGGAACTGATGTCGTCCTCAAAAGCAGAGGAGCTCCATTATTACCCCGAGATGTGAGTCTACCGAAGACCTTCTCAGGGCACCTGCCTTACTGCCCATTTTGATAGTAGAGAATACAGCTACACAGAACCACTGTGCTTATGGGTCAGCCTGGTTTAGGGTGAACACAATGAGCTATTCCAAGTTTTAAACTTGAAAGGCTCCTAGTCTTGGCTACACGGTTCAGATCTTCTTGTGCTTTTACTGGTTTATTTCTTTGATTGAAACATTAATATTAATGACAGATGCATGATTATAGGAGACTGACCAATCAGCACACAGCAAGAACTCTGTGCTTAAGTGAAATCTGGGTCCTTTTCATTGAAATAGTAGCTTACAAACCCTGTCCTAACTCATATTGTCCCTCTTGACATGGATTAGTTGGTCACCCTAGCCTGCTTACTTATGTATGATAAATAAGTAAGGGGTGATAAGATCTAACAGCTCTCCCTGGAGAGGAAAATAAGCAGATATCTAAGTTTTTGTCATGATCAGCCCCGACCGATCCTCCTGTGTGCCACGCCCACCTCGCTACCCCGTGTTCCTGCCCCGATTGTGATCACCTGTGTCCTGTTAATCCCTGCCTAGCCTGTGTATTTAGTCCGCGTCTTTCCCCAGTACGTCAGATCAGTCATTGTTGTGTTACTAGATGTTCGTGCCAGTCTGCCTTTCGTTCAGAATAAACCCCGTTTACCCTGCGGTTGCCCGCCTCCTTGCCTACATACATACATAAATATGTACACACATACACATAAAAAAATATATATGCATCTCTCAGACAGGAGGCCAACCAGAGTGCCCAGTTTGCCACATTCACCTTCAGTCTGGATGGAAACGAGGCCTCCTGGGACAAGCAGGGGATCCTGCTTCTGATTACTCTCCATTTTCCACGCCATGTGAAACGTTCACTTACACATTAGCTCCCTCCAGCAGGGCCGCCGATAAGCAGCATACTGGTGATTTTCAGACATTTTTTAATGTCTGAAATGCTGCTACATCATCTCCACTCCATCTGCCAGCGGAGACTCTCCACAGCTACCGTTCATGCATCCTTACCTCACCGAAAGCGAGAAAATTAATAAACCGCAGCAGTTTAGGGTCTAGTCAGACTGACAAAGTGTTTTACGCGTCTGTGACACGGAGGGGCGAGTTCCTCACACCATCTGGATAGAAACACCGAAATAACCAATCGCAGAGTCACTGCCACACCTACAGACGGCAACAGACACAAACACCTGCACACAGATTCCAACACACACACAGAAAGGCACGCAGTCTTTTCACTGCCAGACCTCACTTGCTGTTGAGAAATCATACTGGTGACACCACAGGTGACTTCTCAGTTTTTATAAACCAGTGCAAATGATACGCACGCTGGCTACTGGAGTAATTATGCAGTGTACCTTTAGAACAAGTCAAATTAGTAACTATAGCAGGTGGTGTACGGTGACATCAACAGGGGCTATAGTGACGCTGTCTGTGCGTCCACATGAAACAGGGCGACAGTTATATGAAAGTACTGCCTCTCGCTGAGGGTGACCGGGTGTACGAGCCTATCTGTGTAAGGGAGGGGGGGCAGAGGGACCCACTCAAACAGA
>JAABNX020000123.1:377930-397550 GCA_015163995.2 Mormyrus lacerda | reverse complement strand
CCCCCCCCCCCCCCCCCCCCATAAAGCAGAGAGACCGTGGGTCTCAGTTCCTTGTTGATTGCTATCAATGTCTCTTTCATGTACATCCGATTACTCAGCATATCTGCAGAATTAGTCAATCTGAAACTAAAATGTAGGAACTATGGGGAAAATGAAAACAATGACAGCATCCAATAAAACAAACGGTGCTAAAAACAATGACAGCATCCAATGCGGCTCTCATTAAACTTAGGGACTCAAAAAGCACATTAAGATTGATTAAGTGTGAAATATTAATAAAGCAAGTTCAGAAAGGTAAATAATTGAAAGGCAGTTACTTGCATCAAGTGGTTGAGCACCCGGCTGCAACAAAATCTTATAGACATTGACTTCCAGGACCACAGCTAAGACGACTCATCTTAAACGGTCTAGGGAATTCAGGAATCACTGATTTAGCTCAACGCCGAGGTGCAAAGGAACCACGTTGCCCACTCCTCTGCAAGGCCAAGAGTCTAATCCCATTTGCACAAAGGCCTCACATGGGGACCCTACAACATGTAGGAATGTAAAAGAACGTGCTGGAATCCACACAGCGCAGGGTATTCAAAGACCACCTGTCTCACAGTTTCCCCAAAGCCATCCTTTAAAAGCACAGGAGGGCTGATCAAATATCGGATGCGATACGTTCCAGGACCAGAGCTGAAGTATTGAAACGGCCACAGAGAACAAAATGATTCACAGATCATTCACAGATCATTCACAGATATCATGCAAAGCTATGGTCAGATAGCCAAGAGTCCCAGCTGATCGTTGACGTTAATTTTCACATTATTTTTCCAGTTGATTTCCTTGAAATTATTTTAATGCGGTAACACTTAAGGTGGAGCTCAAATGCATCGTCTTAATAAAACACAAGGCCGATTCCCATGGGACCAAGTTCTCTTTGGGAGAGCTCCAGAACACTACTCCCTTCCCTGCATCCAGGAGTGACTGTGCTACCAGGGACGGTCTCGCTCCCGCACCCAGCCCCTCTTAGGAGTTGAAGGCCCTCCAGCGGTCACTGTCCACACTATTGATGCTGCCCACGGGATAAGGCCCGGACACAACATCATCCAGGTACGCAGAGGAGCTGTCGATGCGTGTGCTGGAGTAGAAGTCGGGATGGAGGTCCTTCCTGCCCACGGCGTAGGTGGGGGGCAGGTGTACATCCGTGTCCTCTGGCTCGTCTACCTGTGATCTGTAGGAGAAGAGGATCTTTGGCTCCGAGCTGCAAATAGAGACAAACAGTCATTGTTGGTAATGGGGGTATTTTTTAATGACACAAATGATGTCAAAGATAGTATCAGGAACTCAAACTGCAGTCAGATGTTATCCTTCATGGCCGAGTAGCATGTGGAATATTACAAATAACTGCCTAATAAACATCTCAGCCACCCTACTGATAAAAGGCAAGGAATTCATACTCAAGTCCAATTAACTCCTAGCAAAGTAATTAAGGAAAATATGCAAGCAATTAAACTACATACCCAAAGAAGCCTTTAAGGAATGTGACGTAGATGAGCGGTGCAAAGGCAGAAAAGTAGAGGAATGTGGTGACATCAACACAGCTGCAAGGAAACAAACCCAGGAATCAGCACAGATGTAATCAACCAAATGGCAGTGTGAGGAGGAAAAAACTCACAGCCTTGGGCCTACCAAAAGCAGCACAGGGTGTGCATGGTCAAATTACGTCCAACCAAGTATGAATCCTGCGTTTAACATATTATCAAATGTGAGCCTAATTCAAAAAGGATGAAAAACTGACCAGAGTCCCTCAATGATGTCCGCACATAGCAGAGCGCTACCAACCCCCTGTACCAAGTTTAGCAGGGACAGGATGGCAGCGTATACGTAGAAGGTCTTCTTGGCTGTAGATACAACACTGTGCGTTAAAATTTAGCATGCTAAGCAAGAAAGACAGTTTTTCTACTGATCTCAACTGATTAAATGTCCTATACAACAGGAGTTAGCGACAAAACCTCTTGGTGATTTTATTAAGCTGTACCACCGAAATCAGTACCTTTTGTGTCGGGCTCTTACTAATAATGAAAAAATAACTATTTACACTCACATGGTAGGAAAATCCTCTCTCTCACAGGAGTCTTAGGAAGGATGACTATGAAGGAGTAAACCTTAAATTCAGAGGAAGAAAAATTAAACCTCAATAAAAAAACATTCAGTGTGATTCTTCAAGCAGCTGGTTTTGGTTTCCATAGAAGGCTGTGTTCCTCATTAAGCGTCAATGATACGCCCAGCTTACCAAGAAGAAGAAGCAGGAGCTAGCCAACCAAAAAAGGCGCCCCCCATGGCCATAAATGTTAAAGTCCTCCGCCGACAGATGCCTATCTGGGTAGAGGATCTCCAGGGTCCCCTGGAAGGCAGCATGACACAGGCAGGCCACTCTCTCAGCATCAGTGGGTCACACATGCGTCATGTACCAGTTAATCCTAAATCTACTTTGGACATTCAGTCCCTCTTTTTCATTCAATATTTGCTTTTCCATGACAATATCATTTTACTACCACCCAAAATGTATATTTACTTTATTTTTATATGGTGAAACATAAACCAAAATAACACAACCATATTCATCCAGCTATCAGCATATTATCAGCAGTTTGCAAAGATCCCTGTTACTAGCCAAAGGGTGATGTTAGCGCCTGATTTTAAACCACCCAGAATCTCTGAAATCAATTACAAACAGATCTGCAGGCGACACTTTAGACATGCAAACGCTCGCATTTTCAAAATCCATAAGGGATCGTCCAATTGAACGGCTAATAAAATCGATTCACTAATATACAAGGCAAATCATCATTATCAAGACAGCCTCTGACTTGCGTGACGGAATATCCCAGAGACAGCACTGTTGTGATCGCCAGAACACGCTTGATGCTCAACTTGCTTTCAAGGTGACCTTGGAACAAGGGGGGAGACAAAACGCATAGATGAATGCAGATGTCATGGTACAAAGGATATGATAAATTAGCAAAGTCCTGCTTATGTTGAATGAGTGTGTCACCTGACCAGTACTGCAATAACTAACCACAATAAAACAAAAATAAAACACAGGGGACATAAATTCACATGTATTCCACAGACAAGATATTGTTTTTATTTATCATCTTCATCTGTGTTTGTCAAATATACTTTTATAGATCTTACATTCCAGGAAATGTCATCGACCCTTTTAAGGGAGCAGGAGTACAGAAATTATACTTTATATTTTTACTTTTTAACATTTGCATATACATATTTTTTTGCTGAGAGATAACGGGGTTTCCCACAATATGACAAATGTACAAAATGTGCTTTATGACAGTCGTACCGAAGGCCAGCCCCAGGATAATGACGCTCAACTCGATGGCCAGCAGAAAGAAGCGTGTGATCTCCCACAGCACCTGAAGGGATGACATCCAGCCATTCACACCTCGGCCCATGGTGGCCAATCCAGACAATAGTATAGTGATACTTTATTAATCGCCGGGGAGAAACTCTCTGTTCGCCCACCCCATCTTGCTCTCCGTGAGACAGGTGAGACCATGCGTGTGGTCACAGTGAGGGTCAGTCAGCGTGCAGGATGCCTGGAGCTGGGGGTTAAGGGCCTTGCTCAAGTGCTCACGGACATGTGCCTTTTCTGCCAAGGCTGAGGCTCAAACCAGCAACCTTCTGGTCACAGGCACAGAGGCTTAGCCTGCTATGCCACACGCTGCCCCAAATCAATCCGGTAAAACCTAATTCATGATTCATGATGTGCCGTTATGGTCCACGCAATTTGCGTGGCGTGAATTTGAGCACCATAATTGTTGGCAGGGACTGTAAGCATGCAGCCCAGATTTGGGGTCCAGTGGAATTTTTGCACATTTCCGGTGCATGTGCAAGGAATCGGTGATGCATGACTTGGTTTTTCCAGCAGGTGGCAGCACTAACTTTCACAGGGCTGAGGTCAAAGACGGCAGCGTGAAAGAAGACTAGTTGTAATTACGGACGATTCTGATGAGCAGCTGTGTGAAGACGTGCAAAAGAACCTGCACATGCATGTCTTCCCACTGAAAAAGCACAAGGACATATTCCCAAGCATGAATTCACGCGTAAGCTTCACTCAGACCAAGAAGACAGCATCTGCCTTCTGCTGGTCTGGTGGTATATCACAACTTTCTGCACCAGCTGAACATGACTGCCTACATACACCAACAAATGTAGTAGGTATGCCAATGTGCAGGCACATAACTACAACTATAACTAGGGTTAAGACTATGGAAGGCTGACATATAATACCTCTGTGACAAAGAAAACAGCTGTCCTCAAAGAGGGGGAACTCAGGAAAACATTTGGCATAAAGTCATGGGAGATTTTGCATACTGACTGTTGTCCTTCATGCATGAGTCATTTTATAGCAACAAAACCTGCAGAACAATCATTCAAGAAAAACAGGCAACTGTGTGTTTATGAAAAACACAAACCACAAAAAAAGGAACAAAAACAAGAATCTGGAAAGTTCCCAAAAGACACAGCTTGCATCAGGGTGATCCTTCTGACTGGAGACGTCCCGTCTTACCTTGTCGATAATGGTAGCGGCGCTGGAGGCGCTGACCGTCATGGAGACGACAGCACGGGTAATCCCAACCGCGGCAACGACAAATACCTGCAGAACATGTTCACGGATACCCGCTGAAGACCACTGAGCGAAGCAGGAGTCGGTTTTGAAAAACAACAGATCGCGGCAAATTTCCTTGTTATCCACCTAAACGTTCAAAGTCAGGCGGCTGACAAATACTCGCTTACATTTCCGATACTGCTCGCTAAATTTGACCTACCATCCATTCGCACAGACAGACAAAGTCAACAACGCAAAATAAAGACATGCACATACACACGGTATTATGCTGATGGTTACCTGCTCCGGACGCACAGTGCCCCACACCACATGTACTAGTTAACCAGACTGAAAACTCACCCAGTAAAGCCACCAGTTGCTATTGTCAATGGCTGAAAGTGTCAGATAAATGTGAATAAGTTCCATAATGCGACACAGTCTTCCTCACCAGTATGTAGAAGGTGATGAAGATTGGGCTTGGGGTGAGGTGGATCTTGGCTCGAGCTGATGGCAGTTTCCACAACAGGAACCCGAAGAATGCCACGTTGGGCACCAGAAGCAGTAAATCCCAGAAACGCACCCTGGCGAGGGAAAGGTGATGCAACAGCCTGCAGTATCACATCACACTTATTTGATACAACGTTTCAGAGTTACTGACACACAGGCTGCAAAAACCTCAGGGGACCATCACAAATCCAATCCCACAAATAACACTGATATGTTCGGGGGAAATCTTAGAGCTGACAGTGTGAATTGAACCATGTCAACAAGGCAAACCCAATTCCAGCAAAAGCTTTTATTGCTTTCAGATTCGAAAGCCTCCGTTCAAGCAGCTGCAGGATAAATATGGAAAATGAAAGTATAATACAAGAAGCAGTCCAGGCGCAACCAAACTAAATATATACTGCCTTTCGTTTTAATTGTATCCTTGATTTGAGAGGAAATTGTATGCAAACTGATTGTGCAAGTAAAGAATATAATCTGAAAATGACTCAAAGTAAGGACGCGGAGGTGTAATAGATATTATAGGCAAGTCTTACTGATTTGGATATTAGAATAAGGCGGAACGTCCCTACATACCAGGAGTCGCCGATGTCTTCGTAAAGGACCTGCAGACACTTGTGCGTCTTGGTGCCGTTGTTTCCGCCGTCCATCCCCCAAACGGGACTAACGGAGTCGTTCCCCATCGCCGTTGCCGCCGTACCGCGAAAGCTCAGCGCCAGAGTCACAGCCGTGTCGGCAGCAGCCGGCATCCTGCGGCGCTTCCCGCCCCCGCCTCAGACCGCCCTGGCAGGAAAAGCGGAGGGCAAATCAGCGGACACTCCGCCGCGTACTTCTCAGTCACGGTGAATGAGTCCACACACCAGCCGCTTCTGCTCTCCGGAACCATCTCGACGGATTATATCCACCGCAAGGCAAAGGAAAATCCCATCGCGGTGATTCATTTAATGCACCATAGCTAAGGAACTTTACCTCCATATCCACCCAGACTGGAGGGGTGCGTATGCAAGCCCCTGAAACGGCACCACGTGCGCCACCAAATGTCACCCGCGCGCTGGCGCAGCGTCCCTCCCGTCGCCGATTGCCGTCGGAATGAAACCCCGCTTCATTAACAAAAGCCTGCAGCATTATTACTCTAGTTTGAGTAGCCAGTGGCGAAATGTTGAATTACTTTCTAACCCCTTACAGGAATAACACAGCGATCCCATGATTGTGACACAAAACACCCACTTCATAAATATTCTCAGATCACCGGAGTGTGACGATACCTTACCTTTAAAGAAACCTAAATAGACAAAAGTGACCCAAAGCACTATATGAATAATATATATGAATTATAAATACACATATACAAAGGGATTCAGTATCTAGACAGATCAGATAGCCGCTAATACACAACCCAGTAATACGCTATGTATTCGAGATGATACTTACCAAATGAAGTTTCACTACATAAACGAAGAAAAGTAATATGTAGATCCCTTGACTGAATATCCAATGCTACTGTACCAAATAGACAGCAGAACAGTAATTCTGCGTTGCGGTTACTATTGTTAACGAATAACAAAGTTGGAAAAACAAAAAGAAAGCAGCTAATAGCGCTAGCTGGAGAATTTTCCCCGTCAGCTGACAGCAGCCGCCCTGCAGGCCCCGCCCCCACTGCTTTTTTGGAAACGCGCGTCATGCTTTTTAGGAGTCTGGGAAACGACGTGAAAAATGCAGAGAGCACTATTCCAAACATTTTCATTTTTATTTGGTAAAATGCACTGGTTTTAAGTTTACCTTACGAATAATTAATAATAGGATTCATAATGATGTTTGACATCGCGATCCAGAACCCTGCGATGACTTTAGTTCCCATTTCATTTTGGATATTTGCTTGATGGTGCATTGTGGGATTCGTAGTGCTTCGTTTCCTTTGACAGAAATCGGGTGTTTTAAAATGTAAAAATCAGTAGGTCGTATACGCCACAAATCTAATATTGATACTGAGCAATATGTAATGCTTGAATGTAACATAAGCATAAAGGAACTGAAAAAGAGCGCCTGTTCTGGCCGTAGACCAAGTCTTATTAGTTTTCCCATTCCCTTAGCTGCCAAAACATTAAACTCTCAGAACAAACCTGTAAAATGCCAAAACTCATTTATTTGATCAATCACACAAACCTTAAACGATGTTCACTTAGTCAAAATCAACTTCAAATGGACACATTCATTAAGTGGAATGGAGTTTGAATGGAGGATCTTACGGGTACAGTGGCAAGAGGGAGGTATGAGAACTGGTCTATTCTCCCTTCCTTCTCCAGGTAACCGTGAACTCCCTGTGTGTACGTGTTAATCTTTGTAGAATGGACCTTTGGAAGATGATGTAATACAACAAACAAAGTTGATTGAAAGACTATCCAGCTGATTCACATTAACATTAGTGACAGATGCACAGTAAGAACTCAGTGCTTAAGTGAAATCCGGATCCTTTTAATTGAAATGATAGTTTACAAATCCTGTCCTAGCTCAGTGTCCTCCCTGACATGAATTAGGTGGTCACTGTATGTAAGCTACAATATTACTACATGTGCATAATTTAAATAGTAATCACATGGCAAGGACCACAACAGTCACTCAATATCATATAGTATGTTAAACAAAGTGAAGTTCACATGAGCCCTGCACACACTCTCCAACCCAAGCATAATAATTTTCATCCTTGCGGTTTCAGTCAAAGAGACAATGTGAGAAATTTAAGAAAAATGAGTGAAGAGGAAAAAAGTGACCAAAGTCTTCCAATATGAAAATATTTTGGGTCCCATAGATATTTAGCAAAAACAAGGGATTTGTAGGCACTGTTTGCTCACTACAGCACCAACAAATTATCAGAGAAATTCTATTGGCATGTTCTATTTGGCTGTTTTATTTTGAGTACATTTTCATTTAATAAATATTACAATAGTTATCATAAAAATGCGATATCACAAAGCTATTTCTCCCAATATGGTGCAGCCCTATGAATTGTATAATCTGAGCCCATCTTCAAAATAATTGCAAAAATCAGAGTTCACTAGATATACTTGTATGCATTGTGCCGGTAATGCAGCAGGTATCAGACAATTTCATCATGGTGGGGCTCCATCTCCCACTTGTGCAGCACCTGATTGATTTCAAATTTGACACAGGATCTTGTTTTTTGGTCCATTTTTAGAAGTGCCTGGCCGACATATCGCCCAAAGGACAGCTCTTCACAGTCACCTTCTTGATCAATCTTCTGCAGACGCAACATCACTGCTTCAGTCAAAGACGTCTGGCATTCTTTCCTCTTTCTTGATCTCTGGCAGTGATGAAATGGAGATTCAGGTGAGCTCCGGTCTGACATTTCCGATGGAGATGGTGATGGTGATGGATGTGGCAGGCATAGATTTTCTGAAAATGTCTCCTGCTCCATGTCAGTGACAGAGGGTCCCGAGGCGATGCACTCCAACTCCAGTGTTTGGGCCTGCCATTTCCGAGGGACAACCGGGGAAGTTGTTCCGGGCCCGGACCCAGGTGGAGGCCCAGGGGCGTGGGGCTGCACGTCGTGGGGGTCCAGCTGAAATAATTTTGTAGCGGGCTTGGGATTTTTCCGCGGCGGCCCTGCTTGTGTCACAGCTTCACTGGAACCCTCGGTCTGAAACGTCGATAACAGGATGCATTTCGTAACGCACAGGCACCAGGTAACATGCTGAAAAGCAATTATGTCCTAGAACACTACCTAAAAAGTAGACGTTGTTTCCTTGCTTCCAGTCGCTTCAAGAAACTGATCCTGCAATACCCACATGTATGGTGCACAAAACACATTTTATTGCAATCAATCATTCCGCACTCAAATTAGCCGATATTCGCATCGTTTGTTTAGTCGGAGCCAATAAGGTGCAATACAAATATTCTGTTCAGATAAGTTTTTGGTTTAGCTGCTAGAGCTACCCCTTATGAACAACTAGCTAGTTCAAGAGTGTCACACAGCGAATTAATTCCGGTTAGTGCAATTCGCTACTTACCACATCGCTGGCCACGTTGGAGTCCGTATCCCTGTGACTAACGTAACTTGACAGCCAGCCCAGCATGGCTAGGATAGGTGAGCTTTTGTTGCCTCTCCTTCCAGCGGTTTTCCGTTTTGCTTTCACATATCTGTCTCTCAGATATTTCCACCTCACCCTACAGTAACTTTCATCTTTACCCAATGTTTGGGCGATTTGCTTCCATGAATTCCCGCACAGGAATATATCCCTGTGCTCTTCCAAAGACGCGTTATATATGTGCGGGTTCCTCTGCACCTCCTCGCACAGCCGCTCATCCAAATCACCCATAATGACAATTCTTCTTCTATCCTTTCTTCCTGGATCCAGGCTCTGTGAAAATAAATGCTGCCACCTAATGGAAAACCCTAATAATGCATCAAGACTTTGCACGTTACTGAACTAAGCTCGGCGCCCACAGAAGTACTCAGAAGGGCCGACACAGAATATCTACGTCATCAGGGGAGTGGGAAAGGGTGCAGCAATTAAGTTTAGCATGGACATTGTAAGTAGGTTGTCAAACTATCAATTCTTACAACCGCACCATTATAATTTAATAGCAAATGCAGTTATTTATATTCTGAATATAAATTCAACTCTATTAAAAATATTAGCTCATATCATCAGGGTTGCCAACTTTGGTCAGCTGGCTCACATGAGATTTTCAATTCCAGACAAACCTGCACACACATGCACACTCATTTATTTATTTTGATGGAGCAGTTTTATTACCTTGTAAATAGTCTGTAGGGTTTGCAAACTGCCCCAACACTTTTGATGTAGCTAATTTTAGGTTTATAATGGAATAATATCGATTTGCCGTAAGTTTTCCCAAAAGCACGACTGTCCTGTCAGATGCGCGAGCTGGTTACCCTGTATTATTCTCCATCTGAGACATCAAAATTAATGTTAAGTTAATGTAACCAAAGACATAACACACTATGACTTAGAAGCAGTTGTTGGACACCACAGGGGGTTTGACCAGCCCTGCCTGCAATCCTACATTTAACATAAACAGCATCAATTGGCCCTTTTTGGCCTTAGAACAAAACCACACACATAAATGAGAGCATTTTCTTAACTGTCTCTTCAATGACTTTATTTCCCCCAACATAGTTTTATATCAGATGGAAGTATAGCAGTCTGACATCCGCCCTTAAAGCGACGGGGGCCCCAGTCAGCCTCCGGAAAGCTCCTCTCCAGTCCCTCCAGCATCTTACTGTGCTACTGCTACAACAGAAGTGTTAGCTCTGGCAAACTTTGGGGGTTAAAGGCAACGAAAGGCATCGTTAATTACAGATACAAAGTACCACAGGACAGAAAACATACACTATTAAATGTGCTTTTTATAACTGTAAATAATTGACAAGTTTGCATTGCACTGAAATGGAAGTTGAAGCATATTCAAATAATGACAACTAATGATTATAAAAATGAAGAAACAAATAAGGTCAGCCACCCTTCTCTCTATATAAATTTAATATATTGCCCCTTTAACCATTATTTTGATTGCTCTATCTTTATTTTACTCCAGATCCATATATTCACCTGAAGTAATGAAGAATAGGTTTTTTTTTACCCTAGGCCGGGGAAGCAGCTATTTGCAAAACCTTTTCTTATGCAAATACATACATTATGGTTGGAATAGAATTCAACACTAAAAAAGTAAAATGACATCTATGAAATGACTGAAACTGGCTTTAACAACAGTGAAAAAAAGGAAAAAAAACACAAACAATCCCAAAACTAGACATAAATAAAATGGCACTTCAGGTCCAGTTACTCCCGGAAGGAAATTCAGCTTATAAAGGAGACCTCTGCAATATGCATATACTAGCCCACCTGTAAACATTTGGTCATTTCAGACATGTTTTGATACATTATTAAATGTCAAAGAATTATTCTAGTGGTTTGCTGTATAGCAGACATGCAGCTATATATTTATGCGATCAATGCAAAAATGTATATAGTGCTTTTTTGTGAAAAACCCAAGTTTGCATTTCAAAATAAAAATATGTATATTGTCTGGGTGCTGGAACAGACACTTAGCATAAGAATATAAGCATTTATTCCATTTGAAAGACACTATAATCAGCAGGCCAGTTCGGTCCTGACATGGCCTGGTTCTGAACTACAGATGTGCGGCTTGAGCAATGGCACACAGATTAGGACTGACTCTGGGTTCGATGAACTTTGTGCAAACGGAGGCCCTGCATTGTTTACCATGGCTGTAAGACACAGGTAGTGTTACAGTGTATGGACATTCGCAATATCTCTTTGCAAAATTTTGCACATTTTGTATAAGATAATATCAAGTGCTAAAAAAATAAACAAGCAAAAAAAAAAAAAAAAAAAAGGAAGGTTGGACATTTGCTTCACACGCTGCGTCTTTGGTCTGTTACAGAATTGCTGTGCAGAATTGCATGAATGGACCGTCCTAGGGAAGAGTCCCATTGGCACCAGGCTAAGCCATATTTACAGAGCTACAGAGAGGAATTTCCCTTTGGGATCAATTAAGGTCATTCTAACAGTAATTCTAATATGAGGTGAGAGAGTGAGAGCGATCAGGCACGGGGGGGGAGGGGGGGGGGCCTACGCCAGCTCTGAGAGGTCCAGCGGCGGGAGGAGCTCCCTCCAAAACGTGAAGTGGCTGTAGTCCGGGCAGTCCAGCGAGGAGGCCCTGCCCCGTGCCACCAGGGGGAACACGTGCTCCACCAGCTCGCTCAGCCGCGAGTACCTGACAGAGACAAAAGACGCAGCTCGTCACGCGGCGGCACCGACGCCTCCGTGCCGGACGCCGAGGACGAGCTACTCACGATAGTTTGTTTCCTTTGGTCTTCTCCTGGATGAGCTCTCCTTTGGGATTGACGGTGAAGATTCTCATCTCCGGCACGCCTACCTGCTTATAAGCGTAAGCGTCCTGCGGAAGGCGGCAAAAACGTGAAAGTCAGATCGCACAATAGTAAGTACACGTGATAGGCGACTGTCCAGAAATATCTCACATTGGTCCTGTTTCCAAAGGCTGCGTAGAAAGGCTGCTTGTGCGGGCTGAAGAGGTCACGGATGTCGCCGAGGCAGGCCACCTTGAACACCTCTGGCTTCTTTTCAATCACCTCCCTGCGGGAGACCACAAAGGCATCCCACATTACCCTTAGAGCTAGTTAAATAACCTCCCCCCCAGTAGGGGGCGGTGATGGCATAGGAGGATACCTGTGCAGTGCAGAGAAGAGGCTGCTGGGAGCGAGCAGAACGGGCCCTTTGGGCAGGACCGTCCCCTTGTCATTGACCCAGTGCAGGTAGCCCTTTGTGATGTCTGCCATGCCAATGGCACGCGCTGAGCAGTACAGGAACTTGTAGCCATTCCTGATGGAAAAATAGGTCATGCAGGATAGTGCACTAAGCAGGACACTGAGCCTGACTATCAACACAGGCTACTAAAAGACAGGTACACAGACCTGTCATCCCCATGGCATAGGGAGAACACATCCCAAATGCACAGGATCAAAACAATAAAAGGATATTTTAAGGGGGGGGGGGGGGGGGGGGGTTGGACAGCCAGATTTTTGTCTCCCTACTTGGGAGTTTTTGGTTCCTCTCCTCTGTTGTCGTCTGGCTTTATTTCTTTAATTTCCCCGTCTTTCCTTCTCTCTGTTTTTGTATTAATCATGTTGTAATGTATCACAACACACCCATGTATAGCCTTGGGGTGACTGCAGTGAAAGGTGTTATACTAAAATAAACTGAGTTGTATTGAAAGTGGCTTTACTCCTTTAGAGATCAGTGTGTAAAAACAAAAAGAGAAAAGATTCCAGCAAGTCTAAGGGCATGCAGCCTAAAATAAGGTTATTCTCATGTTAATGCTTGCATGTCAGACTTGAGCGTACTGATGGATTTTGTGGTAGAGTCTCGCAATGCCGTGGTGAGTCCAGTCCTTCCCCAGCTGCGGCAGAATGTGCCCAAGGGCGTCAGACCTGTGAAGACAGAGTGAAGCACATCCGCCCGCGTCAGACAGCTGCTACACCGCAAGAAAAACGACAGCATGCTGCTCACTTACTTCTGCCCATCTGCAAATTGTATATATTAAGCTGCTCACACATGATTGGCTGTTTGCAGAAGCAGGCTGTATATATTAAGCTGCGCACACATGATTGGCTGTTTGTAGAAGCAGGCTGTTTGCATTAATGAGCTGCTGAGCATAACTGTAATTTCTAGCTAACCTATTGGGAGTAGGAAGTGACCATATTAGCTAATAACAATTGAAAAGGCTATGATTATAATCTATGTTCGTTTGTGCGTTTTAATATTTCCCACAAAATTTATAGATTAATTTTAAAGCAGTGTGCTTAAGTTGTGGCATCTCCAAAACGCAATGGTCTACTTTGTTATTGTTAATTAAACACCAAATAGACCCTTGTCATGATTCTTTCCACTCAGCACTGTTCAGCAAGCTGCATGGGGTTCAAAGGTCGTGATTTTTTTGCCCTCAGTTCAAGCATCCCATGGTAACCATCCACAAACTCACTTTGTGATGGTGCCATCGATGTCTGAGATGATGACCTTGTCGTCCCAGTTCCATAGGTAAATAGCTGCCTCGCAGCGACACGTGCCCTGGTACTGTGTGGTTACGCTGAACACAACTTGGTTGGCTCCCTCCCGCAGATTCAAACGCTCCTGAGATTGAAGGAAAGAAAGCAAACACATGTAGTGGCAGAAGACCTGATTGGCTAGAAGTGCCAAGCTCAGCTATACCAGTGGTCACTACTTTTGAGAGGGACAAAAAAAACTATATAGAGGACGTCTCAGGTCACATCCCTCATCGTTTCTCTTCTCTGGTGCTAGAGAAGGATGGCTGGTGGCTGACCTCCATCATTAGGCTCCTCAAGACCTATGTCCCATCTTCAGTCAGCAAACCAACACTGTTTGAAGCTCCGGCCACCTTCAAGAAACAGCTCAAGACCCATCTGTTCCATGAGTTCCTCTACTAGCCTGATGTCGCTTCACATTCCCTGAATGTTCTTATGTTGTACTTTCCGGTCCTTGATTAGTCTTATTAGCTTCTTGCTTTGCTAGACGTTGTTGCGTAGCTTATGCTCAAATACCGCTTACACCTGTACCTGGGCACTCCTTGACAAACGTGACAAATGTCTGTAATGTGCCATTTCTTTCACTTGTATGTTGCTTTGGAGAAAAGCGTCTGTTAAATCTAGAAATATCGCAATGTAAGTCACTGGTGTGAGCTAGCGTGAGCTAGTATGGGCAACGTGACTCAATGCAGGCCAGTGTGATTTGGCTGGTATGACAGTCAGAAGCAGTGCGGGCCAGTTCGCGGGGCAGGTGCTCACTATCTGCTCGGAGGAAAGACGCAGAGACTTGCGATACATCTGAGCGATGCAGTGTGTGGTGGACTGAGCCTCCGTCAGTCTGTCCTCACTCATCCGTCCGAGGTCGTCGTCATCGCTGAAAGCCCCGCCCCTGTGGAAAAGGACAAACCAATTGGTCACGTGAGCTTAATCCAGCGTGGACACATTACAAATCAAGACCTGAATTACCGAAGCCATGTTCTGGAGTAACAGTCTCTAAAATCACAAATAATCACAATGGTTATATCTCGTAGCTGCTAAATGTGCCAAATATAATAGCAAATTAAAATTGGTGATATCTTAAACAGATATGTTGGGCTTTTTTGGAAGCAGCTGGTTTAGGGTTAGCAGAGAGAATGGGTTCCGTACTTCATGACTGAAGGACCAGCAGATGGTTCAAAGGCCTCCGGTCCGGCTCCTTCTCCACCCTGCCGGGACTCTGCCTGGGATGCAGAGGGACAGTTAAAGGTGAAGGTCCTCTGTGAAGGTCCTCTGTGAAGTATACTCAAATCTGCCTCACCTTAACCACAGTATATTATAATACAAAGCGCTCAGCAGTAACTAAAATTTGTCAGAATTATCCTCCAAACCCCTTACAAAACTACAGAACAAATTCTAAAGAATGTTTGAGAATTGCATATGCCATGTGCTTCTGACACTGAATACACTGTCCTGACCAATTTTTGTGTGATATGAAAAAAAAAAAAAGCTTAATGTATGTCTAGGTCTGTCTGAAACTAGCAAAACAATTATTGCAACAAAGAGTCATGTCTTAAACCAAATTTTCCTAAGATGTGTTTCTTCACTAATTGCTAATAAATGTTTCTGTTCACAGCCTAATGGTTTCAGCCTGTCAATGATCATCTATAACATGCTTATTCAAGGTCATTCGCAGAAGACAGACGGCAGGATCGTGCTCTACCTGATTGCTGTCCATGTCTTTACGCCTCCAGAACCACCAGCGGCCAGACCTCTTGGGCATCTTCTGCTTCACCAGCTGATCTACGGTGGCCTGTAGAGGAAGAGGACAATGAGCAGGCAGCGTTCACTGGCTTTGTTTTCAGGTTCTAGTACTGATATACGTGAGATACAGTTAGGTGTTCTGCGCTTGCCCTGGTCGATGAAGTACCTTGGGCAAATTCTTCTGGAAGGCTTGCATTGACAGGATCATTGGAGCAGCTACAGCCCAGTTGTAGTACCTGAAATTGGAAGCACTGGTTTATAACTGGTGGGTCTGAGATATAGCTTGCGACTCAGGTGACAGCATCGTTAGAATTAAAAAGGGCAATTTTTTAATGAAATCGCATTCATTTAACTCCAGGAATAGAAAATGATTCATAATTTATATATGCTGTACAGATCTGTCTCCTCCCCTCCCAGCCCAAACTGACTTTGAGTTGATGCAGATGACGAGATTGGGGTCGTCGATGATCCCTGGGTTCTCGGCCAGATCCTGAAAGCTTACGACGTGCTCCATGAATTTCGCTGAAACGGGAAGAGGCCCAGAGAGGAGCATCAACAGCAGGGCTCACAGTAAATGGCCGGGAGCTTCCAGCTGCTCCCAAATCCCGTCCTTCACCTTTGTCGATATGGCTCGTGTCTACCACCCTGCCACAGAGGGACAAGGTGACGTCACACAGGTCCCCGGTGGAGTCCGATAAGTAATCCGTGCCGCTGTCCATCGCCCCGCTGCCCACTGACTGGGGGGACTGGTTTCCGGACCGGGAGCCTGATTCCACCCCTCGACTGCTGACATCCATATCGCTGTCAAAAAAGTAAAAATAATAATAATAATAATAATACTTATTAAAAACAATTCCCTTTCCAATCCCGAACAGTCTTAGACCTGGCCCACAAAGCAGGACTGAGCACCTTTTAGGGAAGTAAAGAGATGCTTCCTCAGGGTCAAGTTTGGAAAGGTCGTCCAGGTAGATGTCTGCTGGGCCCAGATGCTGATTTCGCTTACCTGTGGGAAGAAGTTTCAGTGCAGCTGTTATAGCACAGATTTTCATCTATCAATCCAACATTTGAAATACCATTACTCATAATCAGAGGCAGGACAGGCAGGGCAGGCGATGGCCTGGGGCCCCCAGCGGGGAGGGGCCCAGAGGACGGCCGATTATATAGTACATCGCAATGACAAATCTGCTTTATTTATGCATTCTGTTTATCACCAAAGTGAAAATAAAGGTCATGTGTTTGTTAAATTGTCTTTGTTGATACTGTATTATTAATTTACACTTCACAGGAAAATAAAGCTAATAAATTGTACCAGGCCAGGGGAGGGGGGAGTTGGACGGCCCCACGCATTGTTTTGTCTAGGGCCCCCCAGGAGTACCTAGAATTGCCAATTATAACAACTGTGGAATTGAGGCAGTGTCTTACACTATGATGGAGTTCACTTTTAGTGACTAGAAAATGACGTTTCGTAATAAGGTCAGCTTAATGCTATAAGTTCAATTCAATTTATTTTCATATAATGCCTTTCAGAGCGGTTGTCTCAAGGCACTTGTGTGGCAACGGATGAAAACCGAATGGTTCATTATACAATGTGAAAAGGGTAAGAAGAAAAAGTTTGAAATACTTCATACTTCTCTTTTTCTCCTGTGTGTCTTCTTTCGTGGCCGTCTCCAGGGAGCTGCTCTGATCTTCACAAGAACCGCCCTCTTCGCTCTTTTCGGCCCCCTCCTTCACCAGAGCCATTCCAGTCACCTGACCGTTGGGGAGGCTTTCGGTCGCAGTCGTCGGTGTGTCCTCCCCCCTCACCACCACGCAGGCGAGACAGCTAGCACCCAACTTGCCACAGGTCTCGCCCTCTGCCGCCCCCTGCAGGTCGTCTTGAGGCACGCCACCTCCTCCATCTGGTGGTGGGTCGGGAAGCTCCACCACTTGCAGGCCTCCGGCCCCCGGCACTGAGCCCCAGGTCCCAGGGGGGTCGTACTCAGACGGTGGCAGGCTGGCGCTAACAGGTGCGGTGAAGGGAGGTGGGGAGTCCTCCGCCCTCCACACCCCCCCCGGCCGGGGCTCGGGCCTCAAGATGGTCACGCAGCTCTCCTGGAGGTCAGGGTCTGCGTCAAAGGAATCTTGTCGGCGGATGGTGCGGAAGTGCGTGTTCTCCGAGAGCGGGATGGCGGCCTTGTGCTGCACTTCCTGTGCCGGCCTGTCACTGACGCACACCTGGAAACGCAGAGTGGGCTATCACCACTGGAGACCACGCCAAGATACAGCACAACCACCTGGCCATGGTGAAGAAACTCGGGGATGCATTCGAAACATACTTCAGCTCATTGACACTTTAACAGCCTTTACTTTCTGGCAGAAGTTGATGTTGGAACATTACTGGTGGGATCTGCTGCCATTCAAGATTGAATTGATATTGGGTGATCAGGTCCCTCTCAGTGACTTTGTGGCTCACCACTTCACAACTGAACTTGTTCCCAAATGTTTTGCCCTTCACAATCACTTTACTTCTGTTTGGCAAGGAGAACTCCAGCAAGGCAGAAATGTGGAAAACTGACTTGATGGAAAGATGGTGCTCTGTGATGGTGCCAGAGGGGAAGTCACTAACCTCTCCTACACAACCACCACCCTGCTGATAATGATTGTTTCAGGTGACTGTATAACTGTGTGCTTAATTACACACCTATGTTAGCAGTTATTGTGGCTTAAGCAGAACATTCCTCTGATTTGTTAATTGCAGTGTCTGCATACTTTTGGCCATATATTATCTCCATATCAACCATGTTGCACCTACATCTTAAATTAAAATGGACAGCGTTAGACAACACACACGAAATTTAGTGCGATACAATTCTCCCAGAAGTCTGTATGCTTTTGTGGGCCCCGGCTAGCGGCCCCTGACCTTTGGGAAGGCACCCCAGTTCCACTGCATCTGGGGTCCTGAGGACTCGATGGATTTCATTAGCAGCTCTGAGTCACTCTTGGGGGACGAGGTCCGGTTGTAGAACACACTGGAAGGGAGTGATGACATCACAATGATAAACGAATGAGTTAGTCAGGTAGCACAGATTTACAATGCACCTTAGTACGTAAAAGGTCAATGGTTTGAGTCACAGTCGGGCCCCATTGCTCCAAGTATATTAACAACTGAATGTACACGAACCAAGATGGCCATGCTACTTCTGCTTTGGGGCAAGACGGAAGGCCTCACCTCTCAGGCGCACATTCCCCATCAGAGTAGGGATAGAGCTCTCGGGACTGGCTGTTCCTCATCCCATCCTGAGGCTCCTCCGACAGTGAGTAGTACACAGATTTGCTGCTCAAACCAAAATAAGTGGAATTATATGAGGGACACGGAAGTATGTGGTGATGGCTAGCTTTAGCATTAGCATCACGCAGTGCTTCCTTTAGTCATGCTAACAGGTGCCTTGCCATTGGTGGCGTCCCACATGGCAGCTAACGACTAAGGGTTAGCTTCCTAGCAGGTAGACGCGCACCTGGAGAGAATGGCGAGATGAACTTCATCTTTGTGTCCCTCTGCCTCCGCAGGCTCTCTCTCGTCGGAGGACGAGCTAGCCTCCTCTCGATGGGCGTCAGAGCGCGCCCGCCGGCGTCGCCGCTTCTTCTTGCGGGATCCGGGGCAGGGTGGCGAGTCGGGGGCCTCGTGGTCCTCTGCGTCTACCATGGGGATGGGGGACGTGCACAGGTGTGCCGGGAGCCTCTCCTGGGGGCGAGAAGGCCACTGAGCATGTCACCACTATCTCTTCTCTGTTACCCATCATCATTTGCATTCTGTCAAATGTCTTGCATATGACACTTTAGCTACAATGAGAAAATAGCGGATGTCCAATGGCTTTGCAGATGAATACTGATAGTCTACTAAATAATGGCACCCCCATTAACCTCTGCTAACAATTTCAAAAACATTGTAATTAATAATGAGAAAATATGTATATAAGTAACACAGACAATGAAGAAGAATACTAACTGAAAAGGTAAATGGAAAACGGGTCCTCGCTCTCCTCCACCAAGAAGGCCTCCGACTGCCCACACTCACCTCAAGGTCCTCGCTCTCCTCCACCAAGAAGGCCTCCGACTGCCCACACACACCTCCAGGTCCTCGCTCTCCTCCACCAAG
>JAABNX020000123.1:362821-374107 GCA_015163995.2 Mormyrus lacerda | reverse complement strand
ATACACACATACACATACATACACACAGACAGTCAGTCAGTCAGTCAGTCATGTGACTATTATTTTTCACACTGTGCAAATAACGTCTCATTTTTAAAGTAAATTCAATACACAGCTGAGTTATGAAGCTAACAAAGTCAATTTCACGAAGTTTTTCCTTTTGGCGAAAGACGGTTGCTATTCCATGACTGCCTGACTAATGCGACAATGTTAAACATGAGCTGTAACCTTTGTATCCTTTGTCTGTATAGTAGAGAGATGTGCTGTTATACTTTGTATTTCTGTGTTCTTTCTAGGTGCCAGTAGTTGCTGTGTTGTATCGTGCCCGTGTTTAATTTGTGCCGTGCGCTGATGCCGTTCTTCGTTGTTTTTCTGTGTGTCTCTCACTCAGTGGATGGAATTATAAGATCAGGCTGCTAAGCTAAGTGGCTAACAATTACATTTTAGATGTCAACAACACATTACGCAGCTACTGCAGTTAAAGTCACACCAAAATATCGTCAAAACGAGCTTGTTACCTGACTAATGTAATACTAAGCCCAATGATGCTAAAACCAGTTTTTCTACGTTGAAACTAAAAAGTTAAAACGTAAATTCACTTACTTTATCGATTGGTTAAATGCATCACCGTGGACGATGATCAATGTGGCGCCGGTAACTTTTTCAGAAGATTTACAATCTGATCTGGAATCAGATTTCGTACTGCTGTCCACGGCTAAGATTAGTAGGTACACAGTGGAATACTGACTCTGGGTCAGCTGTGATTGCGACAGAGCGCCGCCTAGAGGTAGCTTCCTATTTCCGGTCGTGACGCTGTTACTCACTCTTGTAAGACCTACGTCAGTGTTTCTTTTGTTTATGTGGAAAGTGCGTATAATTACTCCAAAGGCGCTCCTTTGTTGTGTCTTGCAGCGAACTGGTCTCTCCGACATCATAGAACTGTGCAATGCTTTGTCGGTCGCTGCATAAACCATTGTTTTATGCTTGGATTGTATAATAAATATTACATGTAAACGACCTCTCATCGCAGTGGAACTGAGTTTATGCTTGAACATGGAACTGTTTTCGTACTAGTAACAGATGTGTGAATTTGTATTCTATAAGCCCAGTGACCAGATTTTTATTGGTGTCAAACCCATGCTGCGCGTGTGACAGTGTAACAAACAATAGACTTTACTGACGAGAAACCTAGTAAATTCTTTGTAAAACAACGAGGGGAATGATTTATTATCACTACAACGGCATTCCCTTGTTTGGTGATTACAATATGATAGCTTGTTTCTGTGCTATAAATTGCTGTGATTATATTGCATCATACCATGCGAATTTAATGCGATAAAAACTTATCGGCTCGTCCACTCAATAAGAATCAAAGCGTTTGCATGTAATGAAATGTGTAAGATATTTCCATTTTCCATAAAGAGTTTCCATGCAAGTGGAGTAAAAAGCAGTAGCACAGAAAAGGCTGACAGCAATAAAAACCGAGCTGCAGCGATGGCATCCCAAAGAAGTACAATGAGGAATCAGTCATGGGAGAATTCACTGCCTTATTAAGCCCCTGGTCAGGCGGAGAGTGCAGCTCTCTGCCTTCTGTCGCTCCAGATACAGGCCCACAGAAGTACACACTGCTTTTTTTCTCTAAATAAGGCAGTCTTATCTCAGTTCCTGTAAATTCTAAGCAACTCCCAAATATCCTGAAATCCACAGCAGTGGCAACAGAGCGCACCCAGCACATTCTTTTGCCTTGTATGGGTAACTCGCGGCGGTGGGCGGGGCATCCTTGGGAGAACGGCGGCCTGCCATTGGTCGGATGAAGGATGGAGGTGCGCTGTTCAGGGCTGATGCTTTAAACAAACTTTAAGCTAACGGTCTCTCTTCTTGGGAAGCACGAATAGACAGAAGCATTGGAATCCTAATATAATTCCTCTGAGGAACTCAAGGTGAGCTCTATATTCTTCTTTTGCCATCTACAGTGAAGTTTGTGCTGTTTTCTTTGTTATATGTCCATGTAAAAACAACGCAGAATTAATTATGACACTATAACCGTTCAAGACAGGTATGCTTTGCATACTCTTACGATATGATCCTCCATCTCCACACAGCTCGGTGGCCTACAAGGTTTGCTACTAATCAGATAGAAGCCATTATTTTATCTCTTGCTGTACTCAATATCTGTCAAGTTGCACTAACTTCGCACTCCGTTGACACTACAACTGTCAGCCCCTGTTGGGAAATGGGAGGGAACCTGACACTCATATCCGTGCAAGCGAAGGAAGTGAGGGATGTAATTCAATTTAGAACAAAGCTGTGAACTCGCGCTACGTATTGCCAGATGAACTTAAGCAATACCAGAAATCTAGCAAAAAGCAGTCATTCAGCACACAGAACACCACGATCGTACCGTATTTATGCCATTTGTAAATTTCTAAGGACGTAGGTGTATTATGTACATTTTTCCGTTGTTTTTTTTTTTTTGGAATATGGTTTGTTCAAGGTGTTCAAAAGTAGTAATTTTACAAGCCTGCCTTTTGTTAAAAACGATGAAAAAAGGATCAAAGGTCAGTTTATTTCTCTTCAGAAGTCAGCTGTGCATGAAAAACAAAGGAACTCATTTTAATTAGAAATATAATTATAAGCCTTTAATCAAACGATTTACTGTTTCAGTTGTTTGATCATCAACTGTTAATTGAGAGAACATGTAGTCTTGCAGAGAATTTAACCAATGGCCTATACCAATAAATGAAGTTAATAATTATTTAATGAAGAGTGGCGCAGTAACCTCACACCGAAACGCTTATGGATCTGTTCCCTACCCTCACTCTGTGTTTCTGCGGGTTTCCTTGCACAGTCTGAGGCAGTGTATCAGGTGGACTGGGGTTTCTGAATCTCACAGTGCGTGTGCTGTGTGACGCATTGCCTTCCCATTGAGGGTGTGCTCTGTGTGTTCTGGGATGGGCTGCACGTTTCCCTCCACCCTGCGTTAAACTGGGATTCTGAGAGAATGAACAAACTATTCAATTAAGTGTAAACAATGCCTCTTTCACACAACACATGATGTGAGTGAATGGAATCCTTCTGCTAGTGATCGATTCAATCATAATTGCCCTATTATGTAAAAAAGAGAGCGTGAAATGGCATCTCTGCTGCCAGATTTGCATGTGGTGGTGAAACGCTAGCATTTGCAATGCACACAGATGAGAGACTGTGATAAGGCAGACACGGTTGTCATTTGTGCATTTCCATCATCGCCGTCGATTTGGTTATCCGTGCGGTAGAGGGGCGATGTGGTCCTGTAGGAGGGTAAGGAACATGAGGATCAGGAGTAGGAAGGATTACTAGAAGACGTCCAGATGTCTGCTGATGCACAGCGTTGTGTATAGATCAAGAGCAGCCCATATCTGGAGGGAAGCCTGAAAAGGCAGTCATCACCATACCCAGGACTGTACAGAAGTCTGTCCTTACATTCCAAAGGTGGTCCCTGGTTATAATATGACAGAATTAATTTTCTTAAAGAATGCTAGATTTTTTTACTGATATTATTTCATAAGGATGTTCTGCAATCCCTTGCAATCAAGTCACACATCATTTTGACAAATTATTATTGTATTTACATGATTTAATATAGATAAAATATATAGCTATGATTAATATTCAGATTTTTTTTTAGAATTTAATTGTCATTGTTGACACACCACAGCAAAATGTGTCCTCTGCATTTAACCCATATGTGACATAGCAGGGGGTAGCTAATTCAGTGCCCAGGGAGCAGTGCTTGGGGGCGGTACAGTACTTTGCTCAGGGTACTTCAGTGGTGCCTTGCTGGTCAGAGATTCGACCCTGTGATCTTTCAACTACAAGTGTGCTTCCCTAACCACCAAACCACAACTGCCCACAAAAAAAATGCCCCAACTTGATAGCACTTTTCATCTATTACAAAAAGCAATGCTAAAGTTGAGGTGAACAAACCAGGAACAATTATGACATTTCTGTTTAAAAAGTGCTCTCTTTCTGTTAAAATAACCTTTGGCTTCTAACAGCAATATTTTGTAAAATAAAATAAAAAAATAAAAGTTTTCATACAAGAAGAATATGGACAAGTCACATGGTGCTGATTTATGGAATTCTACTCATCATGGTCATCATTAAGTTCTAAGTCCCTGTTTGTGACCTTCAGAGGTTCTTTGATCATCTTGCATATGCATCCACTGGACCTTTACACCTGTTGCTTTCCTTTTGCCACAGGTCCATCCAGCCACCAAGATGTCCAGCAAACGCACCAAGGGGAAGACCACAAAGAAGCGCCCACAGAGGGCCACTTCAAATGTATTCGCCATGTTTGACCAGTCCCAGATCCAGGAGTTCAAAGAAGCTTTCAACATGATTGACCAAAATCGTGATGGTTTCATCGACAAAGAGGACCTCCATGACATGTTGGCATCTCTTGGTACGTCAGTAGAAAACTTGGCAGTATGATGGACGAATCCATAATGGCCCTCGACTCCAAATCCAGGCCTTGTTTTCAGTCTCACAGGCAGTTAGTTTAATAATGATTGATTCTGATTGGTCAGAGAGGCAGCACACCTGGTTCACTGGTAAAGGAAAGCTGGAAAATCAGCAGGACTCGGCCCTTTAGGACTGTGATTTGAACAGCCCTGCTGTAAACATTTCACATCCAGCATCTTGAAAGGAGGAATAACAAGATAGAGAGTAAAATTATGTTTTGAGAAGCTTGTTCATGATAATATGCAGGCATAGTAGAAGAATTGAATTATGAAAGAAAATTTGCACAGTATTTCCGGAACATTCCAAAATATAGTAATTGAGAAGAAAAAAAAAACCTGTCGAAACCCAAAGTCAGTCAAGTGGTTGTTGTGCACTGCTGATCTCTGACTCATTTTATCCCAAGGCAACCACTAAACAATGGAATGTGGGTTACGACAGGAAGTAATTAATGGGCACAGTTACTCCACGCATTGACAATGAAGCCTCATTCCTTCATTACGCTTACAAAAGGAAACTAGATTAAGCTGCCGTCACTGTGTGTATCCCAGGTAAGAACCCGTCTGATGAGTACCTGGAAGGCATGATGAGCGAGGCACCAGGCCCAATCAACTTCACCATGTTCCTCACCATGTTTGGGGAGCGCCTCAACGGCACAGACCCCGAGGATGTGATCCGCAATGCCTTCGCCTGCTTTGACGAGGAAGGATCTGGTACGATGGATTTCAGTCAGCCTTATCCAGACCAGCTACTGTATAGCAATACCTAGTATCACACAATTTGCAGGCAATATATACTGCATACCTGTTAAAATATTCCCACGGTTTTTATAATCTCTAGCTCATTATTAATTAGCAACAGCTCACAAACTGCTGTTAATTTGTGTTTAGCCTGAATCTCCTTTCAGTCAATTTTCTTTTGTAAATTATCCGGGTGTGTCTTTCTAAAGCAATCTGCAGTAACACAAGCGGGCGAATAGTTCCATAGTTAGAAATTGTAATCCATGCCCTGGTTATTTACTCTGGTAATTGGAAGGAGACTCAGTTTATTTGGTATGTGGATTTCCAATTCTGAAAGCACAATGGTGATCTGTTTCAGGGGTGATCCATGAAGACCATCTGAGAGAGCTCTTGACTACCATGGGTGACCGCTTCACGGACGAGGAGGTGGATGAGCTGTTCCGCGAGGCCCCCATTGACAAGAAAGGCAACTTCAACTACTCCGAGTTCACCCGCATCCTCAAGCATGGCGCCAAAGACAAGGATGATATTTAGAGACTGGCTTTTTACCTCTTCCACCGATGACCTTTGTCGCTCACTGCAATACTCTTCCGCATTTGCACTTATACTTTCAATGCCAAAATAAACAGGAAGTTGTCATTAAGTGAAAAGTGAGCTTCCCCCAAACGAGCTGGTTTAATCACCCAGCATCCATAGCAGGTCTCACAACCAAACCTTGCCACCACCGTTCTCCCAAAGTGACTTGAATACCCGAACGCAGTTCAAGATGTGAAAAGTAAGGGTGCGCTTTTTAACTTTTATCACTACCAGCTTGTGCAAGACGTGTAACCACCGTGAAAATCGCAAACCCAATGTGTGGATCTAAAAATCAGCTTTAAGGCAGGTCATCAAGATCTGCAGATTAAGGGCTTTTCACATTCCACCAAACAGATGATTTGGGTCGTTCAAGGAAGACCTCAGACATGATGACTGGTCCCATACCTTAGAGATGCACTCTGTCTGCTGTTGTTTACCGTTTGTATTCTCTGTTGGAATAATAAAAATATTCCCTTATGTGATTAGAGGTTATTTTGCGATACGTGACACATTCCACTCTTATCGCAGTTCAAACCGAAGAACCGTGACTAAATTTCATCACTCAGAGGAAGGTGCACATGAAGCTGATAAAGGCTTTAACAATCGCTACCATATCTTGTGGTTTGTACATGCAGTAATGGGAAAACTGGCACAATAGGAGGAAAACAGGCCTATCTGACTGCTAGTGGGTCTTTTCTTATCTTTTCTCTTTGGGCTCTAAACTGAACGACTTAGACAATGGAAATTACTTTTACCCAAAACACATGGGGGGGGGGGTCCTTAGGCTTCAAAGAAGGCAACTATAAATACCCCCTACTTTTATTGAATTTTTGGGTAAAGGTGGAAAGTTCAGGTCCATAAGGTGCAAATCTGGACCAAGGTTTTGTTTCAGCCAACCAGGTGAGTATTCTGTGAATGTGACACTTCATGCTCAACTGGTTGGTTGAAACAAAGCCTTGGTCCGGATTTATACTTTCTGGACCTGAACTTTCCACCTCTGGTATTACCATATCAGTATAGTTTGATGAGGTTGTAGTTTTGTTCAAACAGGTAAATCAACACAGATGAGTTTAGTATAAACAAACCTGTGCAAACTCCAGCCATCACACGCTGCAGTGTGGCACCCCCTAGTGGAAGGGCGACACATGGAACGCAACTCAAGCCCCAGTCAGAGAGTGCAGCAGTGTGACAGCCTATGTTCAGTCCCCTTATACCGGAAGAGGCCAATCTTATCCACAAAAGGCTGGTGTGTAAGCAGGTTTTTGGGATAACCTTTAGGTCAGCTGTACAAACAAACAAATCAGTCCTCTAATCAGCAATCTAATTAAGGAGCTGCAGTAAAAACCTGAATATACACCGGCCCTTTCTGGATAAGATTGGCCACCCCTGCCTTATACAGTAGAACCTATAGACTATCATCTTCCAGCTGCAAGCATGATGTTCATGATGACTTAAGTAGACTCCCCTTCAAGGGAACCCTTAAAAATGCATCGGAAACCAAACACAAGCCCCACCATAATAAATTCATTCAAAACAAGTGTAGGAAAATTAGCCTTTTATTCTCCAAAATGCACATACAAAAAGTTTCAAAGTTTAAGAGTACAGATTGATAGCTCGAAGAGGTTTGCTTCCTGAATACTGCGGCCCGTGAAGTGGCATCCCACCCATTATTCCAGAAAGGCACAATCTGCCGAACGCCAGATGAGATGCTTAAACACATCAGAGCGCAAAGATGACCAATATTCCCATTGTGCTGCAACAGCGTTTAAGAGGAAAAACAACAACAACACAACACTTTACATTTGCGTCTATAGCCTCACAGTCAGATCATATGAAAATGCCCCTACAGGAACACTATCAGGGATATACATCTTCAGTTTCAGGATAATATAGTGTGATAGGCTAGTGTCCAACTTACTTTGAACGTTCTAGGCAGAAATTTCTGACCGGTTCTAGTCACACAACTAAGCTGACAAACTGCAGTTTGAAAAACAGGTAGAATTGGATTGTTGCCCTATCATTAGTTAGAACTCAAATCATGACAGAGTGGCTTTGTCAGCTTCTCCCCGTGCAGCACAAAACAGTATTTCAGGTTTAATTTGAAGCTGAAATACTGGTTCATACTTAATTACTTACCTTAACTATATTTGCACGGAATGAACCAAGAGTAACAAATTCTAGGCATGTAAAAAACGAGCAGCAATTTTCGGGGTCGTTCCACCCAGGAAAACCTTTTGTTTCATGGAAACTGTAGGGTTGTTGAGGGGAAAAGAGGCTGCAAAATTACAACCTTCTAAAACAAATTTAGAAAAAATAAAAAAAGTTTGACAGTCCAAACTCCTCCCTCGGGATCAAACAAAGCAAGAGTCCCCACTTTTGAAATGTGAACAGTCCGCGGATAGTTTAGACCATCTTAACCCCATCTGAGGACTTTGGAGATGCTCTAATGACACAGTGATCAGTCCAGTTGGTCCGCTTTCAAATGCCTGGCATTCCCGATGGAATCTGGCAGCGGTCTCTAAATAGCCCAAGAGACCGAGGAGCCACAGACCAGCATCCACTCCTTCCTGGGCTCCCAGCAGACAGGCCAATGAGCCGCTCATAGCAGAGCCTCTCACCGAAACTAGAACGTTTAGCAGGCTCCATTTTAAAGTGCGTACAAAGGTTGCCTATAGAAAGTCACAATCCATTCATCTACTACTGGCAGCACTGAAAGGCAATGAAACGGTCTGAACCCGTCCAGTTCTGTGAATCTCCATAAGCTTCCCATTATAAAGCATTAAGACATCCATCTTCTAAATGTATGTTCTGGTCAGGGCCTCAGGGTATTAAATAGATAATACCAATGAAATTCTTCCCCATCAAACCTCCATATTTTACAAAAAAAAAAATATATATATATATGAAAACAAAATTCCCACTCATTAAAAAAAAAAATATATCAAAGCACCTATAAAAATCATGCTACACTCGTCATACCACTTTGGTGAAATGAGCAAATTCGGCCTGCTCCCCCGTCGTGAGTGAAGCTGGGGCCTCAAACGTGAAAAAACTCCCTTGACGCAACGCTACATTCCCTGTGTGTTTTGCGGCCTCATCAGTTGACCACCTCGCGCACGGCGCAGAGGGCGGGGCGGGGGCTCCATGTGGTGAGCCTGCCCTTGCCGCACAGGACCCCCCACACACCCCCGTCAGGGGAGGGGCTGTTCGTCTCCTCGGTCGGCAAACCATGTGTGGTACCAGTCATGGGGGTATCCCACCTGGGGGGCTTCTGATCCTCCACGGAGCCCCCGTCCGCCGAGATGGAAGCTCCGGGCGATGCAGGTGCGGCCTTGTCCCTGTCTGGCGCCCCCGCAGAGTCCGCGTCTGCCTGTCGCGAGCTGCCCCGCTGGACCTCCTGCTCCGCTGCTCGCTGAAGAGCCGCATCCACCAGCAACCGCAAGTCACTGAAGTCTTGGTTACATGACTCTGGGGGCGTGGGGGGCGGCGTGTTGAGCGCCGGGCTTGACGTGCCGTATCCACCAGCCCGCACGGCCCCTTTGGCCACGCCCCCATCCCCTGCCCGTGACAGGGTAGGGGGAGTGTCCCTGCATGGAAAGCCCAGGGAGGGGGACAGGGAGAAGCCAGCGCTCGTCAGGATGGCAGTCGCAGTGCTGCCCAACAGGTTAAGGTCCAGCAACGGCGTGGAGCGTATGACAGAGGGGCGGGGGACAGGGAGGGAAGGGGGAGTGCCATCCGTGTCGGCCGGCGGTTTGGCCGCACGCCGGGAAATGGTGAAGTGATTGGGGTCTTTGCCATCTTTCCTCAGCAGGTCTGGGAGAAGCCTCCGTCGGGCATTGATGAACCAGTTACAGATCTACAGAAGCACAAAAGACCACAAAAAGCTAAGTCACTTTTCATGATCTAGGCAAAATTAAATATTTAGAAGATCTTTAAATTAAACAGTCTGCAGTCAACAAATATACACAAGTACTGAACTCTACGAAGCCACCACCTCTGACAGAACACCTGTTATAATACATAACACGAGCAGAGCCAATAGCAGCAGAAGGTAAAACTCATTAGCCATGTCGATATAACTCCCTCTAGTGGCAGCGCTGCACAAGTGCAATTTTGGTATGACTGCGGGTCACCAGCTGTAATGACATCACGGCACAAAAATGTCAGAAAGAAGACAAATAGTACTGATATTCCAGCAGGCCACAGGAAGCATGCCTGTCAGTGCAACGGAAACCAGACTGAGCCATGTGCAGGAAATTCCTTTAAGTTAAATCACCTTCAGACATGTATTAGGATCTAAAATAATATTTTGATTGCAATAGGAAATAGGAATGAATACAACTGAACAGTAACCTTGGATATTAAAGTCCCGCTAAGCGCAATTCACAAAAATGTACAACAAATTTGTGATTTTAGATGGCGGAACCATTGTGTTTATTTCTGATTGCATTTCAATCCTCTGCTTTGAGAACAACCGTTCTGTCATCTAAACTGCAATTATGAAAAATTATTATGAGACAAGTAATCACTGGATTGATTTTTAAACAGTAATCTCGGTATACAGAGTCATGAGTCAAGTGCTAGACAGGGCGCAATTTGGTTCATATAACGGCTTCGTCTGGGTAAATAACACGGACAGCATCACCCACGAGGCTCCAATAAAAATCAGGCAACTGCATCAACGAGTAAAAAGTGTCACTTTGGGGAAATAACCAGACATGTCTGCAAGAGTCAAAAGAGCAGTAATTTATCACACATTGCCATGCATTAGATGCTAGGCGAATAGGCAATCAAGCCAGTTTTGAAAGGAGACACCCCCGATCGACCTCAAAACTGAATAAGCCTAGACTATTAATTTAATACCATTAAAGCGAGGCAGTTACCTGTAACACAGAGAGGCTGGTCTGACCCGAAAGGCTCAGCTTTTCCTGCTCGGATGGGTATGCGTTGAAGCGGTGCTCGTACAGCCAGCTCCGCAGGACCTGCACGGCTTCCTTTGGGAGATTCCCGCGGCGGCGGCGCTTCCCCGAACCGCCTGACAGATCCAGCGGGACGCCCTCGCCCCCGTCATCCTCGCACGGGTCGCTATCTGACAGCAGGGAGAGCTCGGGTCCCCGTGTGCGCTCCGGATGTAGGGCTGGACGATTTATGCAAAAATTGCAAGAACACAAAAACAAAAAACAACATCACTCAGTTAGACAAGCACCATAAATCTATTCAAACTGGAGACATCGTTAAAACTTAAAATGTTAAATGCAAAACGCAAACACCCCAACCACTAAGAAGGGACATAGGGGGTTGCTGGTGAACATACGAAATCCTCCCCCCACCTCCCCCTGGCAATCAGATCCCCCGCATGTGTGAATTCCTCGACACTTCCACGACAAAAGGGAGACACAATGCAAGTCCTTCAACTTGGCCACACTCACACTGCTATTCCTGCAGCACCAATAAATCTGCCGCACTTCAG
>JAABNX020000123.1:315230-333833 GCA_015163995.2 Mormyrus lacerda | reverse complement strand
GACCTGTTCTAGGTGCCCTGATGGAACATGGGCAGGAAGTGCGAGCTGTTCAATGACACTCTGTGATTTAACCACACAAGGGGTAGGCAGCATTTCTACGAGATGGTGGGTCCATAAAGGTGGATCCCATACAGGCCACACAGATGAACTGTACCGCACAGCTGCCACTGGATGCGCAACAACTGTAGGGAGCTGAGCTGAAGGCTTGCTTGGTGCTACTTAATCTACATTTGCTTTTCCATCCTTGTTCAACAGCAGAAGTGTGCAGGAGTGTTATACCAGTTTTTTGTTTTTTTTTGCGCATGTTGCTGTTTTTCCCCTCAAGAATGTTTGCCAAGTTTTCTGTTGAAACCTTTTAGCATAAATAGGTTAAGCATCATAAAATAACAAAGTGTTTTCATCAAAACCCAAATGCTTTTACTGTAAATTCAAATCACTTTAGGAAAAACTCAAGGGATAAGGACCCTGAACCTAAATGATGAAGACAATAATCAATTGTAATATATTGCAATATCTTCCAAAATTTGCAAAAATGAAAAAGGCAACAAAGACCTAATGACTTATGACTATGCAAATATTCCACAGTAAATAATATATTAGGAGAAGGCTGTTAGATGTTTTTAAACCTTCCCCCCGTTGCCCTCATGCGAGTCTTCCAAAGTCTCCCTCAGGATGACATCCGTATCTGTCTCTAAAGCCGCTTTCCAGCCTAAAGGTCATTTAACCACAGTGCTAATATAGGACTTGGATGATTCCTTAGGATCAGTAAGTCAGGCTGTGATTAGCCGCTTGCGGCGCCAAGCCCTAGGACAAAGTCCAAAAGGCAAAATGGTACTCACTGGTGCTTGTACTGTAGGTGCGGACGGTAGTGGCGGTAGGTGGGGGTGAGTCGGAGTCCAACGAGGCGGTGTCGTCATCCTGTGAGCACCCTGCCTGGATGGCACGCAGGTAGCTATGGCTGCGTGACCGGAAGGAGGTGGGCAGCGGGAGGTCCAGAGCCTCGACGGCCTGGGAGTCGGACTCGCCGAACACCGACTCGGAGCAGGTCTCCTCATATCGGTGGCTTACCTCCAATTCCCGAACCTGAAAGGGCAGGCAAGTCCTAAGGATGCTGGGTGGGGGGGAGGGGGAGCACACCTGGCCAGATACCGGCAGGTCATGTGACCTTTTCCTTAGCAGAGTCCACCAGCAGTCATGAAAGTCTGATCAAATCGAAGGGATTTGATCCAGCCCCTAACGTAGACGTTGTTAATTTCCCTCAACAGCAAGATTTCTGCTAAAACTAAGACAGGCATAGCAAGGTAACCACATAAACATGACAGAAGAATGGCCATCACCATCAGTCACCTCCATAATTTGACTTTATTCCCCTCTTCTAAGAAACTAAATCACTCAAAGAGCACACACACCATCATGAAGAGACTGATCATATATCTGACTGGCTGCAGTTGATTTGAACGTACCAATGCATTTATTAATGAGCTTTAGCGCAATACCTGGCAACACAAACAATCCCCAGAAAAAAATCCCCTTAGGGATGTCTGTGCTCTTCTTTAAGCAACCACCTAGGTGTCTGACGCCTTCCTTGCAGGCATCTTTAAGAGCTTGCTTGCATTTATTAATTTCATTTATAATATCCATTTTTATTTACGTCACAAAGCGAACAAGATTTCCGGCTCTCCTTCCACCCTGCTGATCCAGGGTGTTAGCAGTTACAGGCCTGGTCCATGAGACTAGCTTGCTCCCTTTTCTACTGTTCTTCCTCTGCTAGTATACTCGGGGAAGTTTTACTTGCACAAAAATGCTCAGTACAGAACGAAAAATGACTGGTTCAGAGAGACAACGAATCAGATTGTAGAGGAGGCAGGTCTAAGCAACTACAGGAGGCGGGACCAAGACAGATGATTTTTCATTCTGCCCACAAAACTTTTTGTGTAAGTAAAACTCAAACGAGCTGCTACCATAGCATCCTTTGCTTAGTTTTGCTGCTACAGCTGCTTATAATTGTTTATCGGAATCAATAGATCCCGATGAGGAAACCTATACCTCCTCGATATAGTCCTCTGGCAAGACCCCCCCACCATGTAGAGATGGATGCTCATAAGAAGGTGTGTGGAGGGAACTGTTTTGTCCCAGAGGGAAGTGATTTGTCACCAAGCCAGCTTTACCTTGAAGTTGTCATGACAAATACCGTAGAGTCGGTACATATGATAATATGAAAGTTGGTGATTTTTCTAGCATGTAGTTAAAAAATAACCGTCCATGCGTATTGACACAAGTTAGATAAAAAGCAAAATTCTCCACATTAGACCATAATAAACGTCCCAGTGTTTAATTTTTTTTTTCTGAAAATTACATGTGCAAATATTTTCCTGACATCTCTAATTGTAAGCTTTGGTGATTATTAATCCCCAGGTCCCACCACAAACATCTGGTAGCTCTCCATGCAACCCCCAAATCTTCAAGGAGCCTCAAATGGCGGCCTACCGACTGTCTACGCCCGATGTGAATTTTGGCGATCGTGGGTGTGACGATTTTACAACGATGCAAAGTAGCTATTAGCGGGCGCAGAATTCGAGGGAGTCGCGTTTCCTTCCTCTTCAGCTGGTCCTTTATGAGACCGATCGCACGGAATGACGTGCATGTCCACTGTTACAGAGATCTCCACACGTGCTGAAATGGCAGCGGCTGCCTTTTAAGGCCGTGGAGAATTCGGTCTCAGCCACTAGCCTGCTGTGTCTTGGAGAACTGGGGAGGCCTTCTTCCTGGGGGCCTGGGGCCCCAGCCTGGTCTGGGATCCCACTGACCTGGCTGTGGCAGCTGCTCTTCCCCAGTGTGCTGCAGGTCCGACCGAAGTCTTCATCATCCCACTGCAAAAAGGGCGAGCTGGTAGGCCCTCCGAAGCAGTCCAGGTTGTCCAGGCTGCGGTTGGTGGAGAGCTCCCTCAGGGAAGGAAGACAGCTGGGGGGGGGGGGGGGAAGGTGGTGGTAAAAACAGAGGACAAGGGCTGAATCTCCTCCCTCAGTGCCATTTTTGTTTTATCGCTCTCTAAGCCTGGATGGGCCCTGGTGGCAAGCAGAGGCGTACAAGCATGTGAAAGCAGGCGTGAGAGTTTCCGCTAGGAATCGCGGTGAAATGGTGGCAGGAGACGTGGTCCAAGGGCGGGCCCACGATTTCTGCCTGCGGTGCCGCACCGCGGTCCTCGCCGAGATGGAGCGGAATGTCCCCCTCTGGCGATCGTCACCCCACGACACGCCGAATAAGAGATTGCCACGACACGGGGTGACTGGGAAGATGCGGCGCTTTGATGTGGGAGGGGCGGGATAGGCAGGTGAAGGAGCAGAGGTACAGACGCACATGGGGCAGCGCTGGCCCGGCCACTTGCCACTCTGTGCCCCCACCCCAACCCCCAACAGTCACCCCCCTCTCCCCCAACTGAACTGACCTGCCCAGCTGATGTAGAGAGGACACACTTTGCATTGGCGACCACATTGGCTCTAGATCCCCATGCAGCATTGTGCAGCCCCAAGCTCTGCTGGTGACAGAGGTCACGAGGAAGAGGGTGAGGAGGGGTTAGGGTTACAATCACCTCTACTCCAAATATGCAGTCATTAAGAATTTCATTTCTTAGCGCAGTCTGTACCACTACCTCGCAATTCCTTTATCTATGGAATATAGTGTAAACCTATAACAGAAATTGAAACTTTTGCCCTTACAAAAAAGTAAATGTTATGGGCTAAAACAAGCACTAGTTCCATGTAAATAAGTAGGGTGTCACTGAAGTGAGTTTGTTAAAAAGCTGCCACCTAGTGTCAACTTGATGAACTGACACGGAAAGGGCAACTCTTGTCTGCAGCTTGGACTTGCTTCATACCAGCCTCACCATCAGTGATTTCATGCACACGCTTGCTATATTACATTGTTATATTAGAGATTTTCTCTTCATGCACTAGATATTGCTTTATAACTACCTGTATATCACATTCACGTTCATATTGCATTATTTATGGCATTTTCCTTTATATTCTACAGTATTTACACTGTGCAGAAAGCGGGACTTTTCACTAATCATTTGAGTGCAATCTGTTCTAATTCTAGTTTAAATCCCAGAATGAGGATAAGCAGACATAACAGCGAAACTTGGATCCCTGTGGATTTTAAACGGCAGCGATGTCAGAATTGGGCCCATAAGAACTAAATGTAGCAGTAGGCATAATAATTCATTCGACTGTAAAACACATCATTTCCGATGTAGTAACTTGCTTAAAAAATGCCTATAATTTATTTACAAAACGCAATACAATATTTACCTATTATTTTTAGTTACTTCCCATGTACGTGGTGTTTAGGGTCACACACGTTCTGTAACCCCTACAACATAGTTCGTTGAACTACTAATACCGCAGTCTTTTATCTTATGCCATATCTCATAAATTGGACAGAACCTTACAAACAAAATCTTTTTGCTTTCTTCTAAGTTTTTACTTTCTAAGAAACAATATAATTATGTGTTGGTGCCCTTTGTGTGAATAACACTGACCCAATCCATCCGTTCTCTGTACTTGTTTGCCCTACTTAGGGTTGTAAGGGGTCTGGAGTTTATTCTGGAGTCTATGGGTGTAAGGCAGGGAACAACCCAGGATGGGGTGCCAACTCATCGCATGTCATACAGATTTCACTCGCACCTGCACATCTATGGGGATTTTGGGAACACCAATTAGCATGTTTTTGGGCTGTAGGGGGAAGCACCCCTCCATGACACGGGGAGAACATGCATACTTCATGCACATGGAGCCATGGTGCAGACTTGAACCCTGGTCCAAAAGGGTTCAACAGCGCTGACCACTACACCACCCCAACACTGATTCTGATAACTTGATGTTATCTGTCCAGTAGAGTAGATCTCTAAGACTTGTATTAATGAATGACCCAGACAGCTTTTCCATACAATCTATCGCTTCGCCATTACAAAACATTGAAGAGTTTCAATCAGAAAGTAAGAAGAAGTTGGAGAGATAATCACTCAGATTATAAGCAACCAGTGGAGGTGGGACCAAGACATCTAATTGGTTGGTTCTGCCCAAGCTAGTCACTTGGACCCACCTCCTGTACAATCTGATTGGTTATCTCTCTGAACCAATCATTTTTCATTCTGCCCTCAGAACATTCTTGTGTAAGTAAAACCCCCATGAGCAAAAAGGTGTTAAGGTGTGTAGAATGTACCAACTGCACTGCATGGCCACGCACACGCAGAGCCCGGTGCATGAGAGAGTGTCCACAGGCTCTACAGTATGTCTTGCTGACGTTGATGGCTGTTGCCATGACTACATCCCCATGTGTCCTAACCCAACCACTGTCCCATTCCTGTGATTCTCAGCCCCCCTTTGTCTATGTAGACGTTCCCCAGTGGGCAGTGGAAGCAACAGCAGAGACGTACTTGCGGGACGGCAGCTGGTCGCTGAGCGAGTGCTGCGTAGCCTTCAGGTAGCTCTGCCTGCGCGCTGCCATCTTGGGTGAAGGCTTGGGACTGCTCTCAGAGTCGTCGCTGTCTTCCAGGTCCCCCATGGCCTTGACGTAGCTGCCGCTGCGCATCCGCCGGCAGGGGATCTCACCGGAGCTGCTGCCTCTGCCCAAGGTGCTGTTCCAGTCCTCGGGGGGGACCTGGGGAGGCACAGTTGAGTAAACTCACCTTACTCAGCATTTACACCAGCACTATTCCCTAAATATCCATCATTCATCTATGTGCATTACTGCTTAGCTGGGAAAATAGCAACGGTTTTACTTTTAACCATTAGAAAACTGCGAAAACAGTGTTACGAGTTTGTTACAGGTCTAAATATGTAGAATGTCCATACATTCATCCATCTATTCCCAGTCAGAGTTGTGGGATATATGTATGTTAAATTATACAAAACACAAATACCATTAAGTTGCACAGATGAAGGGACAACACTGAGAAATGTGATGTTTTAAGTTTACAAATGATTTATATTAAGTAGGGAATCCTTGCTGGACCAGATTGTATAGGTGGGTGAATCTGAGATGTTGACTGGGGATTTGGGGCATTCTGCCCCCTGGTGTTCACTACATATATCGCATAACAAACTGAAAGAACATAAATATGGTAATTTAACCCTTATAGTGACCTTCTTCAAAGTTAGTGTGGGTAAAGTGGCTCATCTTCGGTCATACTCCCTCGTTCCTGTACCTGCAAATAGTGGCAGGTCAGGTCTTGGGTGCAGGACTTGGACTTAGTCAGCATTGCTCTGTCAATGGTGGCCGAGCCCCTCTGACACATCTGCCGGGCCTGGCTGAGGGTCAAGGTGGACCAAGAGCCGCCCTTCAAGAAGTCGGCGTCCATCCCAGTGCCGATCGCCCGGGGGGCGCTACCCCCAGGAGCAGATATCGCCAGGCACGCCTGGTTCTTGAGGTTGTTGTTGCTCTTGGAGCCCTTGAGCGTGTGCTTGTCGATGGTGCTGTAGGAGTTCATGAAGTACTTGGAGGCTTGGCCGTCCGCCGTGGACTGGTCCAAGCTCATCATGTTCATGGGGCTGCGGTAGTTACCAATATCACTGTCCAGGTCATCGGAGCTCCAGTAGCCAGACATGTTAGAGCGCGGTCGGCGCTTGGGGGGCTCGGCCTTCGGGGTGCGCTCTTTGCTTTTGCTGCGGCGACCGTGCTTGCCGTCCCCGGCGGAGCCCCCGGAGCCTGCGGAGAAGCGCCCGTTGGCGTGCCCTTTTCCAGAAACCTCCAGAGACTGGGACTTGGCAAAGAGCTTCTGCACGGAGTTGACCAGGTAGCGTATGCGGCCGGGGCTGTCGCCGCGCTGCTTGGACGCGCCACTGCGGTGGAACTGCAGGGTGCTGAAGCCGTCACGGTGCGCGGGCAGCTGCTTCTCAAACTGGTCCAGCAGGTTGGCAGGCAGCCGGTTCATCTTCCCGCTTGGCGATATGACGGCCGAGCTACTGGTGATGACGGGGCTCTGGCCTATGGTGGCGCTGATGCCCATGGAAATGGGGCCGCCCAGGGTGCCCGTCCCAATGCCCCCGATGCTGTCCCCGGCTGGCATGGACACGGGCGAGAAGTCAGCCTGGTCGAAGTGGGAGTTGTAGTGGATTCGGGGGAAGGTGCTGCTGTTAGAAATCTGATTACTCAGGGGCAGAAGGCATTCAGGTGGAAGGGTGCCAGGGCTGGGGGAAACAAAATGGTGGGGCTCCATAGTGCCGTAGTGGTCCATGGTGGGACTCAGAAGGTAGGGGCTTCGGGGGAGTGTGCCGGTCGGGTACAGGGGTCCTGGGGAGCAGTCTGACAGGTCGCAGGACTCGGACAGGTGCCGGCTGCGGTTGGCTCCTAAGCCCTTCATGGCACCTGAGGTCATCTTCAGATCATCTCTGGTGGGGACTGACTACAGCCCTGAGGAGTGGCACTCCTGTATAAAGGAAGAGGAGAGTGTGAGGACACCACCGAAACACATGCGCACACACACAAACACACAGGCCTTGCAGGGTCACGCACACACATACACTCCTTCAAAAACATGAGTAAATACTCAGTGCTGTTAATCAAATATGCATATCATGTATGAATGTGTTCATCTCCTTCATCTTCCTTACCACTATACACGGTCATAGAGATCCAAAGCCTATCTCAGAAAAAACAGGCACAAAGTAGGGCATAATACAGGATGGGGAGGGGGGCAGCCCATCACAAGGCACACTCATCCACATGCATATATATGAAGATGTTCTCCCTGTTTATGGAATCCCCTACTATAAGCTGACTTTTCATTCTCAATGAGCTTTACAGTATAAATAACGGGAAAAAGCAATACAAGATGGCATTGTGAGTCTTAAAGATTACATCGGCTCACAAAATCTAACTTGCAGATCTACATTTCTGTATTTCCCCTCCCAAAACGCTGCAGATGTGGGAATAAATAGGTCAGCTTTGATAATTAAACAGTGCGATTTACCCGTTATCTAATAGAAGAAGGTTTTTCAGTACAAACCACCTGTGGTAATACGAAGGATTTGCTTCATGTCATATAATAATTGGAATATATTTCCTGCACGAGGGAGGATTTCTTCACAAGACTTTGATCATATGAATAAAACACTGCTTCATTTTTGTCCACATTGAAATATATACAATCATAGATCCCGTCATGACCTGTATCTCTGTGACTGGTTTTAGCCCCTCCTGTATTATTTGTATTTGCATTGTTTTATGCACTTAAGACATGTTAGTAATGCATGATTATTTAAAACCTTTTCGATGTTGACAAATGTTAAACAGTGGGTGTCTGCCAATATGATGCCTTTTGAGACTCGAAGTCAGGCATTTTTGATGAACCAAAAAGGGGTTTCATTGAAATAAAATTAAAAAAACATGGACTGGAAAGAAACAGGACCATGAGGGATCTAAACAAGAGGACTACTACACTCCCAGAAAAAAGGGTAAAAAAAATGGTATCTTTGCTTGTTCCTGGGACTGTACCCTTGTAATTGTACCTTTTAAGGTACAAAACGGACTCTGAGGAACATCCCAAAGGCACAAACAGCACTAATGTACCATCGATGGTACAGAAATGTTCCCGAGGCCTTTTCTGTTCCTTAAAAGGTACAAGAGTACAGCCTCAGGGACAAAGAAAGGTACAAGTTTTTACCCTTTTTCCTGAAAGTACGAGGAAGGACACAGGCTGATAAGAGGAGCACCATCAATGACCGGCTAGAACTGACAAAACAAACAGGTACTTAAATACAAAGACTAACGAGGGGTAAGAAGCAACAGGGCCACATCGGGGGGGAGACGAGAGCGTGCAGGATATGACAGTCAATCCTTACTGCAGTGAAGCAAATGAAGATTTACAAATGGTGTGTTTCCTCAGGTCGTTATATGTGTCATACTAAATTCAGTGTTATAGATAAACAAAAATAGAGAGAATTAGGAAGGAGGCAGATATTTCGTTATGGTATTGACCGTATTGTATATTTGGGTAACTCCAGTGAGGACCGGAGCGTTGGTAGCTAATTACTTTTACTTTGTACCAGGTGTCTTGCTGTGGTGACACACCGAGAGTTCGTGTCGCTGGCCTGCCGTCCCACAGGGCCCATCTGTCACTCTCTAAAGCTGTGGGAGATGCTGACTCGAGAAGCTACGGTCCACGGGATTGTCCAGCAACATCACCATTTGCACAACTGGGCTGGCGGGGGGAGGGGTGTCAGGTTATCATTGGCGACGGGTATTTGGTAACGGAAAAAAGCACAAGCATGTCTCCATGAACCGGAAATGCAGGACTGAAAAGCCTCCTCGTGGTATAGGTCGCTGAACCTGGCAAGGATTGCAGGAGTGATGTTTCAGCAAGAAGGCAGACCAGCTGAGAAGCAGCAGGAGATGAAAGAACAATTGGTCAGGCCGAGAAAACACTCCATGCAATCATCTATCCATCGATCCATCTCCCAACCGCTTATTCATTACAGGGTTCATTATGAGGAGGGGAAGCACAGTGTACAAGGCCAGGGGAAAAGCCTGGACGGGACACCAGACCCCAATAAAATCAATGAACTTAAAAAAACACCGTAGAGTATCATTAAAAATGAGGTAAACACCCCATGTTATAGCTGATCAGTCTACTTGCAAAACTGCCCTTAGGCAAGGAATCTATTAGAGGCTTCTGAAGTTAATCTAATGAAACAGAGTCCACTTTCTCATCTCAATCTTCTGTATGTGGCTCTGGCGGAATATCTGTCCAATTGTATTAAACAGCGTCTGATTGCTATTTTTCATCCCTGCACCAGCGCTCATTAGATGCCATTAACCGCGGCTCTCTTGGATGCTATCTCCCTGCACTGCCACAGGCTTATGCTAATTTGAGCCGCATCGTTTAATGGCCACATAAAAATGTTTAATGTCATAAAGCTCGCAAAAAATTTGTTCGACGAGAAAAAGCACTTTGCAAGAAGCTTTTCGTAATAATGACCCGGAATTTGTCTTCTCTGTTAAGGGCTCGTCACCCACTGTTGTATCCAGCGGCTCAGGGAAAGTGTCGGCGCTGAGCCGAATCGGTGACTCGATCGATTACATCGCGCAACGCTTTTGTCTCGACGTTTGTTTTATTTACAGTTATTACGACTTTAACAGTTGCCACAAAACAAACAAACGAAAAAAACCCTGAACAAGAGCAGTTCTCGGCTAGTTCGGCAGTTCGCGTCTGGCGTAATGTCTGGCACCGGGCAACACACGTGCTCGGGTGCGACGCAGATGGCGCCCCCGGCGGAGACGTCGGGAGAGCAGGACGGCTTCTCAGGGCGCCGCTGCCGCAGACGAAAGCGCGGGGCGATCGGCTGTCAGGTGTGAGGCTGAGCCGGGAAACGGGGGGGACGGGTCTTAGGCGTGCAGACGCGGCCCCCACAGCTTCTCTAAATATTTATTTGGCAGCCGTTTGTTAAAGGCTCAGCGCTGAGCAAAGACTCGTTTCTCCACGGAAGCAGCGTCTGCGCTGCTACGCCTCACGCTGCGCTCTTGAGGGCCGTCGTGAGCAGGGGAGCAGCCATCTGTCAGGACAGCTCCGGAGCGCTTGGCTCGCTTGCCCTGCTGCCATTGACTCTACATGCTGCCGCAAGAGCGGGGCTGGCCAAGAGGAAGGGATTCGCACCGTCTCCGAAATGCCACAAGGGGGCGTCATCAGCCAAATCAAGTAGCTTGCCCTCTTATTAGTTAAAATGTAAATACTTATACAGTACTTGTTTGTTATGATTTAAAAATCCTTGTCTTTAAAAAGCATATGAATTTATATTTCTCATCAACATTTCACGTTGCTTTTTAAAATCATGTAAATATTGTTTGCATAAATGCCACGTTAGACGGTGTTAAATGACTACAGCCACAGCATTCAAAGCAGTATGTGTCACGGAAGGTAACAGACAGAAGTAACACATACAATGGCAGGGTGAAAATCAAGCCCCCCCAGGCCTTTTGTGATTCGGAACCGTAAAGGAGACGCATGAAGGAAAGTCGAAATATCACCTCACTGCTTATTTTCAGTTCCTATTTATTATATATTCCGTGGTTGAAATTGAGATGTCTTGAGCATGGGGTAGGGATGGGGGTGCGGGGAGGGTGTGATCTCTATGTCTTGCACATCTGTTATGTGTCCACGAGTCACTGGGCATATTGTTAGCGGGACTGATAGCAGCACCCAAAATGGGAGGACAGCAATAATAGATGGGGACCCAGTTGGGGTGGTGGTCAGAGAAAGAAAATTCAGCTGGAATTCCTCCAGCCAAAAGACGGCATTCAGTTCAGTTAGGGGGGTGACCCACTCTAATGACAGCAATCAAAAGCAACTTCTAGAGCAACACCCATTTATATGAGGGCTAGCTCTTTTACAGAGGCAATTTAAGAGCCGTGGATAAGGTGGAACAGCAGCCCCCCCCCCCCCCCCAGGACTGCCTTCACTTTACGTCCTTTGTCCTTCACCACTAAATGCCTGCTCTGTTTCTCTTATGATTAACTTTGATTATGCGGTTGATTAGATAAGGTAAAACGTTATTGATCCCACGGGGAAATTCTTATGCATACAAGGTAAGTAAAGTCACACAAACACACAGTCACTGGCCACTTTATCAGGTACAGCTGTTCAACTGCTTGTTGAAGAAAATATCTAATCAACCAATCACATAACAGCAGAACAGTGTATAAAATCATGCAGATACAGGTCATTTTTGAATCCACAATATGTTGAACCTTTAAGTAGAATGTCTACAGCAACAGAAATTTACATCGGATGCCACTCCTGTCACTTTTGGAAGTTTTAGTTACACAAAAATGTTCTGAGGGCAGAAGGAAAGATGACTGGTTCAAAGAGTCAGATTTTAGAGCAGTGGTTCTCAACCTTTTTTTGCAGTGGGCCGCACTATGTCCAAGTTCAAGTCTCACGGACCGCATATTATTTACATATGACGTCATCAACGGTCAATAACCAGATGCATCTTAAATTATTACAATTAGAGAGTATAATTCTACTTACCATTAATGGGACACATTTCTTATTATTTTATTTATTTTTATTTTTTTTTTTACGTGGTCAACATCGCGGGCCGCATTTGCATCTGTGATGGGCTGCATGCAGGTTAAGAACCACTGTTATAGAGTATGCAAGTCTAAGTAACTGGAAGAGGTGGGACCTAGACATCTGATTGGTTGGCCTGAGTGGACAGCTTGCTCTACAAAAAGAGCAAGTTTAGGGAGGCGTAAAAATAATTTCCCCACGGGGATCGATAAAGTTCCATTATTATTATTATTATTATTAAATTGGTCTGGCTGAGTATTGTTGCTGACCATGTCCATCCGTTTATGACCACAGTGTAACCAGCTTCTAATGGCTACTTTTCCAGCAGGATAACGCACCATGTCACAAAGCTCATATCATTTCCGACTGGTTTCCTGAACATGACAATGTTTTCATTACACTAAAACGGCCTCCACAGGCACCAGATCTCAGTTCAGTAGAGCATGTTTGGGATGTCATGGAGAATCACATCATGAAGGTGCAGCAGACAGATCTGTCATCATGTAAGCATGGACCAAAGTCTTTGAGGAGTGTTTCAAGAACCTTATTGAATCTATGTCATGAAGAAGAAAGGCAGTTCTGAAGGGAAAAGGGGGTCCAACCTAGTGCCAGTAAGATGTACTTAATAAAGTGGCCAGAGAGTGTACGTCCATCCATTTTCAATTTCTCTTATGCTGAGATACCTATTCTGGATGCTATGGACACAAAGCAGGGAAAAACCCATGACGGGGCACCAACCCATCACAGGACGAAAGCGAATGTATAGTGGACAACAATACAATGCGTAAAGGCACAAAGTGAGAGACAAGCAAACTGCAAAGAAATATTTTAAAAAGTACATAATAAAAACAAACAGAATATCCTGAAAAGGAACGTTGAGGAAATAAATAATATAACTAAAAATAAATTAATGGACGGTTTATGTACAATTAATACAAGCTAGCAGCAGACTTTTGTAACTTCAGAGAGGAGATGCCTTGCTGGCATGTTATGGCTCAGTGTGATATTGGGGGGGAGGCGCTGTAGTGTCCGATGGCAGGAGGCTGAATGCAGAGAAACTTGGGAGCCTTTCAGCACTGCACAGAAGCTGCCAGACCCTGCCAGACCCTGGATCTACGCACAGAGCCTCCCAGTACACTGGCACCTTAATGACAGCCTCGGCTGATAAGCAGGAGCCTGGAAAAGGGGTCCATTTAAAGGTCACGGCATTTTGTTTTTTGTTTCCTGTACAATGACACCAGGGGTGGGATAGTTGTAGAATGAGTGTGTCACTATTCTGAGGCATCACAGGAGGGTTGGTTGGGGGGGGGGGGGACTGAGCGGATGATGAGGATGGAGAGCGGCGGATGCCGGCTTGCAGCCCGGCCTGTAGCCCCCACTAACCTTGCCCTCATTTCCGTCCTCCGGGGCCCCTGCCGCACAGCTCTGCCCTATTTTCAGAGCTGTGAAAATTGCAGCTTTTCATCTGCTGTGATGGATGACCACCCCCCACCCCACCCACACACACACACACACAAACACACACACCTCATTTAACCATATCCAAAGACCGAAAAGTAGAAAATGAAAGAGAAAGGAGCAAACACATTGAAAGATAACAGACATTTAGTTTCGGGGACAGGAACAGGGATAGGGATGGGAACATGGTCAGGAACAGGAACAGGAACAGGGTCAGGGACAGGGTCAGGAACGGGGACAGGGACTGGGTTAGGAACGGTGACAGGAACAGGGTCAGGAACAGGGTCAGGAACAGGGACAGGAACAGATACAGGGACAGGGTCAGGAACAGGGACAGGAACAGGGTTAGTGACAGGAACAGGGTTAGGGACAGGAACAGGGCTAGGGACAGGAACAGGGTCAGGAACAGGGATAGAAACAGGGACAGGGACACAAACAACTTTTTTTTTATATTAAATAGCGATTTTCCTCTGAGCTTTGGGAAGTTTCAATACCATTTGCATGGTATGAGCTTGTATTGTCTTGAGCTACCATCTACTGTACTATTATTAGGTAAATAAAATATAAGAAATATTGCAGTATATAAAATAATATGTTTTTATGCTACCTCTTTTCAGAACTGATCATAGTTTCATTTATGATCTATTTCTTAAAATTCAGTGATATTAATGTTTAAATTGTAAATTAATGTATCCAAATATAGCTCACACTAATAGTACACAGTATTTGGCCAGTTAGCTGCCTTTATTTAGCTAGCAAAATACCTTTTATGATAACATTTACTTTACTCATCAGTTCTTGGACAGATTCCTCAGATTCCTGCTCTTTTATCAATCACGCCCTTAATTTACATATCCGCTCGGTGACAGGGTGACACAGCCACAACATGTAGAGGAGGGGAGATTTGGTTCTCTTTATCAAGTGACCCGCTGTTATTTCCAGCTGCTGCAACACCAGACAGTATGTTTGCACGTGGCATGCATGGCAGCGAAGGGGGGGGGGGGTTTGGGGGCGGGGCGGGGGCGTGTACTAAAGGAGGCGGACCTGGGCCCCCCCTCCTCACTGTCGCTTTTTGTGCCCCATTCACACACACTTTTACAGCTGGCTGTGGACAAGGCTTCGCAAGGGCCTGGTATTAAATCACTAATACAATAATTACCGATTCCTCCTGTGCTGCTCTTTGGAATATGCATAACGGCCTCAAAGTGAGGTCACAACAAAAGTCTAAAGGTTAAGCATCAAGACGAAGAGCTATTATCATGGTGGCTGGAGTCCCAGCGAGGCCAAGGGGCATGACGGGCGATTAAACCATTAAACTACTTTTAGAGGGTCTTATTTAATTGTTCTTTTGCTTGCTGTCCTCGCAGTGATCCCTCTCTCTGTCGTAGATGCTTGTTTTCACCTTCACCAGTGCATCTGCTTGCTGTTTTGCTCATTCATTTTTCACCGTGTGTATCTGCCAGCTGTGGGAGGCAGAACCAACAGCGCAGGCGTAAATGTGTGGCCCACGTGAGCAAGTTCAATCTGTGCCCACGGTTTTTAAGGGTGACTTGCATCAGCATCATGCATGGAGCTTGGAGAGCAACAACGACATGCATGATACTGACAGACACACCGTAAGCTTTCAGCATTATTTTCATGACTGCGGACGCAGCAACACAGTCGGCTCCTTTAACGCCAAAGGGATGTATGGAAAGCAGGCTGCACATCTTCATTGAGCATTGTCAATGCCCCATATTCATCTGCTGGGGGGGAGGTTAGGGTTCCCGCGGGTATTCCTGTGTTAGTTTGCATCTCCTGCTTGATGGAGCACCTATGTGTGGCCCTTGTGTGTTTGGGGTTTGTAGAGCGGAGGGAAATCGGAGGATGGGAGACTCAGAGAGGGGAATACGGAAAGACAGGGAGTTCTGGGAATGTGGCTCTGTGGAAGACAGGCTATCTGGCACGGAATGAACACTCACACTCATACTTCTGTCCCCTGTGCCCATAGGTTTTCCTCTGCACACAACATATTTCCTTTCCAGTGATTGGCCTGGTGGTAGGACCTGGTCTGATCTTTATCAAGCATTGGAGATTTTAGGTTACAAAGAAAACTTGAAAAGTGGCTCAGCTGCTCAGTTTCCTGTGACATGAACGTCCTCCATGACCCCTGTGTCAGCAGGGCACATCTTTCAATGGCAAAAGATCAACTTTTCTTACGGTATCTTATGGTATGGCAAGATTTTTTTCCACAAATAGTCAAAGACTTTTATTTATGACAGATTTGTATAAAATAGACCCTTAAACGTAACATATATAACAGTCAGATTTAGCTCGGGCAGTCTGTCTAAATAAATACAAATATATCCTTCATGCCAACCCATTCCACTATACTATTACAAATATGTAATTATACAAATAAGCAAAACGAGTTTTTACACAACAGTTGACCATTTCTGTAAATTAAAGTCAAACGGAACAATATTGTTTAAACTGCCTGGCAGTGATCCAAGTGCAAGTATATGGGGTTTAATGAACAAGGCATGAAACAAATACGAGGAGCAGAAACTGGGAGCCTGGCTTGGCAAAGGGGCAGACGGAGACAATAAAGGTATCCATAAAGCCATGGACCCCAGCAGCTACAAATGCTGGAGAGGTGGGGGGGGCCCAAGACCCTTACCTATAAAGTGAAAGACACAGGTGAAGCACCAGAGGGCAATCAGGGGCGTACGACGAGCAGGCCTGACACATGTCGTCGAAATCCTGACAGTATCCAGCCAAAATCCTCCCTGCCGCTCACACGTTACACAGCTTCACCTTTAAACATTAGATACAGGATGTGAACCCTCTTTAAAAATCCCTTTTTCTGCGAGACACCAACACGTGGCTCGGATCGTGATATCCACCACTCCTTCGCGATTCCGCTTCATTAAGTATGACAGGGCGGTCACATCCATATTTTATTTCCTAAAGGTGAGGTCAGTCAAGCTTCCACCTGAGCCGTCCTCAGCTCAGTCCGCTACCCTGGTCAGACATTCAGCTTCTCATTAACTCCTTCTGATGTTTCCTGCCCATCCTGTGTGTTTCACTCAGTCATTTGTAGCTCTTGGGTCTTTAACACAATATACTTTAATGAATGTAAACATAACCACAAGGTTTGGAGGTCAAGAGTGGTGTCCATGTCAGCACTGCAAACAAAAAAAGCTTATACATCTTACTATATATATATATATATGTGTGTGTGTGTGTTTGTGTATGTCTGTATGTGTGAATATTTATGTTAAGCAGGACATCCGTCTGCCTTCTACCTTTTACATGGGTTCTGGGGTCTATCCTAGGCAGCACAGTCATACATAATTGGCGTTTTAGGGACAGAAGTCAGTCTAACAGCATGTCTTTTGATTGCAGGAGGACAGCAGAGTTTCTGGAGGAAACATCACACAATACAGAGAGAACGCACATGCCACAGCATTATTTTACATAATGCGCAAATCTATTGAATTCCTTCAGAGCAGTGCAGCATGGCTTTATAACATAAGGTTCCCTCTGTAACTCGGGCTTTAACAAAAACGTGCTTCTAACAAAAATCTCAGAAAACTTTCTTCAAACCATGTAAAAGCAGTGAAAGCAGGTTGTTAGGTTCCCCCTGAACATTTTTGAAAGGGAGCAAACCAAAATTTTGGTTTCAGTCGACAAATCGATTTAGCCCCTGGTAAGTGCAGAAAAATGGCTTCTGCAAATATCAGCAAGATGCTGGCAGTCCGCAGTCTCACTGCACAGGATTTAAGTGTTTTTCTCCCTTGTGAAGTCCGTAAGTCAGCACTTAAACACACCAGCAGGCGCATATGTCTGCGGCTGTGAAAGATCCCAATGACATACAAAAGGTGCACGAAACATGGGGCCAGCAGGTGGCACAGCAGTGGAGGAGGTACATTCTGAAGCACAGGAGCCCTGCTGTTACAGCCCTGAGCGAGGTGTTAAACCTGAATTCATCCAGGACAAAACACCTTCCTCTATAACAGGGCTCTTCAAATCTGGACCTCGATTCCAAATCCAGTTCAGTTCTCTCATGCAGTTACGTTAATAATTACTGGTTCTGATTGGTCAGAGGCTTCACACCTGGCTCACAGGTAAAGGAAGGCTGGAAAACCAGCAGTGCTCGGACCTCGAGGACTGTGATTTGAATAATAGGGCTCTATAACATATCAGATACTCTAAATAACCATCTTGCACAGTGAGGCCTATTTTAACACAGAGTTTCTTAAACTGATCCACAGGGATCCCTAGACAGTCGCCATTTTTGGTTCCTCCCTAAAGCTGGGAGGGAGCAAAAATGTGGACCAACTTGGGGTCCCAGAAGACCAGGTTGAGAAGCACTGGCTTAACAGATCAGACCCATATGGGAGGATATTAACCCCCCCCTCCCTCCCCGGTCAGTCTAGAGCCATGAGTCTGGTGGTGTTGTTTCTGTGTGTTGGGCGAGTGGATGGTTTCAGGGGGAAAGGGCTTGTTAGCAAAAGCCAAGCTCCAAACCTCTACATGACAAACCCAGCTTCTGCACAGCCAAGATCTGTGATCCTTCTCAGGCTGCTGTCAAAACCTCGGATAGCATCTGTTCCCCAGTCACAGCTTCAGGAGAATGGCCTTGAGCTGACCTCCCGGCCATTCCTCGCTCCCCCCCTGCAGACGGCTGCGAACCGACCTCCTCGATCGTCACCTTTCCCATCGCGGGGGCCTTCTCGTGCTCTGGGCTGCGATGTACTCGGTGTGACAGTGTTGGCCTCCTTGGGAACAGATGCGTGTGAAGCCCCCTGGCTGCGTGGCCTTGTGGAGCGTGCAGTCAGCGCTGACAACCCTGCGGTAGGCCGGCCTGGACTGGGACGCCGCGGGTGTCGCCCGGCCTGGACTGGGACGCCGCGGGTGTCGCGCGGCCTGGACTGGGACGGAGCGGATGTGACCTGCTAACGATGCTACAGTGGCCGTGCTTGTGAGCTCCCTCGCCTGTGCCTTCTACCTGAACCATGACTCTGAGAAACTGCATCCCCATATCTGTCCTTAGTGGGCCACAGGGCAAAGGAGTTGTGTGTGTGTGTGTT
>JAABNX020000123.1:284828-297036 GCA_015163995.2 Mormyrus lacerda | reverse complement strand
ATAAATGGATAGATGAATAAGTATTTTTTACTGACAGGAGAAAACACTAAAAGTTCATACTAAGATATAGGGTAAATAGACACTGTCAATCTCATTTCAATAGCAAGAAACCCATCCCAGATGCTACAGGGATTTATGTTATGATCTGACTGGGCACTATGTAATGCCATTGCAAACACTTCTGAAAAAATTCTGACAAACACGTGCAAAAGCGCCGAGGCTCACCCTCGTATGTTCTGTCTGGTGGGATGGAAGAAGCAAAAAGATGAAATGAAGAGAAAGAGCTCGGTACTGCTTTTCCTTTCCTCTGGGAATATGCCTGGCGAGTCTGTCATTGCAATCTCCGCCACCGGTCACACCGGCACACTCGATTTGCAAGCTGGAGCTGTGGTGGAAAACATCAGGGAGACTCCGTCTTAAATGTACAGTCACCACAGAGAGCTGTCGATGTTAAGTGATCGAAGACGTGACGGTAATGATCATACCGTCCACTAAGCCACGCCGTCGGCAGCAGATATAATCACACAAAGCTGTATGCAACGAATAAAAGGCCCCAGGAATAGCAAATGTCAAATAACTTCCATTACTAACAGGCACTCTGCATGTGTCAAAGGGATTGCCAAGGTCACCAAGGCAAATCATGTTCAATTGCCTCCTCAAATCCAGAGCACAAGCAGAAACAATATTATTACAGAGCCGCTCATAGAATCTGTTTGAGATCTGTTAGTGTCTGTCAGTATTCAAAGTACCTGTGATTTTTGGGACAAGTTTTCACATTGATATTTACAACCTCAGAGACACAGTACTGATGTTCTCCCTCTTTCATTGATTCATCATTCTCTAGAATTCTCTAGAACCCTTTACAGGGGAGTAAAGCTTTTCATTTTGGCAGCTCAGCTGAAGTTAGTTTTGATGCCACAAGAGCAATTTAGGCTCATTTGCTCAACACCCACATGTGAGAGCCACTTGTTGACACAATGACTTGGCAGTGAGGGTGAGTAAGATTATTTACAAATGTTGTTCCCTCTTAGGGTCAAACTGAGACACAGTTGCGTCAGTGTCACAAACAGAAACAAGGAACTGGGTTCAAACGGGGGGACACCTGCACTCTGCAGCCGGTTCCTAGACTCCTGGGCCCCACACACCTGCACTCTGCAGCCGGTACCCGACCCCGGTACCTGACCCAGTGGTGTGGTGAGGCCTACCACAACCCTGCACCGGGTAAACTGTTCTTTTATTCAAAGCAATAACTTTACTATACATATGAGAAAAAAATTGTTTGTGTAAGTCCTGCATAAATACCATGCATTTATAAGTTTAATGATCTAACAATTGCTTAACAAAAGCAACTGCCTGTAGGCTTGTAAATCCCTATGGTATTTTTAAATCTGACTGAGAGAATCTCCCTTTACCCGGATGGCAAAAAAAAAGCACAACCGATTTGTTCTTATCATCCCAAGCGACAGACAATAACTGCATTTATTTGGCTGACATCAGCAACTGGACTGGAAATCGGTGCTTCATGTCTTTTTGTTCTGGCAATAATAACCTGATATAAACCTCAAATCTCACAAACCCCAATGCTTGTTCTGTCTGCTGCCAACAAGCCTCATCCTTATCAGTCCTCAACCCCCCTTCTCTGGCCCTTATGTAAAGGCTGCTTTCTTCTTGGCTTTCCCCTAGGGGGCACTGTCAGTCTAGGTCCTACCCCTATCCCCCTGATAAGGACATTATGTTCCCTGAATGACAGTCCTGCTTTGAGCCCAGTGCCAATGGTTCTGTCCGCTGTCCCAGATAGAGACAGTTTGACAAGCATCTTTCCATCAGTGTTTACATTTGTCCTGATGTCAGCTGAGGCTGGAGGTGCTTTACAGGAATAATATATAAAATGACAGATATGGCTTGAATCAGCTTAATTTCTCTTTCCAGTGGATTATGGGAAACACCCTGTCTTTGGTGTGTGAATGGAATTATTTTATAGATTCTTATACCGCCAGACCCAATGGCAGTGCCATTTCTGCGTTCCTAGAAAGACCTGGAATTAGCAAAGAACTTCCATGGAAATTTTCATAAATTCCGACAGGTATGGAAAGCAGTGTGAAGGTGAACAGCAGGAGGCGGATGCGTTGACGTAAAGGGAGACTGACCCCTGATAGCAAAAACAAGCGCTACGAGGCAACAGGGCGGTCTGGTAAGTCCTTCTACATTAAAGGTAAATCCTCCTGCTATCAATGACTCCAACCCCAGAACCACGGGGAGGCACTCAACAGCTATACTGGGAGCCATTATATCACATTTAAATAGAAATTCAACACCGCATAGAACACATCATTAGTCACTTCGCTGCTGCTACCTGCCTTCCGTGTTGATCATTATAATGAGAAGATAAACCAACTGTACTAGAGGCACGTCTTTAAAACATCTTTATACCATCATGATATAGATCAGAGAATGTAGTTCAGCTTCTCGCGAGATTTCATCCAACATTTATACACTATAATTACACAAAAGTAATATCCATAAAGTAATTAGTGAGCAATGTTAGACAGCAAGAGCATTTTGGCCCCCGAGGAGTAATAAACCAGTCTAGGAAACAGGAACCAATATATATATATAGGTAGGAGATACTTATCTTAGGAGAGGAGAGCAAAGTTCACAGCTGAACTGGATTATTTTCACATGGGGGGACTGCAATATCTGAGCTCTGGTTAATCGAATCTCGGTTTGCTGCACACATAAAGACAAATGTCACTGGTACCTACCAGGCTGTATGTAGACGGAGCTCAGCCGTCCTCAATCTATGTCATCGTAGGAAGTGCTTTGAAGAGCTAAAAAGACACCCAGCATCACCTAGTCTGTGATTTCTGAAGTCCTGGGACATGGATTTGCCTGAAGTCAGAGCTGGTCTCTGTGCCGTTGCTGGGCCTGGTGCCCTTATTGCATTTCCCTGTGCTGTACGGATACAAACAATTGTTGATGCTCTCGGCATACTGGAAGGAAAGGGGGAGTGTGAGGGAGAGAGGAGAGATTACGATTGTCAGGCTAAATCCACTCTGCCTGACCCTTGTGGCTTTGGTTACAATCATTCATGCTCTTTTTACCCTAGTCTGGTGAGACAGCCTTTTGTGTCCCTCCATAACCAAACATTTCTTCCCCTTGTGCTGATCCTATTTTAAACCCTCATGTGTCAATTAAGCCAATTGGGGCCAGCTAGGTTTTATTTACCGAGGACCCCATGGACTCGGCACTGGGGATCTATTTCCATGGAAACACAAAGTCTTGCCCAAACCCAGCGACCGTGCCATTGATATGCCCCCCGCCGGCTCCCACATCACGCACACGCACAAGCCGTCTCCTCTGCTCTGTGCACCTCACAGTGTAGCCTCTGTTTTATGGATGTGAATGAGTCTCTTGTGCCGCTGCTACAGAGCTGAGTCTCGCGAAATCGCTCTGCATTACACCTTCGTTATGAGGGTCTCGCTCAATATTTTATCCAGGCGCAGAAGGCGTCTAGACACGCATGGGAAGGAAATTCCTACAAAGGGCCCTGAAACTTTTGTCTCTGCCTCAGCATATGTGGGCACTGTCTGTGGTTGTACTGGAATACTTTCTCTGGGGGCGACGTAAAGGAAGGCAGATATCGATAGCACAACACAGAGTCGCTCCAACGCAGGCCGTCAGCAGAGGGCGGTCCTCAGAACAAGCCGCTTTGCAGAAACTGCAGCAGCAGACGAGCCTTTATTAATGACGGCCTGGCCTGGCAGGAAGGCCGGCCGGCTGGCATGGAGAGCCGGCAACGGGCTTTGGATATTCATCTCAATTAGGCCTGTTAACTGCTCCCCGCTAGGGGGACTGTCAGAGGCCTGGCGAGGAGCAGCAAGTGACACAGCAGAGAGGATCTAGGCAGGGGCATCGGGGGGACAGAGGTATAGGGGGGACAGGGGTATAGGGTGATAGTGCTTACATAATTCTTTTTCAAGGGTCTATAAAAGACAGGCAGCCTTAACTGATAGGTGTGGTATTAATTGCATCCCAAAGACAACTGGAAGGTTTTCTTCATTTAAACTGCTCCACACTGATTTTTCCTAAAAACGTCTTGTATTTTTACTCTAATGCTCACGTTTGCCTGTAATGCTTCGAAAAATAATAACAACAAGAACAACAACAGTTAATAACAACAACAACAATAATAATAACAATAATAATAATGACAAATTATTTGAAACCTGAATTGATAAAAGATGTATAATGGTATAAGGGATCAAGCCAAACAGGATCCTTCTGGTTTGCATCACCATGAAGAATGATTCTGGAAGGATTTCATCTATCCGGTAAAATTAATCGGATGCAGGGCAATTCAGTCAGAATGACTTGCACAAAGGACAGAGTGCACGGACCTTGCGGGAGGAATTTTACTCAGTCTGGTAAGTTATGAGTTGTGTTATGGAATTATGGCATCATAGTTTTATAGAAACACACAGTTTCACTGAAGGAGGCGTTGGCTGCCCCCCTGTAGGCAGTAAACTGCCCGCTCTCAATGTAGCGTGTCATTTAAGGATGGCGTGCCGCTTCAGTGCCCATCCTATTCACAGGCTGACTCCTAGGGGTACTGCACGTTACTGTGACAGCGTGTCCTGTCGATAATCGCCAGGATAAGGGGGGGGTCGAATCTGAAAGCTCATGTCCTTGCCGCTGGTGGCTCGTCACGGCGAGAGTCACACTGTCACCGCTGTCAGAATTAGGAGGTTCCCTCTGCGAGACCTCAGCCCCTCCCAGTACATGCAGTTTGTTCTTGATATTCTTAACAGGGGTAGATTTTGGGAAAACCCCTCCCCCTCTTTGTGTTAGTCTGGCCTACCGGCAACTGCTGAAGCTCGACCAATGGCGGCATTGAGAACAGGACCATACCATGTGCAAATGGTTGAGTGGATAGGGGCTTTACACAAACTCAGTGCCAAATCAATGCAAAAGTGTATACATACACTACCAATCAAAAGTATCTGCACACACTGAGATTTTCTACATATGCATGTTACTCACATAACATTGATTAAAAATACACTTGATGCACTCAACACTCAATGCACTCAACTTTGCTAACAAATAAATTTATAGAATGTTCACCATTTGAGTACCTTTATTAGCAAGAAAATGCTAATAAATGAATAGATGAATCAAAGTAACCTCCCATAGCAGTTATAACAGCAGAGAACATTCAAGACATTATTTCTACAAGGGACATTAAATACTGCTCTGTTTCATGGGATGAAACAGTTAACTAGTGCATTTAAAGAACAACCAAGAATCTGATTATGCCATCACCACACAACCAGTTAACAGGTTATGCACTGTTATATACTCTTTCAATGTTATAAAGGACATTGATTTGACTTATATTTTCATTTATATTTGTTCACTCAACTTTCCAATGCCTAACAAGAATAAAAAAATCTGCGGTTCATGAATTAAACTGAAAAGTGATAAAAACCTGCTGTGTGCAATACATTTGACTGGTGGTGTATACACTCGATCGACACATGATATTTTTAACAAAGCACAACTATGCCCAAGGCACTGATTTTTATACAGTTAATTTACAGAATCCTTTATTATGTACTGCTACATTACTTCCGATCTTTTAATAGGTTCAGCCTTGAAAAAAAACACTGGTACTGGCCAATGAAGCGTCACAACCCCGCTGCAGACAGAGACACCCGACAAATTAGAGGATGTTAAGTTTTAGCCTGGACTATATCCCCTCAACCTGGAGTGTCTGTTACCTGCTTGCTGCCAAGTCACAACCTGCCTCGGTCCACACCAACACATGGGAATCAATTAAAGTGCAGGTCCCAGCTACTATTTCTTATGTGTGATAGGCAATCACAGTGATGAGTCATACTCTAATCATGCAACCTCCTCTTTGTTGCTTGGACCCGCCTTCTCTACAATTTGATTGGTTATCCCTCTGTACCAATAATTTTTCCTGCTACCCTCGGAACACTTTAATGCAAATTGAACTCCCATGAGTCTGGAACGATTTGAGAGCATTTCACAAAACATCTGTCTGCGTGATCTGCTGCTGCACTAGTTCACTCCGCGGCCGTCGTTAGCAGTGCAGCTGTTGGGTCCTTTAGCCAGCCTCTCTTTTGGCTTCGGAGGTTGACACAGACTCACAGCAGGCCCAGAGTCTGCGGGGCCACATCCGGGGCTGCTGCCAGCCAGACCCCACAGAGGCGGTGACGGGGATTTGGCAGCACAGCACCAGCGTCACGTAGACATTGCCAGATAGGAGAATCACAATGGTGATTTCATGAAGCAGGCGGTGTTTAGCATAAATTAACATGACAGTTATATGAGATGTCTAGCATGCTTTGATATGTTTACCGAGGACAATGTCCCCATGAGTGAAAAGTCATTTGGAGGAAGGGGAATTGGAAAGAGTGTCAGGGGTATGATGTGATCACGCTACAATCTGTATAATTAACGCTTGTCGCCCCCCCCCAGCGCTGCACACACATTCACTCGGGCACTCAGATGTGCACAGTGCGTCAGTAACGAGCCTCAGGGAGGATCGGTCAGGGGGGGCCTGCACCGTGGTATGTCCCAAATAGACTCTGATGGGGGAACAGCACTGTGGTATGTCCCAGATAGAATCTGTGGAGTGAGGGCACCACTGTGGTACGACCCAGATAGAATCTTAGACTGGCACCAGGGATACAGAGCATGCCACATGCTACCTTTGACCTTTGGGGGGAGACGGTAGCGACGGGCATCTGCAAATGCCATCCTGTCGGTGGGAGACAGCAAACAGTGTCTAACGGGGATGCTGTGGGGCCGAAAGGAGAGGCTGGGCTGAAATGCTGTGGTGTTACAGTGAAGGATAATGCACATCTCCCATATGTACCGATCGCACGCTTGCTATTGTTATGTAACATCAACCGGTGTATGGGGGTGGGGCACAGTTTGCTCCAGTCTGATCCGAATCGAGAAGGTCCTGCCTCAAGCTCAAATTAAGAGTATTTTTAACTATCTGTGGTTTTACGTGGAGAGCTATTAGATACTTCTAACACAGTCAAAGAATATTAAAGGCCATTTCCGTCAGGTGCTTGCTTTTAGTGGTACTCCAGATCTGACCCGACCTCACTCTGCTTTTCAGCTACAGGGTTCTAAGTGGAGACCGACCACCTCAAGCCCCAGATTCCCAGGTACCTCTGAACCATGTGATGATGTGATGGGAGGAAGACACTGGGATTTGATTTTGTGGGTGGAAATGGAGACGAGGGGACATAAGCTACAGGAAGGAGAGTGTTTCGACATAAGAGAGGGGGAATGGATATAAGTCTTAAAAATAAATGGTTAGCTCCTTGAAGGGCTGGATTGGGCTTCAGGGTCTAGGGATCTATATGGGTTGGGGCACTTAAATGCAAGACTGTGGGACAACAGAGATTGAGTAAAGAACAGGAAACCTGACTCACCTGTAAGGACAGCTAGACAGTGCCACCACCCCTCCCCCAACCTGGATTGAAGCCAAAATTCCTGTTTCAGGAGCCTTTCCTGCAGTAGAGCACCTGAGGCCCTACTGCATGTCGGCTCACCAAGCTGCAGATCACATCTGTGTCCTGACCTATTTACGTGAGAGTCACAGTGCTCATCTTGTGAAGTGCTGCTAAATTTTTGGAATAGAGTAGAAGGGTCCGCAGCCCTCTGACTGCTGAGTCATGTTTGGATGCTCCTGAAGATGCCAGAGGCAAAGGCTGTGCAGCGCTCAGGGGAATGTCACGTAGCACCAAGCATGCGAGACCTCAGGGGCGTGGGCCGGGCTGCTGGCATTTAGGTTTGTTCCCCTTCCACCCCAGGGCTTAACCTCACTGGTTATCTTCATCCTACTCTCCAACATCCACCTGAATATTTTCACTATCGAGGCTTTTTTTAAAGGTCACAGTGTGACCTCGGAAACAGGAACAGCGAATATCTGGTGCACACTATGAGAAAGAGCCACCTAGAGAATAAGACACGCAAAACAGGCCCATGTGAAAAAAGCTAAAGCCCCTCCAGCATTGCTGCTGCTGAACCCGGGGTAACATCAGTATCCTACGCAGTGGCATGGTTCCCACAATGCACTTTGGTATAGTAGGCACAAGCAAATTAAACATTAACTTTGTGTCCTGCAACTGTAGGGCCTGAGACCAGCTAGTCTGCAAATAAACAACAAAATAAACATACTAACATGGCCGCAAAGATGTACACCTGCTCATTTTGTGCTTGCATTCATGATCATGAATGTGTATGATAGTGTCTGAACGCATCCTGAGCGGTGTGAGAAGGAGCCGTATTAGCATGAAGAGTCAGCTTAATGGGCTCATCTGTAGTGACTGTCAGGGTCGTTGCCCGCCCGACCCTGCCCTATGTGTCCTGCCCCTTTTTGACCAGCAGGTGTAGCTGGTCATCCTGCTTCCCCCCTCTCTGTTTTGTAGCCCTTCAGCCCCTACTGTGCTTCCCTGGTACCCGGGAAGCTCAGCTGGTTGAATGAACAGCTCAGTTGCTGAACTCCTCCAGTCATAAGTGCAAAGCTGGTCAGAGCCTCACCTGTTATTTAATATGTATCGTTTTACTATTTTCCTTTGCACCTGTTATTTTCTTTGCTTTGTGTCCTTGTTTTAGTTTTGCTCTGCTCATGCTTTTTAAAAATTTTCTTCCGCTTAGACTTATGCTCCTAATCTTTCTTAGTGTTCTTGACACTCAGTGTTCGTTTAAGGTTTCCTAATTTCTGTATTTATTAATTGTAACGTATTCTACCTACTTCTTGTTGTTCCACGCCTGTCCTGATTGGATGGTTTAGTTAGGGTCCACACCTGCCCTTTGTTAGCCTTGTTGTCTGTATTTATTTAAGTGCCTGTTCTAGTTCTATTCCTTGTTGGCTCATTATGGCCGTTTTCCTGTGTGGCTGTTTCTCTGTGTACCTCAGTATTTGCTAGTCGTAGTCTTGTTAGTTTTTCCCTCTTAGTTTGCAGTTTTCTTGTGTTCCTCCCTGTCTTTAATATTGTTGTTCCCAATGTTGCTCCCTGTCATTATTTATCGGACCAGACGGGCCCCGTGTGTTTTCTGTTTCTTCCTTTCTGGTTGTTTCTGTTAATCAAAACCTGGAGCACCTACGTGATTCGTCCCTCCTTCACCATTCCCTGCCATAACGGAGATGCAGTCCAGCGTTCACTCATTTTTAAATATAAATTGATGTCTCCTGTTTTGTTTTGCCAACCCAGTAGCCTGAATAGCAGGGATGCCACTTCAGCGACCTGTAATCTCCCCCTATATGATCATTTAGTCCTGATAACCCATTCCTTTGTGTTTTCCTTTTCTTGTATGTCACTTCAGCTCAGACCTCCCTTTGTGTATGTTATTCTAGGCTCACCCTGTCCTGGATTCTGTTCAGCCAAGAAAAAGACAATATTTTGCCAGGAATCCTGCGCATTGTTGCGAAGCCCCTTCCCATGAACATCCTGTAAATAATTATAAGTCCCACCAACAAAACAGTATTTCAGCAAATATTTATGTGCTGTATCTGTGGTCAAATTACAGATGGAAAGGTGTTAGACAACATAGAAATTGTTATATTTGGCTCAATTATGTCTGATGGAATCATGTGTTTATGAAAGGTTACACCTTTTTTAGCAGGATGTATGTTATCACGCCAGCTTCAATAATTTTTGCAGAATAACAAGAATTCACAGAGGAAAATAAAGGCTGTGATTAGTACAATCCACAATGCTCCCTTTTTTCAGTCTTTGATTTGATTGGCCAAAAGGACACGGAGATCACAGAACTGTGAATTATTCAGCCTTGTACAAATACAGATATCACAAAAAAAACAGCAGACAGAAAAATGTTTTCCTGCAGAGTACAGCACATCGCACGTCCAGCCGCCTGCTCCTGATAATCTTGTTTTTTTTTTGGAGCGGAGTCCTGTCACACCCTCAGGTGGACCCATGAATCATTTCCTCATAAGCCAATATCTGATCCAAAACATCAATGTTTGGGACCGTGCCGGAAACAGAACAGATCTGTAATATTTCGGATGAAACGATGGTGACCCGAATGGAAAAATAGGCCTCGGCACTGGAGACGAAATGACACAGACTCGGAGCAGCACGTGACATCACATGGCATCATGTGACATCACATGACATGAAATCATCGACATGGAGGACCAGCTAATGTGCTCCGGCAAGTCGATCCAGCACCAGCAATGCATGCTGGGCAAAAATAAGTATGAACTAAGGTCAGAGCGCAAGGGCAGACAATTTTTAATCGACTGATAAATCTACTTCTTAACAAGGTTCATTACCAGTAAAGCAGGACCTGTAACATGACACATCACTAAACACAGACCCTGTTGGGGCTTATGACTCCTTCATGAGGAAGGTGCTGGAAGCAGTCACCTGCTAACAGGGACACAGGCGGCTTGGGCACCATTCATTCATCCACACCAGTGCCTGTACCCAGTAGGGTATGGGGAAATACCTGGAAAACTTTAAACATGTGATCACATGTGTATATGCTACATACTGTATATATTATACCTATTTGTAACATTATTATTGCTGTTGTTCATATTATTGTTAATACTTTTTATAACAGGGTGTGTGCCATGTGTTACCCAAATGGGCTGGTAGAATACTGCTTGATGGCTGTGATGTAGTGTTTGCTTGTCCTGCAGTCATTACGAGCAGTTTTGAGCTTGGATTATAACTGGTGAGTTCCACCTTGCGGGTCCCGGAATCATGAAACATAGTGAACCTCACAATATCCCTGTAATAAAACCTCTGTGTAATGCATAATGTTTACAGCATAAGCCCGGTAGTGAGGCAATGACGTCATGTGGTCTCCACACACCATATACATGTACTTGCTGATTACAATATTTGAAAACACAGTCGTCCCTCTGTATTTACGAGGAATCAGTCCCAGGTCCCCTTTGCAGTTGCTGAAGTCCCTTATATAAAATGCCACAGTATTTGCATATAGCCTATGCATATCCTCCCGTAAACTTTAAATCATCTCTAGATCACCTATGCTAGCAAAGGCTAATGTAAATGCTATGTAAATAGCCGCTATACTGTATTGCTTAATAATAGTGACACTTCATTGAACCCTGTGGGAAAATTTCCTTTTCGCCTCCCCCATGTTGGCCTCCATGACACACATGTAAGCGACAGGGAGCTTGGCAGCGAAGGGCAGCCACCCGCAGAGGCGCCCATGGAGCTGGGGGTTAAGGGCCTCGCTCGAGGGCCCACAGACGTGACTATTCTGCCCAGACAACCAGCAACCATCCAATCGTAGGCACAGAGGCTTAGCCTGCTGAGCAACTCGCTGCTAAGGAATAATGACAAGTCTGTAGAGGTTCAATACACATACAACCACCATACACATATAGAATATATAGTTATAATAAAGAAAATAGAAATTCACTCTCTCTCTACTTACACAACACTTAATTTGTGTGAATCCAGGGTTGTGCAAGGCAAATTACTGTTTTGCTTTTTGGAACTTTCTGGATTATTTTCCCCAAATATTTTTGATCCACGGTTGGTTGAATACGTGGATGTGGAATCCATGGATGCAGAGGGCCAGCTGCCTACTGTGTCATTATACAGTATGTTCACTGATGAGCATTAGCTGGAATATTCCTCATTTCGGCATATCAATTCACCTGATGGCTGGATGGTTTTTAAAGGCTGCGGTTCCAATCAAAGGCACAGATTTTCAATTAAATGAATGAAACTAACCATCTGTCAGCCATGGGGTAAATATCACCCCTGAGACGTGTTAAGAAGGAATACATTTCATCCTTGGTGTGATACCCTGTTAAAGAATGGTGTATTTACAAGACATAAAAGTGCAAAATGACTTTCACTCTCTACCTCTCCCCGGTGAGTTTTATGATAGAAAACATATTTGACAAATGTGGCTGACATAAATGGGGAATGAAGAAGGAAAAGCTGAAGTCGCAGATGCAGGGAGCCTAGTTTGCGGCTGAAGGCTGAATATCCAGAAAAGTACAATGAAATACTGGTTAAGGAGGAAGAGGAGAGGGCAATGCATGAGGAAGAGCATGTAAACTCCACAGGTGTGAGGATGGGCCTGGTTCAGGTCTGAGACAATGGGCTGCTCACTAGGCAGCTACTGCTTTTCACCAGTGCTGCTCTGCTCG
>JAABNX020000123.1:270224-284728 GCA_015163995.2 Mormyrus lacerda | reverse complement strand
CTCCCTAAGCACTGGGACTCAGCACCCTGGGCCCTGGCTCCCTAAGCACTGGGACTCAGCACCCTGGGCCCTGGCTCCCTAAGCACTGGGACTCAGCACCCTGGGCCCTGGCTCTAGTTTCTAACTGCTCGGTTGTCCTGGTTCCCATTCCACCATCATTCTACCTCTTCATACCATTTTGAAATAATGTCATAAAAATGTAACGTAAAACCAAAAAAAGAATGCTGCTACACTTTTGATTAAAACAGAGACTATTCCGGGAAAATTGTAGCATTGCGGAATAGATGTGATCCAGTGTTTCTGTGAAAAAAGGAGAGAAAAAATGGAGCTAACAGCTAACAAACAGGTCGCCAGACTCAGCCGGCGGCTCCGGCGATAGTGGGTGACACCTCTCCCCCGTCCTTCCCCCTGTCCCTCTCTGTTCCCATCTTATGTTCCCGTCCTGTCCTCTGAGTGTGGGACAGGTGCCCTGCCCTTCCGTCCGGCCTGTTCTCATCAGCGGTGTCGGCACCAGCTGTGCCCAATTTCAAACGAGCCCTGGTGAAGCCGGGAAACAGGCAAAACTGGGACAGCACTGGCTGACACTGTAACTCAGGTGGGGAAGCCAGTGAATTCAGACGAAGATATAAATGCCCCTTTTCAGTGCAACACTGGTCCACTTCCCATTGTATAGCCATAGCAGTGATGACAGCAACGTCATAGTCTGGGTTGAAATGTGCGTGAAATGTGCATGGAATGGGGGGGGGGGGGTAAAGGCCTAATGACTCATGCCAGTTTTGCCTATTTCACCGATTTAAACCAGCAACATTTCCATCACAGGATCAGAGGCCTAATCTGCTGATCCAGGGACGCTAATGCACGCGAGAATGTTACAGCCTGCACTGTGGCAGTAAATGGATGCAAACTTAACATTATACATGAAAGGGACTTCAGATGCGTGTGGACGGTCAGTAGTAATGATACACGCCTGTGTCAGACTCTGAAGCAAAGCAGAAGGTTCAACACCTGACTTCATTTCTAAAGGTCTGATCTTCGCCCGTCCCCCTACGTGGAGGACAACCTGGCCACCGCAGCTTGTCCCTCATCTTTAAAGGTCTGATCTTCACCTGTCCCCCTACGTGGAGGACAGCCTGGCCGACTGTGGCTCCTTCCTTGTCTTTAAAGGTCTAGGCAGATGGAAGCACAACATGTAACCCACAATGAGGGAACAGAGGCTCAAAGCAGTCATGGATCTGGCCGTAAACACAGTACAGTCAAAGTTTGATGAAGCAGGATGTTTGGTGTTTCTTTTGCTTTTTTCTGTCCAAATTTTCTAAAAATGTCGTGGCTCTAAATGACATGATAATATTTGAGGTATAATGTGAGGGTGGCTATTACAATTCATAACTCTTCGTCGGCTGTGCTGTTTTTAAAGAGAAGCTAAAGGAAGCATTAGCTAGCGAAGAAAGCAGCATGGCGACACAGCATGAGGCTGGCAACGACAGTCCATTCCCCGTAATGTTGCCTCAGGTCAACCCTCTCCCATGTGAGGGGCTACTGAGCCGTCGCCACGCTTCTCTTATCGCTTTCAGCAAACGGCTGATAATTTTGTGTTCATATTCCACGAATGCGTCTCCTGGAGAATGCGACACTCACGGTCTCATTGACACACAGCCTCGGGGCTGCCTTTAGCACACTGTCTGGCCAGAGGGGTGCCTGGAAGCAAGATGTGCGATCCTCAAATCTCCTCCCTACCTGGCTGACTCCGGCTGCTCTGCTGGCAGCCTGTGGGTCACAAGGTACAGTTTGTCTCCACTGGCAGAGCCGCGTGCCCTTCAGCGGCGGCCCTTGGGAGCCTGGCAGTGCCCACGGGCCTGTAGGGCAGCCAGGGAGCTGCTCTGCGGACTTAAAGCTTGGGGGCACTTAGGTTCTCCGCGGCAGAACGTTCTCTGCCAACAGTAAAAGAGGCACCTACGAGCATCTCGCTGGCGGAGACCCGTTTCACTGCCTCAGCCACTTAGAAGCCCCTAAAATGGATGTAATGGTACTGTACAGGGGCTTCACTTTTTTTGTCATTTGATGAAGGCAAATCTCAATGTCATCCGTTTAGTTGAAAATGATTCCATCCATCCATTCATCCGTCTATCTTCTCAATGAAATGGACTGTATGCCAAAATATTTTCATGATCTAGGATCATTCTTCTTGACGGAATAGAGATCACAAATATCCTGTAGTCCCATTTGTCGACTTCTGGGGCCCTCCAATAAGCGCCTTCGCTAGCAAAGAGTAGCATGCTAATCCCCTGAGTGACCTCACTGAGATCTCACCTAGGGCACCGAGGTCTTAGTAGTGTATCAAACCTCACAGGAATCCGTCCTTTTAGAGAGACAAGGCTATTGAACTAATGGTATGCAAAAAGCAGTGCCTCACATGTATTAAATGGATTAGGGATCAAAACAACAAAGCAAACAACTTGTATCGGTATTCTTTTGTGAATATCACGTGTAAATATGTTCAAAGCTTGTCTGGCCCTCAAAAAAAGAAGAACAACAAAGTAAGCCAGTGTAAAAGGTTTTTGCCCCCCCCCCCCTTGCCGCGGCATCTGGTGTCGGTACGAACGGTGCTTCTTCCGTGAATAAAGCTCACCGACTCAAAGCCTGGAGACACACGAGTGTCAGCGGGATGAGGTCAGGAGCTGAGGGGGAGTCAGATATGTGCCGTGGGGTGAAAGGTCAGAGGCCAGGGTCCGCACAACAAGGATGAGGGATGAAAGCCAATTATTCCCAGTTGAGACGAGGAAGAGACGGGCAGTAGTGAGGAATACTGAGGACAGGAGAGGTATGTGGCTTTTGGTGTAGAAAATTGAGATTGATGCTTGATAGCAGCATTGTCTCCGCGGTCAGTGGCACGCTGGTTTATCAGCTGGGTTGGTGAGGTGGACATACATTGGAGGTGAACGTCGTCGTCGTTGAGCTATCGCGCATGTATAGAGGATGGCGAAGGTATCCTGACCAGGTAACAGCAGTCAGTAGCGGCCTGCGTGTCCTGACGTGCCTGTAGGCCTCTTCCACCTCATCCTTTACTATCCTGGCAGGAAGTGTCTGACCCACGGATTGACATAATTTTCGGCTCATATCAATAATACCACAGAGGAAGGCCCAGTTACGAAAGGAATTCTTGCAGTGCTTGCTGGACAAATCAAGCAAAAAGCTTACTATAGAAAAATTCTGGAATGTTCCTCTATCTTTAGCTTTCAATGCCCTGTAAAACATGCTTCGAACAGCGGACTCACCAGGTGCGGTTGCACTCGCATTATTTATATCGCTATGAGACATTATTTACTACGGCATTCAGTAAAACCCCACAGAATGCCGTCAGTCTGAATCGGCACCCTCATGCTATGACACACATTTGTAAAAAACATTTTGATCCACATGGAAATTGACGCAAAGCGGGTTCTCTCCAAGCCCTCTGGCCCACTATTGAGCTCTGCAGTTCCAGACCGCGTTCACGTATCAGGTAATTGAGGTAATTTAATCCTTATCTTCATCAGATTAAGTTTAGTGAGGAAGCTCTCCCTCATATCTGTATTTTCTGTAGATAATCATCCATCCTTCCATTCATTTTCCTTAGCCGCTTCTTCCAATACAGGGTCAATACAGTAAAGCCTAGAGACTATCCTGGGAAGCACAAGGTACTAAGCAGGGAATACAATCGGCGATATTCCAATCCCTCACCGGGCACATACTCACATACACTCACATACACTCACACATACTCACATACACTCACACACACTCACATACACTTACGGACAGGCCTGTTACATTATTCCAGAGTCTGGGGCAAAAGTACTATAACCGGGCCTCCACCCGACCCTCTCCCACCTGACCTCACCCACCCGACCTCACCCACCCGGCCCTCTCCTGGCCCTACAACACATTTCCCAATTGTCCCCATGAGATGGAAAATTTATGCATTCAATCTGCAACAGGACCTCACGTTCGTTTAGACAATAATAATAATACAATAATGAAAAAAAATGACAAAAAAGGACAGGCTATTAGCCCACTATGCCTCTTGCAGTCTTTTGTTATAACAAAATTGTTAAGCATCCTTTTACTCATGTAAAGTTCCGATTCCCATGGGACTCGGATGCCATTTGCCCTGTTCCTATTCCTGAGGTGGATTCCTGTAACAGGGCTGGTCTGATGATTCTTTGTTACGTCATTTTCATTTTTAACGTCCTTAACATCGTCTGAACCTGTCCATTGGGAGTCATTTTCAGTGGCTAGTGGAAACTGATGTGTTGCTTTCCCCTAAAATGTAACCTATTCCCTAGCAGCAGGCTACAGGCGGTACAGGCGGCAGGACGTGAATCCTCACACTCGTATATCATCTTATACGCTCTTGTTATTAATAATGGGTAATGAGGTGAAAGCATGATTTTACTTTTTAAGGTCCGTTGAGGGAAGCACACAATGTCACTTTGACTGGAGTGTTTAATGTGTTTATTTGTACCACGTGTTCATCTCTTCATGCAGTAACTGGGGAATCTATGCGATGTTTTTTTTTTAAATTATTTTGTTTATGTGTCTTCATTGTTTTGTGCCAACTGCAACTATAGTTGTATGACAAGAAGTTGTGTGATTGTGCACCACCATAAAGAATGGATGCCCACTCATCCACATCCTCCACGTGCAGAAATCAATTTCACATTCTTACCACTGGGGCTTATTTTGCTCCCAGGTAAAGGCATATTTCTGTTTCAGTGATGGGAGCAGCTGTAGAACCCGGAATGGACCATGTAAACCTGACCAAAAAGGCAGCCTGGACGCAGAAGCGTGAAATACATAAAACGCTGACTCAATCATAATTGATGAACATACCTACAGAAGTGTGTCGGCCTACAGTGAAGTGACCGGGTGTGTAAGATTACCTCAGATGATGCGACAACAGGTTCTCAGTGCGGAGAAAGTACAGCTACAATCCCACACCTTCTACTCCTCTCACTAGGCAGCTCAATAGGAAGGGAGACACCTAGTGGATCCATTCCACTTTGTGTCAAATCTCCAGGTTCTTCAAACTGACTTTTTCTACAGACAGATCAACTCAAATTGCCCGCTTTAAAAATGATCTGGTGCTACCATACTAGTGGTTTTCTGCGTGCTTATAAATCTCAGCGTGACTTACAGGATGGTGTGGTAGCTTACTGGGTCGTGTTATTGCCCCATACCTCCTGAGAAGGGGGCATGAATCCCAGCTCTGATCTGCTTGCGTTCACCATGTATCATGTGGGCTCCTCTTGGGTTCTTTGCAGTCCGCAGACAGTCGCACCAACTGGCATTACTAAATTGCCCTGTGCATGTATGTGCCTTGTGATAGAGCAGCAGGGAATGAACCAGCATCCTGGGACTGAAGAAATACCAATCACCAGAAATGGAAAACACATGCAGGCAGACTGCTTGTCACCCATCCCTGGGTGTTTCTGCACTGGATTGTCAGGTGACCTTCTGTGTTATTCATGAGATTTGTCATTGCGGACCCTCTCTGAAAACGTCAGCCGCGTTGAGACGAAGAAGCGCACCCACATCATTCTTAATTTATAGATAAAGAGAAATTTTGAGTCTACTGCAGTACATCCGGTAGTATTTCTGCCAAAGTGTGGTGGTGACCCACACCTCTGCAAGAGTAGGGGAACGGTGAGGTAGTCATGTGATTGATTACGGGGTATTAAAACAAGATCACCTCATGCCAAGTTGAATGCTTCCATGAAAATATATCGAGTGGAACCAGGATGGGCTGTGACTGCATTCAGTATTCAGACAGAAACGTCGTCCCCTAGAACAACTGACAAAAAAAAAATCAGTATAAGGTTTGGATGTGGAGTGGAGCAAGCAGCTTTTTAATTAAATCACACACTAACTGGTAATGAAGATTCCCATCTGTGTCGAGCTTAATGGCATATGACGTTCGAAAGCTTCTAAGTAGTGCGACAGAGAAACAGCTTCCAGTGTGACCCGGTTCATTGTCTCAGGTGCTGCACTGAGTGGAACTGGTGCACATACTGGGCCGGTCTTCGCATTGTTCACAAACCCTGAGCCAAACGGTGATCTCAGCATGCAGCTGCCGGATCGATACGTACACCTGACACAAATCGACGCATATGCATCCTATCATCCATGTGCATGAGGGGTTTCAGTCAGGATAACGGCAGCAGGTGGCACTACAAAAACTTCAGTGTAGCGATGAAGGTTGCTGGTTCAAATCCCAAAAGGGCCACCTTCTGTAGTACCTTTGCCATCAAAACAATCATTAAACATGTATGTTCATTTTTATTACTGGGAAGGAATCAGATAGCATTAATATTTACCCAGATTTAATGTGGACTTCGCGTTGTAACAGGACTGACACATTTAAAAAGAAAATTGACTGTATCAACACCATAAAGAATAATCGTGATTAACTGCCACCATTGAGCAGCGTTTGGAACATCCCCACTTCCCCACAGTTCATTTTAAATCCAAAAAAAAAAAAAAGAAAATCCTGCACGAATTGATAAACACGGCAGCCTGATCGTGACTTAGGGGATAAATCTTTATCAAACCCCCAACAAGGCACATAATTGGACTTAATAAACAAAAACTGGTTTTCTTAATAGAATAATGTGCTTTTCTTCAAAGCAGTGGCTTATTAATTTAGACGATCTCTAGAAATAAACATATCAGCGCTTCGGTTTGATTGCTCAGTCACGTCTCACTGCACCCAGACCAAGATGATTATTGTAACCTAATAAAATACAGAGCAAATGTTTTTATTATTATTTTTTTTAAAAAAAGACAGGAGGACAAAATGAGAAAATCAGTTATTCTGTGGTGCAGACATATGCTGCGTGTTATAAACAGAAAAAACAGGAAAAATTGTGACATATTCTAATAAACAGTATTTATTACTCTAATCTCAAAGACCCATTACTACAGCTCGTGGTTTTTCTTTCTGTTTCTGCAGGAGTGCAGCACAAAGTGCTGACGGGCATCAAAACTGCCCCTGACTATTCATGGTCACATGATCAAGGGAGTCAGCATCAGTTTGCATGTTTATGTGTCTCTTTGTATTATAACAAACAAAAATCAAGTCAATCAACAATGAACAATACTTGTATTTATTTTTTTTTGCCTTGGAAGATGAGTCAGCATCTTCTAAAATAAGAGCAGCAATTCATTTTAAATTGCTTTTTACTTCTGCGTATCCGGTATTGTATCTTCAATCTATCAAACTGTACACTGTTAGACCTATTAATCAGTTCCCCAAAAAAAATATATATATATATCACCCCTGAGATCTAACAACCCAGTTTGGAACCAAAATGGTCTAAATGCAAAAATAGTTTTTCCAGGCTCTTCTGTGCTTTTTTTTTTTGAGCGCCTGTGATTGTTCGATATATGAGTCCATGAGTGACGTAGCCAAAATGGCCGCCTCTAAAGCTGCACTGCCCCACATTGTTTGACACGGCTGCCCTCGTTCAGTTTAGTGACAATAGGTGTCGTTCATCATTTATTTACTCCTTCGTTGGTTCTGTGTGGCCTGGGAAGAGAAGCTGTCTGCTGGCACTCAGGGCTCATCTGTCAGCAGATTGCAGTGCCCCGATCCCCCGTGTCTGTGCTGCGCTTCCTGCCGAGGCTGGTGGTGCCAAGCCACGGCAACGGCTTGTCTCCCCGCCCGTCCTGCGGCGCGTTTGCCTCCCCCCCAGCCAAAAACAGCCCTGACATCTTCCCCTTTCTCTCTGAGGTGAGGTGCTTGCTTGTTTTTTATTTTTTTTTCCATGGCAAAATTACTTCTGGAAGCCAGGGAACTGTGGGCATTTTGGGGGCATGAGGGGTGGGTGGTATGATTCTGCCAAATATTTAACCTGTTAATGAGCTGCAAATTACTGCTTCCACTTAAAAGCAGTTAATGGGACTGCCAAGGTCAACGTGGAAAATTCCCCATAATGCTGAAAATTAAGTAAAACTGCAGCCCACACCGCAGGACAGAGACCGGGGGTGACGAGGACAGAATTACAAGCTTTTGATCAGGGATTTGTGTTTAACCGGCACTCGGCAGATTAATGGCTGTTAATGGATGGCGTGAAGTTAACAGGGAGAGCGACTGGCGGTCTCTTGGGATAGAACAGATTGGGATTTCTGACCCAACGTGGGATGGACTTCCTATCAAAGTCGCTACTGATGAAAAACAGCTTTGAAACCCACAGTTCATGGTGTGCTATCAATCACGCACTGATTTAAACTTTATTGAGCCCCAGTGGATGCTTTATCTATTCCCAATAGATTTAACCAGGCTATGATTGACAGCCAGGGTGATCCCAAACGCCAGAGGATCCGGAACCTTCCGATTGCTATAAAAGACCCTTCCCCACCATCGACTGCATTTATTAATGAGATTGGTACTCCTGGGAAACGTGCCTCACAGGCAGATGATTCTTTAGCAAATACTAACTGAAGACATAACAAATAATTTTGATTATGTGAAAAATCTCAGTAGAAATCTGGGAAGAAAAGACTGACAAAAACCTTTAGGAAGCACATGGCATGGCTCTGTTTCAGTATAAGTATTTACAGCTGTGAATAAGATAGGCTGATAAACTGACTGCATAGTGCAGAAAACAAAATCAAATCCCATATAAAGCCCAGATGGGAAAACAAGGAATAAGAGATCATGTGACACGTCCTATTAACATTTAGGTCAATTTAGCAGAAAATGACACTGAGCATATCAACCTGTTCACTTTGATAGTCTACCAAGCCTAACCATATAAATACTTCTCAACATAAAATCATACAAATGGAGGCTGTAAAATCCCCTCCACAGTCCTTTGAGGTCAAGAAACACATTTTGCAGACAGATCTCTTCATGCGTGCACCCGCAGGATACTTACTGGGTCGCAAATCACAAAGGAGCATCTGAATGCATATCCAGCGCTGGCTAATTTAATTGTGTGTGAGATGGGGTTGAACTTAAATCCTTTTGGGAAAAGGAATAACATACTTAAGTAATTTTAGGTTTTATGCTACAGACGCTCTAAACAAACAATTTAATACAATAATTTTTTTTTTATTTAAGATCATCAGTATTTAAGATGATCAGAAATAGTCCCTTAAAATTTGATCTCAGATCCAAACTTTAAGAAAGTAACCCAGGCAGAGGACAGAAGCCTACTTCATTCTGTTAGCGCACTTCTTAACCCAGAAAACAGATCTGCTTGTGTACTTTAATAATCTTCTCACATTTGCTAATTAGAGTTTATATTTGAGTTGTAATAACGCCTCACCCACGGGATCCATGTATGTTTAACAAGGTTTTAAGGAATTTTTAAGGTTCAATCTTCTTTCTTATTCATTCTAAATAAACCATTACCAATTGTGCAGCAATATATCAGCTTATATAAGGTATCATAGTTTGGTGGGAAAACCATATTCCATTGTAAGATCTCTGTTACTATATGTTTGATTCTAGATTGGTATGGCAGAAATTAAAATACTTTCATTCAGATTAAAAAGGCAGTTTTTTTTATTCCAATTTGATTCGTTTTGTACTCCTTTGACAGAAAATAAAGGATAAGTATTGCTTGAAAACCTACATTTCTTTGTGGACATACAACTTGCATAGGAAAAAAAAACAAAAATGAATGCCTTATTTTCTAAACTCTTCTTGATATCTCATGTTTTCCTTTAGAGCTTTGTTTCACTCACAAAGGCACAGAGGGAGTTTTTTTGAGACGGTTGTCTGGGGAAAAGCAGCTCATGAACCAATTAGAGAGGACTGGGGCAGGTCAAAGGGCAAGACAAAGGTCATGACTGACACAAGACGCGGCGAACATTAAATGGGAGCTAAAAAAAACATTGGGGTGACATACTGGCCTCACATCTCTAAGGCTGATGGGACACGACTGCTGGTATTCATTTCTTGTGTCTTTTGTGGACTCTCCCTGGCGATGTAGTGTCTTCTCACAGTCTAAAGAGAGCTAGGGGGTCATCTGGTGTCTATAAAGCCTCCTTTTGTTAGTGTCTTCCCTGTGATGGGCAGGTATCTCATGCATAGTATGACCCATGCTCCCAGTGACCCTGAAATGGATAAACATCAACGGGGCTACAGATTCATGTTTCTTGGTGTATTTTGCAACTATGACAGCCACAGAACAGAATTTTAAAATGTTGTGAAAGTTCAAAATAAGGAACACTGACACTGGCAAACAGATACCCCAGACTGTGTACACACGCCTTGCTAGGTCTACTACTGTCTGGCTTTTTCTCTTTGACAGGTTGGTCTCCGAGTACTGAGGCTGCTGTTGTTTGTCAGCTATGAAGAGAAGAAACCTGGGCTGGACTCAAGTACCAAGTCGGGACAGAACTGAGAACTGAAGTAGCAAACAGGATCCGGGATACCAAGCTAGTTCAGAAACTAGAAAACATTTCTGCAGGTCAAAGCCAGAACCAGTCCAAACAGAGCTGAATGCCATCTATGACCAGGGTTGCCAGCTGTCACGTATCTGGCATGACACTGAAAATTAGCTACATCAAAAGCATTGGGGTAATTTGCAAACCCTGCAGACTATTTACAAGGTAATGCAACTGCTACATACATGAAAACGTGCGTGCAGACTTGTCCAAGATTGAAAACCTAAAGCCAGCCAGCCAGCCAGCCGAGCAGAGCTGGCAATCCTGAACGAGCAAACCTAAAACTAATAAGGGACACATTAAGCAGACGGAGCTTAAATAGACAGAGAGCGAGATTAACTGCAGGTGTGAGTGATTAATGATGGGCGTGATCAGGGAGGTCTCAGCCCACCTGCTCCAGCTAACCTGTGAAGCAGAGGGCAGTGGAGTGTGTTTATTATGGGATGCATGGGACCTTGTTTGCTGTGTCTGAGCCCTAGACTTAACCCTGGATGGACCTGGACACCTTCAGTGGCTTTAGCACATCTAGGCCAGACCTCTTTAAAAAATACTCTGCTTTTAAACCATCAGGCTAATATGTGATTTCTTAAAGAATCGTTAAACTATTGATTGATACTGAATACTGTACTGATCCTTCTGGGGGGAAAATCCCTCAGTCCCACAGTAAAGGAAAGGACAGAACTACATGTAAAAAGATGAGGTTTAATAAGATGAAGATGAAGCAGAATAAAAATAAAAATGAAATGCAGTGTTCACATGGCATAAGGACTCTATACAAAATTAAACAATTTACATTAAGCAATAGTAAAATACAAGCATTACTTTTAGTACGATAAATATAATCCCAACTTTGAAAGAGAGTATAAATTGATGTGCAGCAGATATAGCCAGTCTGATGGAATAAGGTTGACCGTATATGTCCTCATATACCAAACTGTTTCCCCCATAAAGCTGATGGACAGTGCAGACAGCAGCGTCCTGTCACATGACCTCGTCCTTTTCCTCTGTGCATTGTAATCTGAGCAAGGACACAGAGTGACACCTCCAACCACGAAGCGAGTCGGGGGTGAATCAGCTTCTCATCAGTCTGAGCCAGTCACTGCCCCCCGCTGTACGGAGAGGCAGCCACGTCTATTACGGCAGCAGCGAGGCGTAAGAGACGAAGAAATGGCACATAGTCAGGCAGGAAGAGGAAACTGGACACACGACATGTGGCTTGAAAGGACAAACTGAGGCACGTTTTAACAGTGTCACTCTAAACTCAGCTACAGTCACAAGAGAATGGGCTGCTCTTTTTGTTGGCAGTGCGTTCTGGTTTATCGGTAAATAAGAATCACAGAATCTATACTTTATAGCTACATACTCATGCTGACTAACAAAAAGCAAATAAAATAAAAAGTAAGTAATAGTTAATGAGACCTTTGCATGAAAGACCTATACCAGCTACGAAAGGACATCTCTCTCACTCTAAAAACAGCAGCAGATGCGCACTGACTGAAGGCCCACGCGTGCTGGTCTCCGGGCTGCGGCAGCAACGCGGATAAGCACCCAGGAAGTGGGCCTTCAGCTAGGAGAGGCTTCAGCCATTGACAAGTAGCTAAGAACTTCCTGAAGCTATCGAGTTTAGGTCCTTAAGCACTTAATACAAGCTTGATTTAACCGCATAGACCTCTAATTTACCACAGTAAATACAGTTTACTTAGAAAGTATTCAACCTCTCTGGAACTGGACCCTATAATCAGTAAAATGTAATAAAAAAAAGATTAAAACAAATGAATAAATTACACAGTAAAATTATTGCAAGAAAATGTCATTGTAATTTTTTTTACCAAAACAGAATTTAATATCTAAATGTATTCAGAAGTCATATGACTATTGACCAGTGTGCAGTTAAGGTGGTAAGATTATAAGTTCTTTAAAAACACCAGTGAAAGGAAAAACAAGGGAATTATTGGAAATTTTGTATTAGGGGAAATTAAAAAGTTTAAACAAACAGAGGCTTATTTTAAATTTCAATAGTTGTGTATGGTCATTTTTCAGTGATACCTATACAGTACGTCGTTTAAAATCAGTCAGGGACAATTGGTGTGTGTTCACAGACTGTCGTTAAGCCTGTTATAGAGAGTATCACACCTGACAATCCTGTCATAATGACATTTAAGAGATCTATTACTGTAGCACAGCTGGTCTTCTTGCCCCACACAGAGTTACTGACATGGGCTTACCACGCTTCAGGAACAGTCATTTAAAGTAAATTCACATGGTCTAACTGGCGGGTGACAGGACGGCATGACAGGAATCTTTGTTTTAGTCAGCCTGAGCTTTACCAGCACTGGCTCTGTTTTTCAGCATTTTACCATGTAAATGCTGTCAGCGTTAAATTTAACCCAGATGCAAACGATTAATCAAGTACAATTCCGGAAAAAAAAAGCATACATAGTACCTAAGGTGGTGAAGAGGCAGGAGATAGTTCACCAGTTAGATATGGGGGATGATTAGGAGGCCAGGTTTGATAAGGCCACAGTGAGTAATTTTAGCTAATACATCAGGGTGCTCCACTCCTCTGAAAGCCCAGGGATCTTTAAAGCCTTCAGAGAGTCAGGAACTCAGTTTTACATCGTATCTAAAGGACAGCACCATTTTTACAGCTTACCCTCCTCATCACAGCACTGGGATTCACACAGATCACAGGATGGGCTAATCTGCCAGCCACAGTGACACCTCCTCCAGCAGCAACCCAGCTTTCCTAGCTGGACTCCAATCGAGGTACTGACCAGGCCCAAACCTGCTTAGCTTTAGGTGGATTACCTAGTCTAAACTGCAGGTGGTATGGCTGCTGTTTTCAGTAACATTAATAAACATTGTTCTATTGTCCTTTTTTCTTTGTAAAAAGACCTGATGTATGATGATGATGAAGAATTTGCAACTGACATGGTAGACAGGCATTATCCAGAGCCTACTTAATGAGGCCCTCGAGCAGCAGGGAGGAAACTGTCATGGCGATCCTGGAGCAGGCCTGCAGGGCAGTATGTACTTCACTGTGCTGAGCCACGTGTGGGTCCAGGCAGCAGGGGCATAAGATCCAAGGGGATGGGGGAAAAGAGTACCCCCCCAATATTTAATTTGGCTTCATTCACCCCCCCCATCCTTTTTTATTATTTTGTTGTGCTCCTCCCGAATATCACACTCTCTCCTTCTCCATTGAGTCCAGGAAATGACACACAGCTGCCACTTTGACAAGCAGCAGGCGGATCGATTAATTTTATTTTCCCCATGATGGCCTTTGCTTTGGATCGACTTTTGAAAAAATCTTGCAAAGCACACAAGCAGAGGCTCAGATATACCACCCGTGGCCTCTGAGGCGGAATCTCCATCGGACGGAAAACCTTGAAGCTCGGCCCGGGAGGGACGTTTACAGCAGGGACAATAAGCTTCTCTAGTGCCGTGCTTCAGATCGAAGCGGCCATTTAACTGCCGGCCTCCTTCCCATGGCGGCGGAGGCTGTTCGCGGAGCCCTTTTTCAACACCGTGCCTCGTAGAATCCCCTCATGCAGATACCGCGCTGCTATCTGCCACATTCATTAACCTCCCTGTTCGGCGCTTGCATACGCGACGGGCTGTTTCCACGGTTACGCCAGTGCGGGCTCGCCCTCCAAACATGTCTTGGGCTCTGAAGGTGGACACTGCAAGGATACTAACAGAGGACTTGTGTGGCTAATAGAAAGGGGGACTCAGCACACAGTGATGCAGAGGGACGGGGAGCCGAGAGGCTGTTTAAGTGAGCTGATGAAGCGGATGGGCCGAGGTGAGGCCTCAGGCCGAAGGGCTCGCAGGTCTGACTGCCCTAAAGCAGAGGCCACTTAATTATACTGCAAAGAAACTTTTCAACGGTCTTAAACTGCTGCTGGAGAAAAGTTCATCTGGATGAATCAGCTGACCGAAGTATAACGGCGCGTAACTAACAGACTTGAAGTCCCGCTGTAAGACTTCCACCAGATGGGAAGGGACTATATATAGATACAAGAATGGAAGTGAAAGCAGCAGCAGAACGAAGACAAAAGATAGTCATT
>JAABNX020000123.1:256362-269771 GCA_015163995.2 Mormyrus lacerda | reverse complement strand
TATATTTATATAAAACATAATGGACCTGAGGTCATGGAGGGGGTGACAAGGGGGTGCAGGACTGACCATCGCAGTTTGAAACTGTGTTCGCTGGCCTCTATTAATCTCTCATCATCTGAGTCTTCTCTGTATCTCTGGGTTGGTTCAAAAAAGTTACAGTCAATAGTCTCAAACCATATTTACTGTTTCAGCATCTGCAACCAAAAGTGCCCACATTAACAAAAAAAAGACGCAAATTTAAGACTCAGCGCAAAGCAAAGGTTACACCTGGTGCTCCTAACTTTCAGCTGTTACTCTGTCACAACCAAACAAGGTGTACATGACACTGGATATTTTAACAGCTGGATAAGACAAGTGAAAGTGAAATGTACTTCCACACACACTATTCAGCTGGGTAACCTTGGAGGGAAATAAACTCTTGATGTCTTAAAGAGTCATGCAGTCATGCTAGAGAAAAAGACTAAATTAGGGACTTACGTCCATATCAACTTAACGCTCAGACGCACTTCTGACAAAAACAGCAAAAGAAAAAAAAGTTTTTCTCACCTACTGGATAGCTCCAAGATTCACAAGTTAATTTAAAGACTACAAACATAAAACATGGTAATAAACAGTATTTCACCTAGCCAAGATGCAAAACTGAATATGCGATTAAAGATAGAATATTGTTTGGTAATAAGAGGCCATTTTTCAAGGTTACGCATCGGATTATAATCTCTCTGTTTGATTTCTCAGTAAAAGCCAGCGAGCATATCAATAATTCAAGTTTCCAGTGAAATCAATCTTTTATAAACGGTCTGGAATAGGTGTCTCTCTGCCCAAATTCCATTCATTTATTCAGTAATTGCTAATGCAAAATAACTGTCATTATAAAAAATTAATTAAAAGTAATACAGGACACTTTATTAATAAGAACTATGTAAATGTTCCTCTTGTCTAAGTGCCTCTGGCCTTGGGTGGGTGCAGGTCCGCTCAAAGACAATGTTCATGCATAAAACATGACGAAAAGACTAAAGTAAACACTCATAAGGTCATAAGCAGATAAGGACATGCTGCAGATTCATGTCGCAGAATAGAGTATTTATCCCCATGTATCTAAGTGTAAACAAAACATTATTGAAAGTTTAACAACCATTCTACCAAATACACATCTTGTTCCTTCTGTTTTTTTAATGCCCCACGTAATTTCATGCAATCCTGAGCACACAGCAAGTTAAAAGTGTCCCTTAACGTCCTCATTCTGTTGGTTGTAACATCAGATTTCACCGGCCTCTCTGTCAGGAGCACAATGTAGGTCTCTAAAGTGGATTGCCAATCAACTTTGCTGTGAGATCTCCTCTCATGCCAAATGCAATACCTCATCACTACTTCATCAATCTGACATGGAAATTCAGGAATGGACACCTTCCTGAGGCCATCCCGTGGATTCCTAAAAGTGACTTTGGAACAATGGGCAATCAATGGGCAATCACAGCTTTAGCATATCCATCCATCCATCCATCCATCCATCCACCCACCATTTTTCTTAACACACCAAAGGCAGGACTCCAGAATACACTAAGACCCTGATATCAACGCTCTGTGTTTAATAAGCAGTTCACCTTAAGTTTATTGCCATTGGACTGCAGGTTTGTACCTAAAGGAAATCCACACAGACAACAGGAGAACTTGCAAACTCAGACTTTGGTATAGATGGCAGAGAAACTAAAGTACAGTGTTAACAGAGCCAGAAAACAAGGCCAGTAAGCATTTATATCAGACTGCAGTTTGCCTGGCATAGAGAACAGAGTTAGTATTGATTCACTAGAGTACCTGCAGGAGTGTGGGTGTCAACTTCACTGTAAGGGAACCTTCGCCGAAGGATTTTATGAGCTACCGTCAGTCAAGTGGAACATAGTATCTTATTTTCACATGTTGTCATGATATGGTGAAAAAGTCAGTTCAAGTGCAATAAACAATCCCACATTAATTATGGAAAATAGTATCAATGGAACCTGGTCTATTAGTTAACAATAATTAGTTATGAATAATTATACACCATTACCAAACACTGCCTTGCTCTGTGTGTGTGTGTGTGGATTATGTTTATATTACATTGTGGGGACCAAATGTCCCCCACAAGGTGATAAAAGTCTGATATTTTTGACGTTGTGGGGACCATTTGAATGCAATTCAAAAACTAAAAGTATTTAGTTTGGTTACTTATGCTTAAGGTAAGGGCTGGGTAGGGGTTAAGGTCGCCATATTGGGATTAGAGTTTTCCCCATAGAAATGAATGGAGAGTCCCCACAAAGATATAATTACATTATGTGTGTGTGTGCGTGTTCTCCCGTGTCATGTGGGCTTCCTATGAGCATTCTGATTTCTTCTCTCAATTGAAAGATATGTAAATAAGGCAACTAGTATCTCTAGAGTATATTCTATATGTGAATGTGTTTGTGTGCACGTACCCTGTAATGAACTGGCATCCAGTGCACGGTGACCCCCTGCCTTGAGGCCTGTACTTCCTTGTCTAGGCTCCAAATCTCTGACTAGGATATGTAGATTTAAAATTGATGGTCGGATGGTATGATATTAATGAATTATTTTTCAATACATAACTATTCTATCCTGAAGTCTAGCCAATAACTAACCATAATTCATTTTTCTCAGTAAATAAAATGCCCAGAAACTATTCATATTGGATTGATTTTCTCTGTAATATTTTTGTAAATACAAGCATGTGCATCTTTCATAAAGCTCTGATTACATCTTTGCCTGGCTAAGCGCTGGTGAGATTTGGTAATTTGATAGGGGAATTCCACTGAAATTTAACCATGATTTATCTCGTTTCTCAGGTTTGCTGTCATAGACTCTTGACCTCACAGTGTTTATTAAATTTTCACAGATAATACTTTGTGTTTGTGAGCATGTGCTCTGCTACAGTACCTAGCGCACAAATTCAGGCTGATAGTTGTCAGTTTTATTCAGTTCCCACAGGCCCATTCCACCGTCTTGGCTCCTGTACCTGGACATAATTTTATGATGGTTATGGGAAACCAATAAGAAGACAGGAAACCCTCTTTAAATGTAAATATAAATTCTCAGAAGTGAGATTTGGTAGATGCCTGTAATTGAAGAGGATCAATAACACAATAAAACACATTTGAAACATTAAAAGCTAAATACAAAAATTTAACACATGAATTTATCCCCAAATGTGCATACCCCATACCATGAATGAGCCCAGAAGGACAAGTTGGTTACACCCCAGGGTGACATAAAGTCAAGGGCATTGCTCAAGGTGAACGCCAGTGCAATTTACACCCAATACAGAGGAAATTGGCAGATGATGAGCGAGACGAACTTAATCCCATTTTTGGGTGGAGTTCCCCTTTAAGAGGAGTAGGGTGGCTCTCTGCTCTGCAGGGGTGACCTTGGGAGAGCAGCTGAGCCCCCAGCGATCGTCATGGAGACGGCGGAGAGCATTCCTGTTGGAGAGAACAGACTGATGAAGGCACGACACCGGGACCTAATGGTGGGACTCGACAAAAATGAGACGATCATCCGTCCATTCTTGGTTATTACTCCACAGAGCCAAACACCTTCAAATTCTTCCTTTGGGAGACAGATAACGGATGCTAATTACCTTCCTGTATTACAAACAAAGTCATGCTGTTGATTGATTTTTTTGTCTTTTGATTTTGAAAGCATTCCTAACACTGCCGTTGCCACCGTCTAACACTTCTACAACGAGAGCGATTAGCTTGTCAGATAACCACAATAAATGATAACCACACTATAATGATTTAATGTTTGATTTCTCATTTAGGGCAATCAGGGGCAGAGGCTGACTCCTAAAGGTTATGAATAACAAACTTCTCAGTTCAGTGGGCAGTTAAAAAGTGGGTTTAAAAAATGACAGCATTGTGTGCTGCCGTATGTTAAGTTTACCTCTTGTTTCTTCTATATCTGTGTGCAGTTGAATGGTTTAGTGTACAAGCCCTTTGTAAGATAAGAGGAGGACGGTGATCATTTTTGGGGTCACTAACTGGATAATAACAGCATATAGTGGTTAGATTTTTAATGATTTTTCAATTCACAGTACACAGTCATTGGCTGCTATGGTCCATGCTGACAGCATCACACAGTTGCCGAAGACTGATCTGCTGCACCTTCAGGATACGAATCTCCACCACATCCCACATGTGCTCTATTGGACTGCAATCTCATGACTGTGGAGGCCGTTTGAGTTTACTGACCTCATTGTCATGTTCAAGAAACCAGTCTGAGATTATATGAGCTTTGTGATATGGAATGTTATCCTGCTGGAAAAGTAGCCGTTAAAAGCTGGGTACATTATAGTCATTAAGAGTTGGACATGATCAGCCACAATACTCAGGCAGGCTGTGGCATGTAAACAATGCTCAATAAATACTATGGCAGGATGGATCCATGCTTTCATGTTGTTTACACCAAGTTCAGCAGAAATTGAGACTCATTTGACGAGGCAACGTTTTTCCAATCTTTCAATCTTCCAATCATTTCCAATTTTGGTGAGCTCGTACCCACTGTAGCGTGAGTTTCCCGTTCGTAGTCGGCAGGAGTGACACCCAGTGTGGTCTTCTGCTGCCGTAGCCCATCTGCTTCAAGTTTCCACATCTTGTATATTAACATGAATAGTTGAACAGGTGTACATAATAAAGTGGCCAGTAGGTGTTTCACAATTACAGAGCAATTACAGGTCACACAAACATTTACTGCAATTAACTTCAGCGCGAATGATTTGGTAGATACATCTATCAATCTTCAAACGCAAAGGCAGCATGGTGCACAAGGATGGGATGCCAGTCCAACACATATTGAGGCAAGCAAATCTGAACTTGATTGCTGGAAGTGTAGGGCAGCCCTCTCCTCTCTGAGCCACTGGACATACAGATCTCACTAAATGTCAGGTAGTATGACTTCAAAGCCAAGGGACCTTTTTTTAATAAATATATTTAACTTTAATACAGTTGTTTTTCTTACAATAAAAGGACCAATTTTTCAGTTACCCATCAATGACGCAGACTGACCCCCTAAAGGTCAGATCCCACTGAAGTAGCCTTGAACAAGATACTCAATCTAAATTGGAGCCATTAAAAATATCTGGCTGTATAGACCGGTGAAAACATTTAGCTGCACTCCCTGAACACGGCACTGTGTCTGAGCTGGCTGGTTCATCACTGAGTACTTTCATTTCATACAGTTGCTGTTTTCTTTTCAGACAACCTAGCAGTAGCCTTGATGTACAACACAGGCGACGGACCCAGGATATCACTTTTATCAGTGATACAGTCAACTTTAGGTGAAAAGCACATTTTCAGTTGTTTGAAATGCGGAATTTGAAACTGATGGAAAACCATATCAAGGGTGGTGTGTTCCTCCTCTATAACACCTTCTCAAAGGATTTATCTGGTGCCGGGTCAGGGGAGCCTGGAGCCTATCCCAAGGAGATCAGGGCTCAGGGCAGAGGACGCCCTATGTGGGACCCACTTACACACACACACCAATTTAGAGACACCAGTTCAGTCAAGGCCACGTTCTTGGACTAGAAAAGGGAACCAGGGCAACATGGGGGGCAAATCAGGGGGCGTGCAAACTGTCACACAAAGCAGGAGGTGAGATTCAAACCCAGAACCTTGTGCCACTTCGTCCCCCTACCGCTGACGTAATTCCTTTGCTATTGTCATTATTACTATTTGCCTTTACAGCCTTTGTCCATAACAACTTAATCGCTCACCCAAGAAATTTCTAAATTGTCACATAAATAGCAGCAATTAATTTAACTTAATGCTAAGTCATAAGATCACTACCAGAGAAATTTATCTCACTGTCAATTTCTTGCAACCAGCAACCATGTCACTCAATATATACATTAAGTTACATTATAGTTTATTGCTAGAAGTAGGACATTCATATGAATTACACACCCATTCATCCAATTTCTATGCCTGATTGTCTTATACAGTTTGGTAAAATGTGAAAGACTACAGTGCATTCAATCAGCACTATAATGGGGAATATTACATGCTGAGATAAGAGAATGATGAATTTGGAAAATAATACAGAAAGGTATTACACAGACTGGATTTGACTCGCTGAGGTGCATTTGCTATGCATATGTTTTGGATTATTAAATCAAATGTCAAGCGGAAAAGTAAATATTTCCAGTTTGAGGTGATAATTTTTGCCAGAGGACCGGCTGTGTACTTTCTAATGACTTATTCTGCAGTTATGCCTGCAATATAGTTTAAACCTGGGCTACACACAAGCAATATCTTAATTGGTTTTACAGGTGATAATGATAAAAAATGGCATGAGGAAGCATGTGTGGTGTGTATTGTGAATGTATTTACAGATGGATTGTTCTGGACAAGCTGTAACATGCATGTGAGGTGACTGCAAAGCATAAAGTGTCCATGGGAAACAAATAAGTGTCAGGAAACCATAATAGTGAATTACGTAGCATTAGCAGTTAGCAGCAACACTTAGACCAGGAACAGCTAATTAAAAATTTATACCAGATGGATACCCTGTTGTGCTCAAAAGCCCAAGATCTAGTGTTACAGATGTAGCGCACTCTATGCTCCACATACCCAAAGCAGGGACCCCTTTGCACAGGGATGTAGATGTTTAGAGCCCTGTTGTGCTCTAAAGCCCAAGATCTAGTGTTACAGATGTAGAGCACTCTACTGTATGTTCCACATACCCAAAGCAGGGACCCCTTTGCACAGGGATGTAGATGTTTAGAGCCCTGTTGTGCTCTAAAGCCCAAGATCTAGTGTTACAGTTGTAGAGCACTCTATGTTCCACATACCCAAAGCAGGGACTCCTTTGTACTGGGATGGGTACCATGTCAGGGAGGATACTTTGAGCTACTTCGGGTTTTACAAACTACTTTCAAATTGAAAGGCTCCTGTGCTGGTATAAAGAGTTCTCTATGTGCTTTGACTGGTTTCCTTAACTGAATGTCTCATCCAGCTGTTTCATAATAGTGAGTCATGGATGATTAGCTCAAAGTGTCCCCTCTGTCATGGATAATCTGGTCATCCTAGTAAAAGAATATATGGGTCCCCACCAAAATAAGGCAGAAGTGCAGACTCCAGGTTTGGATGCAGCCCCACAGCCGGGACATGCGGTGGCTGCTACCTAAAATGGCGGCCCTGAGAAATCGGCCAGTGGTGCGCCCCGTAGCTGCCTGTGAGAACACAACCTACTTAAAGTGCACTCAATTTAGCAGCAGATTGCGGCTCTCTGGGGCACGGTGACGGAGACATAAAACTTGTTTGGGACTTCATAGTTTCCTGCCTGTGGCTGTTGACAGGCAAAATGGCTCATCCTGTCGATACGTGAGCGATGTGTGAGCAGAGAACGGAAATATGCTATGAAAATAAACCTCAAAACAAACTACATAACTACATTAGTCTCAGTGTTTGAGAGATTCAATAAACAAGAAATATACTTTCACTGAGAAAATGCCGTAGATTCCCTTCCAAACCTAATATGCATTGATTTTTTCGTGGTAAGGGCTGTCAATAGACTGAGGGGACACAGTGAAGTTCTAGATCCATGGATTGTAAGGTACTGAGTGTCCCTGACTGAACATATCTTGTATCACAATATCATCAACACTATAGCATTCTCAGCTGATAAAATCCTGGATTTGCAGCTCTGCTCTAAAACCTTTTTGGCCTCTCAGGGAATATCTCATCCTTCCTCGGCCAAGTTTGGATAGATATACATCAGCCTCCTCACCAACAGAGCCCAGGAAAACACACAAGGAACGTGGTTTGAGATGCAACGTGCCAAATATGTCTAACTATCTGATTAAATCTGGGGAGGCGTTATTCTCACAAAATGAAAGCGAGGCTCTTCATAACCAGAGAGATATGACTGACGGGTCAGTTCTAAACCAGCCTGCCTCTTTTGACCATCGATGGTTTTTCTCTCGAGTAGCACATTTTGGCGAGCAGCGCCGATGAGCCGACAATCTCGACGCCGAGTCAGGCCTCCCGATGGCGCAGCGGTGCTGAACGGCGGCGGTCGTCATGGCGCCCACCTCTCTGCCAGCCTTGGACACGAGGAACACGAGCCCTGAGCCGGTGATGTACGCAGTTTGGCACCTCTGTGTCAATGATGCCGACACTCACATTAACAGGAAAAAAACACTCATTGAAAAAAGGCCTGTCCTTCAAATTCTGATTTAAGCATCACACTTAAAGGTACAACAGTAGCTTCCCAGCAGTCCTACTCCTCACTTTTTTGTCATTTCCATTTAAGCCCCAAATAAAGTCTGTTTTACAGTCCGACAGCAAACGGCATTTTGTACTCGCCAGTACTTTAGAGACGTGACCTAAAAATCAAGGCAGTGTGGTAAAGTAGGAAACTTCATGTATCCAGATCCTCCTTTGCTCTTTTTCCGGCCTGTTTGTGGATATGCGGCTGAGCGTGCTAACAGGCCAGCACGTATAAGGTGACTGATGATGCCCTCATTCCGGGAAACTGCTGCAGTCTCCAAAACGACGGTAAGCATCCTGAGTGCCTGAATCCGGGAATACTGCAGAGGAATGTCTCGAATCCCTGCCCGGTTAGCACTGTGACTCTTTACTGGATAAGGGGCTGTGGAACATGGATAGATTGCTCTGCGCAAGATGGTGGTTGTGATCAGGTGATACGGGGATGAGAAGGGGGAACAGGATACTTATTTGGCTATGGGGAGGAGCTGGACGTGACAGTGGGGAGAAAATGGCAAAATTAGTCCGTCATGTTCGTTTCAGGGCAGGGGGACAGAAGGGAATAAAATGTACCACATGTTGAGTGTGGGAGAGACCTACAAGGGGGGAGCAGAACCAGGTATCAGGGTTTCAGGGTTCGAGATCCTGGGAGGAAATACAGAAGCCAGATTTATATGGTAGCTAACAAGGCACAGGTGAAGTAAAGGAATAGCCTCATCACTTGGTGTTGCATTACACTGGCACAGCATTATGTGAGTGTATTCTGTCTGCGCGGCTCAAGACAACTGCTGTGACACTTACCGCGCCCTATCTGTATTCATATTTAAATGCAGGCATCCAGCCACCGGTGTGCTTATCCGGTACAGTGTTGCAGTGTGGTGAGGTGAGGTGATTTGTGAGCTATTACACCACAGAGCTGGAGGAAATTCGGCTGTCAGGGAGAAGGCAAGGTCAAATCATGGGCGAGCGGGAGGCGGAGAACAAGTGAGCGTCTGTAACGCTCAGTTTCGGCAGGTGACCTTTGATGTACCTTGACGAGCGCTCTGCTGCGCTGCTCCGTCTTTCATGTCTGGCGTTTTTTTTTTTTTTAAAGTCAGCCCGGCTCCCCAAGGCTAAACTCAGCTGATCCTGTTTTTGGCTGAAGAGATAGGTGCTGAATCTGTGCTAACCTAGAACTATGCCTAGGGGGACGAGATGCACCTGCGGTTATATATCTTGACCTTATTTTCACTCCCAATCAAACTGACGTCACCGGTACATTTTATTTTGCTACATGCACTAACTGGTTTTATTTTACAGGGTGAGAAACTCCCCTCTAACCACCGAGATGCCACTTTTCCCCAGAATAACAAATGTTATATATAATTGGTAGTGTCTCGGCCAAGAAGTAAATGCTTACGATATATAAGAGTAATAAAATAAAACTAACTCCAGTGGGATCTGGCCATGCTGCAGAATTCAGATCTCCAGAGGAGATTCACAAAAGCACTAATATCTTCAAAGTTGAGCTCAGATTTCCTGCCTGGTGGCCACCCCAAGCCGATAGCTGTTAAGGGATTATTTAATTAGCTGTTCAAACTGTTCCATCACGAATCCAGCCATCAATATGACTGACGTCTCCTCGCGTGGCTTGAGATCCTTGCTCATCCGGATCAACCTCAGAGGAGAATTCATTTTTAAAGAAGGTAAAAAAAACAATGCATTAGTAAATCAAACTGAAAGTACGAATGGTGTATAAACTAGAAGTCCGACTGTATCGCAACGATGACTTGATGGTCACCAGTTGCATTTAGGATACCGTTGATGTTTGTCACTGAACAGCCAGCTGAAAAACTGACAAAAATGCTGCCATTTTTCTTTGCGAAGACCTTGGGGATAGACAGCCTTGTTTCTGTCTCCAGGGTTGCAGGGAAGTGCTGCACTTTCACTTTGCCGAGAAGACACATCAGTAAGTAGTTGGTGTTGAGTGCACAGTGATTATCCGAGGCATCATTCCGAATTTTCCCTTTGAACGCCTAGGAGTTTTCCATCATCCCTTAGACGGCACCATTGTTGCATAACAGCTACAGTACAGACGGGTGCGATCCCAGAACCCTTTGCTGTTCCCACTGTCTCGTTCTTTGGTTGAAATACGGTTCATTTACCCTCAACAGAAGTAGAACACAAGGGCCTTGCCAATGCTCTGCTGGCACAGAGAGCTTTGAACAAAATGACGAATATATTTCATCTGACGTGCCGGCCTTGTGAGAGAGATTTTCCATGCGGGGGCCACTGTTTGTGCAAAAATCATTGCCATTGATGACTGGTTCAATGTCACTTACTCGCTTTCATTCGCCATCATGACTCAGGTATAAGAAAATGTTTTGCCCTTATGACCGTTGGGGAGAGTCGTTCAGCAGAACATTGTGATTTCAAAATATTTTTAATTTTGAGCCACAAAAGAGGATAAAAGATACAGAAGCAGTTAAGCTGGCTAGCAGTCCAGATTTGTGCCCAGAAAGATCGATGACCTGACCGGGGATCCACTGTGTAACCATAGGACACTGTACTGAAGTTCAACTTCACTGATATTGTTGAAATGAACCTGATCGATACAGGTAAGATGAATGAATCTGTATGACATATCAGTTGCTTTGAGTCAGACTTTTTGGTAAGAGAATAAATAGCATCATAATAAAAGTATAGACGGATCTATGTTGATCTATGGATGGACTGATCTGTAGATCATGTTGAGGGCATCTCCACACTTGCTGCTGGCCTGTTTTGGATAGGTGGTTACAAAGGATGGATGGGTGGTTGGATCAATGGTTGAATAGATCTTTGTCAATGAAAAAGCTATTTAGACTTCAGCTGTATGCGCTCCGGTTTCCTCTCAGGTTTATTTGTAGCTCCAGAGGAAACTGCAGCAGCAGGCAGTAGACCACCACCTTATTTCCTCCTTAAAAAATCATCATGTCCAAATCAGAGCAGCATAACAGGGGAAGTAATGGCATAAGGTAACCTTGCCGGACAACCCCGGGGAGATCTCGTGAACTACAGAAGTGCTATTTCAGTCAGGACTGCCTATATAAAGTATGAGGCTGGGACTGCTGCATAAACGCTCTCTTTGAGCGGAGAGCGAGGCTGCGCAGTCTTTTCCTGTCATCTGCACGCTCTCCTTCCCGTTCTGAGTCCCACTTCAAATGACAGCTGCCTCACTGGCAATTAGGTCAGCCAGTGGCCTATTTTTATGACATATCCTTGAAATAGAGAAGCCTACATTTTTTTTCTGCGCTGGGATCAAAGATGGCATTGTATGAATAGCGATTCTGAATACACACGTACCCGGGTGCGTCTCCATCTGCTTCAGATAACAGTGTTTCAAGGCCATACTCCTTGTGTTATTTTTTTTTATATTTATTTATTTATTTTATTTTAGATAGAACCGTGCATGGTGGATTTGTAGAGCTGATGTGTTATACACTGAAGAAATTTACAGTAGAAATCTGCCAGAAAATAACTGTATAAATTGCTGGAGTGAAGTGTTTGTGAGACCCACTGGTAGCGAACACAGCACAAACTCCTCCAGGTGCTTTTTCCAAGTTACCTGTTAAATGACAACGGTCACTGTAGCATCTTGACTTTAAGATGCTGGTGACATGTTTACTCTTGAGATGTGTTAATCTTAACATGTTAAGCCAGAGTTTTCTATACAAGTCATACAAGTTGTGGCTGTTCAATTTTTAGTTGTTGTGTTTATAAAGGAATTAATGATAAGTTGTCATGTTTTTATAGTATGTTAAACAACCATATGCTTAAGAAAGATAGGAATCTTGCATCAATACACTATACAGCTCTGGAAAAAATGAAGAGACCACAACAAAATTTTCAGTTTCACTCATTTCTTAGATTATGGGTATGCACCAGTATAAAACATATTTTTTTGCAAACTCCAGCATGGCTCTTCCTTGTTTCTCATTAATGAAAGACTTCTTCCTTGCTTTATGGGGCTTTAGTCTAGGAACTTGATACAAACTGGTCCAGCAGTGCACTTAACAACACTTAATGCTTCCCAATCTTCTTGACGATCACTTGGTGTCATCCTCCGATTCATGAGGCACTGCCAGATAAGTTGACAGTCATCTCTGCCATTAGAAAGTTGCTTCTGCCCTCTTACCTGCCTGGTTTTTGATCATTGCCAGTGTCCCCTGCTTTACCTTATTCTTGTGTACTGCTGTCTTAGAAATTTTGAACCTGGAAGCAACCTGCTGCTCAGTGCAGTCTTCTGCAGGCAGAACCAGGATTAAATCTATACATCCATTTTCTGAAACCGCTTAATCCCAACTGGGGTCGCTGGGGGGGACCGGAGCCTATCCCAGGAACAATGGGCGCAGGCAGGAACCAACCCCGGGCAGTCGCCAACGAATTGCAGGGTTCGCACCACTACAGGGCCAATTTCGACTCACCAATCAACAGATGCTGCACGGTTTTGGACCATGGGAGGAAACTGGACCCCCCCGGCAAAAACCCACACAAACACGGGTCTCTTGATTTTTTCCAGAGGTGTACGTAATCATATGTATATCACCACATCACTTTTTTGTGCCTTTTTATCTTGTATATCGTGTCTGAGAGATCTCTTAAGACAACTTGGGAATCATCAGTAATGTTAGAGCTGTTCGGGTTGATGCTAAACAGCATCGTTAAATCTCTCCAATGGCAACATCTACACAGGCTGTGCTACGAGACCCGAAGCTAATCAAAAGCACATTATGACTGATGGAGTTACAATGTTCTAGTTGTAGTGCTTGAAATTTTTGAATTTTTTTTTTCGAGAATCATAAAATTTTAGGATTTCCACTAAGCGTCATATAAAATGACAAGTAATAACCCAAAAACATTCCAACTCAGCTCAAAGGCTGATAGTTCATGAACTAATGTAAGAAATAGAGTACATGTGTAAGCCCAGAGGACTATAAAATACACTTATTAGCTTTAAGCCGGTTATGGTAATTGCAATATACAATAACCTACTAAAAGGCAGGGGACATCTTAGAGGGCCGGTGTGTATGCAGGTTTTTGGGATAACCTTTAGGTAAGCTGTTCAAACCCAGGTGTGAGGACTCTTCAGCCAATCAGTCCTCTAATTAGTGACCTAATTAGGGAGTTGCAGCG
>JAABNX020000123.1:226895-237421 GCA_015163995.2 Mormyrus lacerda | reverse complement strand
TGATCTCCAGAACACAGTGTCTTGGTCCCCAGTGCACACTGCTCCCATTTCTATCGGCGACCCACAAGCTTTTATCTGCTAAAATAATAATAATAATAATAATAATAATAATAATAATAATAATAATAATAATAATAATAATAAACACTTTTTATGGAAAACCACAAACGCGGTCTAAATCATTTTATCGATTACTTGCACAGAACCTACTGTCCTGCACAACAAACCAATCAAAAAACAGCGGTTTACCAAAGCTATTTGGACTTTGATATTTTCAGTGAATGAAACCTCCTCTAAACGGGATTAATTCATTATAAATATGTCTCCTTGAGGGATAGCGAGCTTGAAACGTGTAAACGATGTTTCACCGGCAAATCATCAAAAGCCATTTACTCCAGTTTAGGATACGTCTAGTTCAGGCAGGAGGATGGATTTCCCCAAATAATATATAAAAATGGACCGAACACTAGTCAAAAGTTAAAGGGCTGAGCTGAAGGCTTGGGATCACACTCTGTCCGTGCGTTAAATAACTTTCCTCTCTGCCGAGTCCTGATTTTTTCTTTTACAAATGGACTATGATCTGAATGTCTAACTGCCTCGCCTTTACTCTTCAGTACTAGCTTATGCTAGGATGATGTAAGTGAAAGCACAGGAACGGACCTTAAGGCGAATCCGGGCGTAATAACTCGTAAATGAGGATCCAATACACTCATATATACTTCTTGTTTTCTGCGCTCTTGTCCCAAAGAAAACAGAGATTTGACATTATTGGTCTTCGCCGGATGGCACAAGGACCGTCGCTTCACTTAATTCTCTCTTCACACACAGATAGAGCAGAGATACAGCAGACGGGGTGTTTTTCCTTGTATATGAAAGAAATTAGTAAATATTTAAATACCACCTTGTTCAGCGTAAACATCACACTTGCCCCAATTTCGAATGCTTAACGGATGCATGCTGAAACACAAAAAGGCTTGTTCGACAGTGCGCTTTGTGAAAGCTAACCACATACAAAAACTAACAGGGAGGCAAAGAGACGGGGACGCGGAAAAGAGCAAAGCTCTTCCTTAATTGTACTTGGTCATGCTGAGTCTCGTCATGCCAGGGATGCTCCAGCGCTCCCAGGTCTACCTCACTCGCGGCTGCTGCAGACGGAAAAGCTCCGGCGGAGTCGCACCAAACGCGGATACGCTTTTAGCTCATTCGCCCAGAAATTCAAGCACAATATCCCAGTCTTATTAAAACAAGCTGTTCTGCACAGAAAAGCGCGCAAATATGAAATCTCAAGCAACAGGAATCACATAGCCTACCTTTTGTTCCTTAGGTATTTTGATGGCTGCTTGGGATCACAACTGCTCTTCCTACTATCCTGCCCTCATCGGCGACGTCGTCCCGGCAATATAAATATATTTTTTTTGTGTCGGCAATAAGTGTCAAAAGCCCATCGTTTCGGATGAAACTATCAGTGACTCGATGTTGCTCTTTAATTTCTTTTCTTTCTTCCTTTTTTTCTATCACAGACCAAAATAGAAAATACGAGTGCTGAGCCCCATCGCCGAGCGGTTCATTCACGTTTGCAGTCAGGACACCGAAGTCTGTGAGGCGCCCAGTGATGCGGCAGCGCTCCGCGGCCGCTTGAAAGGGGGGAGAGAGTGACTGGGGGAGAGAGGGAGAGAGAAAGCGAGAAGGAGAACGGGAGGGAGAGCAAAAGAGACATGGCATTCCTTATATTAATGACACACTGGTAATTGCAAGATACTCAAAACCTCTTAGGAGGTACTTAATTATTAATTTTAAGCGTATTGCGTCTGTCATTAAAGTGTAGAAATGCAATTAAAATAGTTAAATACTTGTTAAAATGTTTCAGCCATTATATGCTATATAAATTGGTGCATTAAATAAGATTATCTAAGTGCTTATGGCAGTTTTAATATTAATACATGGGCAGGGGGTTCAGCAGCATTGAACCATTTCTGCCTCGGTTTATTATCCGAAAATGTTTGTTTGGTTCAACGGCTGCAAATGAGAAAATTACCAGCAGCCTGAACTTGTCTGTGGATTTTAAATCCTCTTTTTCATTCAGAACAGTCTTGTGATTGTTCAAAACTTTGCTTAAAATGTAGTGGTATATAGATTACAGTCAAAACCTGAAGCAACATTGCACAAGTTAAATGAATTAAAATGGATTAAAGGTATATTAAAGCTATACACATTTTAGAACCCATTATCCAGCTGGCATGATTTGTTCCTTTACCTTTTACACAATTTTTATTTTGGTGAAAACTGTTATTGGACATGCTTTATCACGTTAAGTTTCTTCCTCCCAACTTAGCAAGATTCAAATCTTTGATGCTCTCATGCATAAATTATGTTAAGTCACTTGAGACTATGGCAGCTATTACCCCCATATGCGGATTATCCAAAGTATTCTACATGATACATTTTTACTGCAAGGGATTGTGTACTTTTTCTGTGGGTGTGTGAGTGTGGGAGTGTTTATGGGAGGGGGGGGGTCATTTTCATGACCCAGTGACTCTCCGTCTTGAAGGTCACAGATCGCTTCTTTGATTTTTCAGTTCCTCAAAGGACACACGTTTGGAAAAGACACAATCTCACAATTGCAGTATGAAGAATCTCCAGTTTTCGGAGATGATGATCCTTTGTTTACCGTTATTACAAACCACATTAATCTGCTTATTATTGCATTCACTGATGTGTCTTTTTGTTTGCTTTTGAAAAAATAAAAAAAGCATCTTGTTTTTACTGCACGGTAGAATATTTTTATCGGGAAACTTACTGAGTCTTATTTTAATGATTTTTTTAAAAGTACTGAATTATGGACGACTTGATCTGTTTCATCCTGTGTTTCATAGTGGAAGCTAAGACCCTAGATTTCTTCAAATCTGAACTTGACAAGATTCTGCCAACTTTAAATTATTAGTTTAATTTCTTCCGAGCGAGCTTGCTGAGCCGGATGGCCTCCTCTTATCTGTAACTTTCTTGTATTCCTATGTTCTTATTTGGATTGTCTTTAGCAGGTAGGGTTCTTGCCTGCAGAGCCTGACTGAAGTGGAATCAAATCTCAGAATCAGGGCAGGAACAGCTTTCTGCTCAGCTTCACATACTGTAGGCATCGGCGGTGTGTAAGGAGGTGCGCGCCTCTTCCCAGAATCCCCTGCTGTATGTTGTGGGAAGGCTTATTTGATTAACATGAAATTAATGATGCCGCTGTGCGACACTGGATGAGTGGCCCACGTGCGTTGGCGCTCTGTGGGTGTGACTCTGAGGGTTTGGACTTTTTGCCTCTGATCAGAAGGGCAGCGGTTCAAATCTCATAACTGGCAGAGTGTTGTCACCGTTAGCCCCTTAGGCAGGGTCCATAGCCTGAGTTGCTCTGGGGACACTGGGTGTCGCTGCTCTCCAATTCTCCGTTGTACATCGTCGCTTTGGATAAAAGCATCGTCTAATTAAATAAACATAATGTTCCTGTGTGCATTCGTGTTCCAGTGATTGCACAGCTGGGGGAAAGTAATACCCTTCTCATGACCTGTGCGAGGCATAGAAAAGGACAACAAGAAAAGCAGCTTTCAGATGACCGGTTGGTGGTTTAATACTGTGGCTTAGTGGGTAGCATTGGCACTTTGTATGATGAGGGTTGTGGGTTTGAATCCCACCTCTGCTCTGCATGTGCACTTTGCGTTGCTTTCTCCAGACGCTCCAGCTTCTCCCATAACTAACTAAAAACGAGCAGAGCGGGAAAGTGGTGTCTGTATATTTCCCACAGTGAGTGTGATAACGCACTCAGAGGGCTCCCTTGTCTTATACTGCCTGGAGGGAGGGGGCTCCAGCTCGCAATGACCCTCTGCTGGGTAAGCAGTAAGGAAATACATGCATGCAGTATCCAAAGAATGCCATGGAATGGAATTCCGACAAACACAAGAACGAAAGACATCAGCAGTTCAATCATGTGAACTGTACTGTCTATGGCACATAGTACATAGATGACAGGTAATTAATTAAAAGGTTCCAAAAACACAAGAATCTTTTTGCAACTAAATAGACAGCAGTGACCTGTAGATGGAAACCAGTAGTTCATCTGGATGAAGTGCAAATGAGATAAAACCAGAAATGGACTGGGAAGTTCACCTGAGGAATTTGCTGGAAATGAAGAAGGACAATGCTACACTTCTGGCCCAGTGGATCCTTGCCGTATGTGAGCAAGTTAACTACCATTCATGGCATATCAAGCAAGGAGGAAATGCTAGTGATCTATTCTGATCACTGGACCCGGACAGAGACAAGCATATGAATCACAGCCTGAGATAGCAAGATGAAAAAGGTCTAGGGATTTATACATCACACTGGAGTATCGAGAAAATCAGCTAATAATCCTTAGTCTGTTTGAAGAATGGGGGAGGCAATCGGTTTGGAATATAAGAGCAAACATTGGGAAATTGTGCAAACTTCACACAAGCAATATTCAGGCAATATTTGAACTCTGAGCCCTGGAATTAACAGGTATCAGGCTATCCATTCAGCCGCCATGACACATGAAGACCGTTCACACGCACGCACACACGCACACACACACACACACGCACACACACACACACACGCGCACGCACATGCACACACACACACACACACACACACACACACACATCAAAGTTTTGTTTCAACCAGCCAGTTGAGTACTCTCTGACTGTGACTCTTTATACTCAGCTGATTGGTTGTAACCAAACCCTGGTCTGGATTTGTACTCTCTGGACCTGAACTTTCCACCTCTGATTAATAATAATACTAATAATAATAAAATACAAGGGAAATCAGTAAATAATTTCCCTGAGGAACAAGTGGATGGACATTTGATAACTGGATGATGCCAGGAGGCAGATTTTTCTTTACGGACATGTTATGCGAACTGTGTGTCCTGCTGCAGGTCAGAATCCTGCTACAACAAAACAGCCTCTGCTTCTGTCCAAGTATGGGGGGTTAAATTATCCTGTGCTTACATGAGCCCCATCGTGAGTGCTCTTTGGAACCCACTGAGTGCCAGTAAGTTTTCATATGAATGATGAAGAACGCATCTCTTTTGAAAACGCCATTAAAAAGTTCAATGCACTCTTTAGAGCAGGCTTGCTTGATGTTGTCTCATTGACTACAGGCACAGCGACAATGACAACAAAAAAACAAGACAAATTTTGAGACAAGTTGTACTAAGAGATAAATGAAGACCAGTCACTAGGGTAAAGGAAATCAATATTTTTAATAAATGAAGACTCCTGAAATCAGTAATCGATGGGGGTCACAAGACAATATATCAAGCTTAGCCTGAGGTTACCCGCAACAGATAGACAGAGGGTCTGGCAAAGCACTGAATGTATAAAAGAAAATGCAGTTTAATGCAGTACAGTCAAAATGGCACTGACAGTGATTAACACAGAAGTGCAATTAATCTTGCAAGCCATCAAGAAATTTTAGTTGAACAAAATATTTACTACCAGTAATATCGCTAATAATACAGTAAAGCCCGTTACAGCCCGTCAGAAATGGAAATCTCATGACACTCATGCTAAAGAACAGCAATGAGCTGGTGCTGAAGGCCCTGGAGGGAGCTGTCCGGTTCTGAACCAGGGATACCCTCTGCCAGCCATCGTCCATCACACAGCTCCTGTAGACTGCTTACGGAGAGAAACCTAAAAGAGGGACACTTACATGCAGGACAGGACAGGAGTGTCTAAGACCTTCTGAGGCACGTGGCTCTCCCAGTACTTCCCTTTTAGTTTTACAACTAGTTTTAGTTTTACAAACTGCAACGAAGAAACTGACAGCGCATGAGAGCAAAGCCCATGAACGGGGCCACCTGGATGCCAGTGCCACCTTCTCATGTCCTTGTCTGAGCATGTCATCGTCTAAGGCCTGCAGGATTGGAACAACTTCTTACAGAAGTAAAGGCGACAGACTTCACAGCCAAAAGGAACTCCCCCAAAGCGCTTACTGAATTCCTGCGGATTCTCTCTTACATTTAACCCCAGTGTGTAACTCATCTAGAGAGTAATTAATGTCCACTTCTGCTTACCTTAAATCAAATTAAGTAAAAAGACATTTTATTTGTTATGTCATTGAATTGACTGGATCCACTGCTGTGATGACATTTGTGTATGGGCTGCCCACCCACGCTGCCTGATACCTCTCCTCAGGACCCCATCCAACCAATCAACATCCTATTTTTCTTCATATAAAGGACCTATTTTAGTAAGCTTTGTGTAGTTTGTGGGCCCTAGGTGGCACGGTTTGAAAGTCACAGATTTATATCCCAGACACTGTAGGAGGGGCACAAAAGCCTAAAGTATTTAATCTGGACCGATCCAGCTTCATAAATGGGTAATAATGAAAGTCTATTTGGATAAAAGTAATTCATTTACAGGCTGCTGTTTTACAGAGTCGATATACGGCTGGGATCTCTTATAGCATTGTGCAGCCTAAGGTCATCTAAAAAGCAAACCTGCCCCCATCTTCCTCAAGGGAGCCCTGATGACTATGGTCTTTTTTTTTTGTGAACACTTGTGTTCAGATTTCCACAGCTCGAGCTGATGAGTGGAATGGTGCGATGTGGGGTGAAAATGCAAGAAATGTTCAATTACCCATGTCAAGAAGCGGACAGACATTACTCTCCGGTTTCTGACATATTCACATTATTCAGAAATGTTTGCGTCACGTCAAAGTGGCACTATGGTTAATAACAGACAAACCACAAAAGAAGGTAAGAGAACTATCAATCTTTATTGCTGTTGCATAATAAGGCAATTTTCAGATATTGTCTTTCCTTTCCATTTCTTTGAAATCTAATATTTCAGGGAGTTTATTTCCTATTACCCTTTACCTTTTTTCATTACTCACATAAACGAAGTGGAGAGTATTCAAGATGAACGGAAAACTCAATAGGGATCGATGAACTGAGAGACCAAAGCCTAAAGCCGTTTTACAAGGGCCAATCGTACGGCTGATAATTAAACAATAAATCTGAGTAATCTGTGATTCTCGGGGATGATAAGCTCAGACCAAGATTGGAGATATTTGGTGTGGGATCGGGGAATGGAATTAAAGAGCAGGACAAACAAAACAAGTCTGTCATTCTTCACTGACACTCGCAGAGTTGATATGACACCGAGAGTGTTAGCATGGGAAGGGGAAGCAGAGAGTAGGGGATTGAAGAAGTGTGTGAACACACGGGTGGCAGCAGGGCCCTCCAACCAGCTCATGGTAACCCTGCTTATAATAGTTATTATTCTTGATCCCCATAGGGAAATTCCTTTTACACCTCCCCCGGGCTTGAGAGCAAGCTGCCCGCAAAGGGCATCCACCTGTTGCGGCACCCAGGATGCTGGGTGTTAAAGGCCTTGCTCAAGGTCTCACAAGGCTGATCACCAGATCACAGGCAGAGAGGCTTGGCCCGCTGAGCCTCTAAAACAGCCCACTCAACTTTGTGTGTTATGTGTACAAATCGGCCTCCAAAAAACCCTCACCAGGTCTCTCCATGAAGCCTGGAGTGGTAGCTCTGGAGCTGCAATAGTCTTATGATACTTTGGAACTTGATCACATAGTCCAGCTCATCTTTCGTTTCAGTGGTTTCTGCAGAATTGCGATTTAGTGGGGCTGTCGGCATCACTTTCCAGGTGAGGAATTCCAGATCTAGCTTTGCGACCTTGTGCATCTCATGGGGGAAACCCGCCCCGCCCGTCGGCCCCTCCGAGCCTCTCACTCCCGCCGAACATGAAAGAGGCAGGACTGAACAGCAAGCCCGGGATTCTCCTCTGCGCACCAATAACTGTATTGTCTATGTTTATAGCCTGTATGTCTCTACTGGGAGTGATGGCCCACTTTTTTCCACGCTTTCTGCTAAACTCACATCCGCCAGAAGTGCAGTAGGTATTTACAGCTTCAGTATCTCCATCGAGTTTCGGGCTCGTTACATTTCAACTGTCTCTGTTAGCAGCTGCGTCCCTGGCAGGGCATGTTAAAATAAGGGCGGGGGCTCACACACACCCCCACGCACCACGCAGCTAAATCAGCAAAATCAGGCATGATAAACTTGAGATGATAATGAAGGGCGAGGTAAAGTACTCGGCAAGGTGGGATGAAGTGATTTGTGAGCATGAGGATTCAGGAGGCGGGGTCTTATGTAGGGAACCAATGAACTGCAGCCTGGCTCAGAAGCCAGATGATTGGACACTTTTAAAAGAATTTGGCATTTATAAAAATTCCACCACTGCTATCCAAAGTCAGGCCAGTGCAGGATTAGCTACAGTTTTAAAGCAGATTACCGGAGGATTCTTTTGATTTTTTGAACAGATAAACCCCATCGCTTTTTTCCTGAGGCCATTAACTAATTGTAATGTCATACTTTACGTAGCTCAGGTCTGAATGACGACCATCCGGGTGGTAATGGAAGGATTGTGAGTGTCTGTTCAGTGGCTTTGCCAAAAATATGAGACAGTGATGTCACGTGACAATTGAATATCATGTTCAGTATGTGTTAGAATATGCATTCCTCCTTGCAAAACTGCATTTTTTATTTTCTTTTTTTGCATGGCTGACATGTTGCAGCTTGAAGTTACATGACAGAATTTGTCCTGTACCATTATTATTCTGAGAATAACACACTATTTAAAGAAGAATATGATGAAACAAGCCTCCTGATTGGCTGACTGCCACTCAGGCACATCCTGAGTTCGCCAATATCGACTCTCCAAATAATTGCTGACCAATTATAGCTAAAAGAGGAGCGTGGATGCCAGCCCACTTCATTAACCGGGAACATGTGATTGTTGTTGACCTTTTCAGACACAGCGCTGCTGTTTCACTGTGGTCTCAGTGGCAGCCTGGTGCCATTCAGCAGCACAGAAAACGGCAGCTGAGCTCTGCTTTTGGGTGACCAATTACTGCACCTCAGTGCGTAATGATTATTGTTTCATTCAATTAGAAAGAAGAGAAGAGACAGACGGACAGTTTTTAAAATGAGGAAATTTCCCTTATTTATATGGAACACACAAGTCTTGATAATGGCAGCGGAAATATTCCATCCAGCTGCAAGTAGTTGTTCTGTAGATTTTGATTATGCAAAAACATTTACTGACCACTCAGTATTTCACTTACATGTGCAATATTTGCATTTTGGAGGGAAATATATAGCATGATTTTGACCTGAGAAGTTTCATCCATCCATATTCCATACCAGCTTATGCAGGACATGGCTACGATGAACCTGGAGCCTATTCCAGGAAGCATATGGTCCAAGGAAGGGGATTCCAAGGACTGGGTACCAGGACTCAAACACATAAACACTGTGGGGAAAAATCAGAAACATCAATTCGCCTGGGTTAAGAGGACATGCAAGGTACCTGCTCACAGACCAAGGGATTAAACCCACAAACCTAGAGGCGTCAAGTCACAGTGCTGTATGTTGGTGTTACTATAGCAACTCGTTGATAATGTAAGACAACACTTTGAAGGTGAAAGCTACATCACTTTTGGCTGTTTCACGTTTTTCTAACAAAAGTGCATTACAGCGCATTTGCTGATGGTATTGTTTCCCAAACGAGATTGCTTTCAGTCCGTTGGGCCACGCTTTCTGCTAGCGTCTCCACTGTAGCCCCACGTGCTGCTGATTGCATCGCTTCTCAAGGACAGGATGTAGAGAAGACATTAATTATTTGTACATTATGGTGTAATAATGAAGAGATGTCCACATGAAGTCCATTTCCAGAGAACAAATAAGGTCACTTTACTGTGAAAACTCTGTATCCCACATGACTTGGGTTCCTCTTTTAGTGCCAGATACAGAGTCCAACTAAAAAGGATATGAAGCCCCCAAAATCAGAGAGTCGACAGCATTCGACATAAATTGGACCCACTGAGAGTCACCAGCGCCTGAAATACAATCAGCTGTTTCTCCTGGTGTGTTAGATGTGGCTTAATTGGGATTTTATGCCATTATTCCACTATTTGCCAGCAGCATAAAAGCTCTTTATGCTGTCGTTTGTATTTCAGCTTGACTTTAGCTGCTGGGAGAGAGTGCAGCACTGTGAAACAGCGCAGGCAGGCTTGTGTTTAAATTAATTAACTTTTTCAATGCCTTGTTCAATTTTATCCGGAATGATAAAAAAAAGAAAATGAAGGTGAGGAGCAGGAAGGTGGTTTTTTTTGAATAATAAACATTTTAACTTTTTAAGGTGAAGAATTGTCCTTCTTGTAAGCAAGTTTGGCAAGTAAACTTCTAAAACAAGGTTTATTTGAGCTAATTTCCTGGATGTGTTTGGCATCATCAGTACCTCCTGTAATTTAAAAAAACAAGGAACTGCTATTTGGTATAATGAGTTGAATGAGGGGAGACTGGACACCATTAAGGGTCATTTTATTAAAAAGTAAGAGGCCTTCTGACTGGTCTTTTCCCACACAAGGCATTTCATTAAAAAGCAAGGGGGCTTCTGATTGGTCTTCTCCCACACAAGGCATTTCATTAAAAA
>JAABNX020000123.1:200745-223823 GCA_015163995.2 Mormyrus lacerda | reverse complement strand
CTGTAGGTCCCTAAATCTTTGGGCCGTAAAAGTTAGAGTGCTGGCCTTCCCTGTTATCTGTGTGTGTCTGGGTGGACGTGTTTGTGTGTTTAAGTGTGTTTGTGTGTGTGGGGTCACTGACCCCCCTTTGGTGCTTAGGCTAATGGGTACCTTTCGTACCAGGCTAGGCCTTGTCTCAGGCCACCTGGAATTCAAGCTCAATCATATGTGCTGGTGTAATCCTACACTGAACAAACTGGCAGAGCAGAGGTGTATGCTGATGGTAACCATTTCAGTCTCACAAAGGGACTAACAGACCAGAGAAGTATGGGGGAAATAAAAACTGCTTAACACAGCTAATACACAGCAACTGCCCGTAAGTGAGCAAAGGGCCGTATCCCCACCCCCAGAACACCCCCACTCCCTCCCCCATCTCACAAAATGACGAGGCTATTACTTTATAAATAAAAAATGGCACGATTATGTAAAGGCAGTCCAATCGGGGTTCAGCACCCTTTCATTTCCCATATATATTTGCAGAATCTGTCAGTCTTACTCTATTGCACACTAGATATATATTATGCGTATCTGCTTTTGCTTACACATTTGGTACTTGGCATGTGTGGGGGCTGGGAGGGGGGGAGCCTGAGCACCTGCCCCCTTTGCCCAAACTATTTAAAGCGCCTCTATTTAAAGGTACAGGGTGCCCCTTTACTGTATGTGTCAAAGGGTTTGTGCATCTGCCCCACATAAAGTCTCTGCAAGGTGCTGCTGCGCGGTTGTTTTTTTTCCCCATTGCACGATTCTCCATGGTGACCCTCACCCAGCCCCAGATAACGAGGTTACTGCATTTATGGGCAACGTTTCCCAAAATAAATCACTCCTGAAAAGTGAGTGCGAGAGATCGATGCGAACATCAGCCTCGATGAAAACATACAGAGCTCGAAGAAGCCAGAAGGGATGCTAGAATGCAGAAAGACCCCCAGAAAAACAGTCAGACCGACCGACAAAATAATGTAATAATACATGTTTATCTGTCAGCGCCCTCATGTAAAGGGAAAACATGCCAGGTCCCCTTATAACCTGTAGGTTGCTGGTTGAAGTCTCTCTAAGACCTGCAGTCACAGCTCTGTTGGCACAATGGTGTGCTTAGAAATTTTGGTCCCCCTCAGAAAACAACACCTTAGGTCCCAGTTTTACATATAATTTTAGATTTTCACAAGGTCCCTTGTCAGGTGTTGGGCCCCCTGAATCTGTCAGGATATCCATGCCCCTCTGACGCACCTGTCTGAGCAAGACACTCGTCCCATATTGCTCAGGGAATAATGGCATGACCCAGTAAAGGGGTAGAATTGTAATCCGCTCTGGGCAGCATGTCAGCCGCACGACCAAATAATCAACTGAGTGTCGAGGACCTGGGACATGACTGTCACCGGTCTGCTGGCTGACCTGGGAGGAAAGCTGTCTGACAGCTTCAGGGCTTCACCGCGCTGGTGTTGAAGAGGACGGCAGAAAGCATAATCGCCTCATCAACCCAAGTTCCTGCCCTTCTGCTTCCTGAAGCCAGCGGCTTGGACAGGAGCGGTGAGACGGGCCAGGGACAAACCCAGCAGGTTCTCACGACCCTTTTTAGTACTTAAACTGCGCTTTCCTCAGTTTGAAACGGAGTCCATTCAATGGCTTTCTTTTAACGCCTGAGCCTTGTGGATGCGTTGTCAGATCATTCATGCTTCACAGAGAAGGTGGCTGTGGAGAGCAGCCAAGACCCAACTGATAGTCAGCAAGGGAGAAGAGGAGACTATGGCAACATCTGTAGAACATCCTTTTTTTAAATTTTTTTTAAAAGAGTTATTCATTTAGCCAATGGTTTTGCCCAAAGCGATGTATAGAAGATCAGGAGGAGATAGTGTCCCTGGAGCGATTAGGATTAAGAGCCAAAACGGTGACATCACAAGGATAAAAACCACTGAACACGAGTCCCAACCCACAGAGCCACACATTGCCCCACCATTTGTTTTCAACCAACATTAGTAGCATATTCTGCTCTCACTGTGTCCCCCAGAGTACCAGCGACGGGGGATTTTGCCCTCTGACGTCAGTTCATTGGCTCGACGGCCCGTTTTTTTCCCCTCTAATCTCTGTGAGCGCCGTCTGCTCCCCTGATTGGCTGCAGGAGGGTGCATAACCCGGAATGATGACCCACAGCGACTGTGTTATCCTGAGCTGCTACTTAAGCTGATAATATGGAGCCTTGGATGCATGTTGGGCTGACATCAACCTGGTGAGCAACATCGCTTAGTTTGTGTTTAAACCTGTACGGATTCTGAGTCAATCAATTCATATTGGATTAGTTGTGCATTCAGAATGGCTAAAAAAAAAGTATGGGAAAGAGGTGATCATTGCTGAATTACAGAAAAATCTCAGACACATGGGTTGATCTTTTTGATCCTGTTTGACTGCTGTTAGGAATCATAGGGGCATCTACGGAGGTCACACAGTGTGTGGAGTGACCTGTGTAGACTGTGCACTGTGTGCCAGTGATCGGTGACATCATAAAAGTCTCTCAGTTGTGACAAATCGAATCTTTATAAATGAGGACGGGCAGAAAATGATAAGGAACAGTAGGTCAGAGTGTAACGATTCCGGGAATGGTGGGGGTCTGCTTGGCAAAAACCCTACCGCTCCCCTCCCCTGTGGACAGCGAATGAAAGACCCAAAGCCCTCCCCCAAGCCCATCCTCGCAGAGTGGCCTCCTGTCCCGGGCCGCATTGTGTCTGCGCATGCGCTGGGGCACGTGTGCGCAGGCCCTGCTAATGAACTTGGCTGCTAATGAAGAGCATGCACCCCAGGGGCCCACCGCCGCTCCAAGCATCAATCAAAGCGCTGCAGATGTCAGCGCTGAACAAAGCAGACGGCGCCTCATTCATTTCAATTTCTAAAGACCACACAGGCTGATGCTCAGAGTAATTTATATCTATACATGCTCTACTTATACATTTTAATTTATACGCAGGCTTGGATTGACAGCTCCTCACCAACAAAGCTGACAAAAATAGATGCATTCTGTTGCCTTTTAAGACAGACTGCACTGTGTTCAACCATCTGAGATTCTTTCCCAGAGCAAAATACCAGAACTCCTCCAGCTCAAGGACGAGGACACTCAGCTGACTGCTCCTTCCATGCTGTTCCTGAGGAGATCCATCCACACAGAACGGCCTGCCTTTTCATGGTTCTTATCTTACTGGACCCTTCTATAACTTTCAATATTACATGCTGTAAGGTCCCTCCTCATGTCCCAGGTGAAGCTACTGTAAGAATCAAAGCAATTGCACTATTGTGTTGTGAGTTTTGCCTCTCTGTCCTGACAAGGCTCTTTCTGAGCCTCAAATCCTTTTGTAGTATTGCAGTCTCACAGAGATCACTGATAGGCCCGACCCTATTTTCCCTGTACCACACCCCTGACTCGCTGCATCCTGCGATGCTGATAACATGCATCTCCAATTCTCCTCTCAAATTTCGTCCTGCATTCCTGCATTTCATGCCTACATCTCTGACTGGGTGATAGACCGCCAACTGCCCTGTGGAATGAATGAAATTTCTTCCATGCCCCAGTTGGCTCATCACTTTACAACAAACTCACCGTCACACTAAATAATATTACCGCCAACAATGACAGTCACTCTCTTCCATCAGTTCTGCATATTAACACTACACAAACTATTTCATCTGCTTCCACACCACCTCACAGGACTGTAACCCTAATTGCCGGTCTATGAGATGGTCACCCTCCACGTAAACAGCTGAACCTGCCATCACTGACCTTTCCAGCTTACCCAGAGCACTGCTGCGAGACTTCTGTTCCACCACTCCAAGTGCTTACACACCTCTCCTCTACTGGAGCACAAGGCTTGAATATATAAAAAGGCATTATAATATACAAAACAACACGTAATGTTCACCACAGCAGTGCACAAGAAAAGTGAAAATTGCCTCTATACATATTGGATTCCTCAAAATAGTCACCATTTGCCTTGAGAACAACTTCACAGACAGAAAGCTGTTGGTTAATGAATTTCAGCAGGAAATCATGCAACAATGTCTTCCGCAGGATTTACAAAAATATGCTCGGTGCTCATGGGCTGCTTTCTGTTGACTCTTCATTCCCATTGGTCCCATACAACTTCCATGGGATCGATGTCTGGAGATGCGGCCGGTAGTTTCATTAGCTTAAGCTTTTTTTTTCACCCAGATAGCTTTGCACAGTTTTGTTGCGTATCATTATCTTGCTGAGTGACTGCCCAGTCAGACATAATCCTGATGGAATAGTAATGCCTTTCAAATATGCTATGAGAGTCATGCTGGTTACCACAGCTTTTCTAAACTAACTGTAAGCCAATGGTGGCAAGAGCACAGTAACCGCTGGCAAAGACATTTCTACCGCCATGCATGACCGTAGGAACCGTACATGCAAAACTCATGCATTCACCCTCGCTGCCTCAGAAGCATACAGCAGACGGACCTAAATATTTTGAATTTTGACTCACTAGACAGATTTCCACTCTTGATACGAGCGAAGTGAATACAATGTAAGGCAGAGATAATGTAGTGTCAAGCAGGTGTACTCAAATTTTTGACAGGTACGGTATATGTGGAAATCTGTATGCATATGGAACCAGAATTTTCAGGACTGCTTACTAAGCACAAAGGACAAAGTTTGTACTGAAAAGTTCAAAGCACCACTTTTCATTTTTGGAAAACAGTCAACAACTTACAGTGCAAGCTAAGGCCATTTTCTTTTAATTTCCACCCATTTACCCCCAAAAAGCTTTAATTGCCTTTGATTGCATCATTTCCCTTCACAAAACTGCAATAATGCTGATCGTTGATGGCAATCAGCAAAAAAGTTCTCGATAGATCATTTCTGTATAACATATTGTATAACAACTTCAACACAAAACTATTGATACCATAGTCAATATAATTATTCATTTTACTGGGGATTTGCTGTTGAAATGCTGTATCCCTTTGAAAATCATGACTGTAGTTAAGGGAAACATTTGACAAAAGAATGAAATAGCAACAGAAACAGCAGGAACAGCCAGAGGCGATTCTAAGGACTCTGGGGGCCCTAGGCAAAAAAACTTCATGGGGCTCTCCAACTCGCCCTCCGCTGGCATGGTAAAAATGATTACCTTTATTTTACTGTGAAGTGTAAATTAATAATATCAACAAAAAGAATTTAATAAACTCAAGTAATTTATTTTCACTTTGGTGATGAACAGAGCACACAAATGAAGAATGAAGCAAATTTGTCGTTGCAATGTAGTATGTAATGAGATGCCCTCGGGGCGAGGGGGCTCCCAGCTCGGGGCGGCAGGCCATTGTCTGCCCTCTGTCCTGACAGTCCTGTCGGTGCACCACTGGAAACTGCAACAAAAGGAACAGCAAAAAATACTTCAAATACTACTTCTACTACTATTATTATTATTATTATTATTATTAATAATAACTATTATTCAAATGACGTGGCTCCTTTAAAAAAACCCATATTCTGCACCTCGGGATGTTTGACCCAAATGCATACAGCACTTTCCCTCCATTTGACAACTGCAAAGCTGCAGTGAAGCTCTCAATGGGAATGTATTACTCCGCACATGTAACACTTGGGAGCTATATTTATTCAAAAGAGGTTACTTCCAGCCACTTCTGCCGGTAGATCGTTTTATGAAGGCCACTGAAATCACCAAGGAACCATAAATTAGGCTGTATCGTTAACTCTCAAAATTTCAGTAACTCGCTAGGCTCTTTCTCTGTATTTTTAATTTGGATTAAAAAGTTTTTTTTTCTTGCTTTCTTTTTCTTCATAGAAATAAATCCATTACAATTAGAATTTTGTGAAATATATGCATTTTAAACATTGTTTCATGTGACACTACGTGTCGAATGTAATTTCAGAAATGAAACCACATTGCCACCTACCATAATTTTTGGGAACTGCAGGGAAAAAGGCAAAGGTGGTACAGACTATTTTCTGTTAGTTTCAAATTGTTAAATAAAAAACTTTTATTGTCACGTGCGTCCGGAATTCTTTGGACCCAGTTGCAGGGGAGGCGACATGTGCATGGGAGAATAGCACAAACTACAGGACAAGCAGCAGAGAAATAAAAGACAGGTGCACAATACTGTAAATAAGCAATAAACAAGTGAAGCAGCGGAGATAAGGGTGTGAAAATAACCAAAGAGGTAGAAAAGTGTAGGAGAGGAACATTATCAACAGAGTGCGATACAATGCAGAGGGTAGGTATTATAATTGTGAATTGCACGACATTTCAGCGACAGTGACGTATTTTATTTTGCTTTCTCGTCTGAACAAATCACTTTGCTGCAACGGGTCGGTGCCCCGTCCTGTGTTACTCCTCACCTGGCACCCTTAGCTTCCAGGACAGGCTCCAGGAACCTCATGACGCATAAGGCAAGCGGGGATGGAACAGACTTGGATGGATGATCTGCTGGAGTCTCCGCCATGGCTCTGTATGTGTGGAGTTCGCATGTTCTTCCCGTGTCATTGTGGGGTTTCCTCTGGGTATTCTGATTTAGCTGGGTTTAATTCAACTATCTTCTTCAACTCCCCTGTGCCACTGGTGTCCATTAGCGGATAAATTCATGCTCATAACCATTTGGTTGCTAGTTCAAGCCCCTGAAATGCTGCCCTTTGAAAGGATGCTTAACCTAAATTGCTGTGCTTTATAGAATCTATGTTCTATAAATGACAATCAATTAGGATAACAGTGCCAGAGAATCTAAATGCAAATGCAGAGTAAAGGCTTTCTGCTACTTTCCTGGCAAACTATAGATGATTTTTTTTTTCTTCAAGTCAGTCTAATTGCTTGACATAACCACGGGCCTCTGATGGTCTGGACATAATTAGCACTGACTGTCCACCTGAGAAGCTGGAGTTACATGTCATACTGCATGAGACACAGTATAGAATGTTACTATTGCCTGACTAATTACTGCTTTAGGGTTATTATGAATTTAAATGATGAGGATGATACGTGAAATGGATTGTTATTGGGTTCTCAAAATAATTTAATGATCCGTCACCTCAAATTAAGTGCGCTTCTTAAAGTTTGCATGTGCATTTTCTTTTCATTATAATGGACTTAATGGGAATAGGTTCATACAGACCTGGAGTATGGAAAGCAGGGCCTGTCAGTCCTATAGGCGGCTGCCTAGGGCGCCAGCTTCTGAGGGGGCCCTGACTTAACATGCCAATTTCACTGTGCCTCAGACAGGGAGCGCCAATGGTGATGCTGACCTAATAAACCAGAATTAATCCAATACGACATTGGAAGAATATGTGTGCACCGAGATGGACATGAATCCTATTCAAAATGCTTCCCAAGAGTCTTCAAACAACCATGACCAGGGTAAGCACTTGGAAGATGGATGGATGGATGGAAACATCCAGTAAAACTCCTGTATGCTCCTTTAGGTCTATTCGAGCTATCTGTGCTGTTGCAGTCTCTTACCACACAGTACACAATGGTTTGGTTCTGTTTCTTACTTGACGAATGCACGTCCCATATTACTTAATGAGCTGTCCCACATCAGCAGCAAAAAAAGTAGGTTAGGGTCAAATGGTACAAACAGCTGTCTCATGTCTCTGTAAGGATGATACTTAATTCTTCACGTAAGTCTAGTTTACTGTATAAATATGTATATTTAATGCTGAAATTGGCAGTGGGAGACAAAAACTGTGGCAAAATTGAAAACTGACCACACTTGAAATCGTTTTCTGACAAAACATATATATTTACTGTACTCTCTGCACACTTGCTTTCTGACTCTCACTGGACACTTAAGGGAATCACAGTGGCTTTGGACCGACACAAAATTAATGCCCTGAGGTAAATCAAAGCAAAAGTATAAATGCTGACCTTGTTCCGAATTGGTTTCTAAAACTGCATTTGTACAATAGTACAATGCATATAGAATCCATGTAATGTATTAAACAGTATCTATAATTGTGTTAAAAGCAGATTGTTATTTACATTTACATCTGTACTTCCTGTTGTCATGCAGTTAGAAGACCTAAATGCAGATGGTTGTCCACAACAGTGTATTTTCCATTCAGTCTATTTATTACACTCCTTAGATTCCCTCTGTGGCACCACCATCCCCCCAAAAAACCTGCTTGATTGCTCACCTGTTCAGCAACATTGAGTGAATTGCCTGTTCGTGTCAGTTTTAGCTCTGCATTAGTCATTCAGCTAAGAATTGGCTCATGGATTTAGTAAAAGAATTTTCATAAAGGGAATCCCCCATCTATTCTGTGGGTAGGGGTTAAGGTTGTCCTTGCTGGGATTACGGTTTTGCCCAGAAGAAATGAATGGACAGTCCCCACAAAGACATGAGTACAAACATGTGTGTGTGTGTGTGTGTGTTTTGTGGGTCTCCTCCAGGTGCTCTGCATGTTTCTAAATTGTAGATCAGGGCTGTCCAGCTCCCAGCCTGCAAACCCCTATCCCACCACAGCTTAGGTCTTCCCTGTTCCACACCTGATTCAACTGAAGAAATGGGTGGTGATTAGCAGGGAAGTAGGATCAGGTGTGTTAAATGAGGGGAAACCCAAAAACGTGCAGGGGCCGGGTCTCTCCAGGACAGGAGTTAGAGACCCCAGTATGATTGTGTGCGGGAGTGTTTGTGTGTATGTGTCCATGATTGACTGGCAACCCCCCCCCCCCCCCATTACCCTGCCGGGATAAACGATTAGATGATGGATGGAGTATTTTAAGAGCATGGTACAAAATGTAAAATTTGGAACCATACATTTATTATTCAGTATTGTCTTTTTATAACGGAACATTTAATCAAATAGTCATGTTGCATTTGAGGTCAGGTTTTGCAGGAATAGCCTTGAAGACGAAGAACATTCAGCGCGGCTCATGGTTGCCATATTGATTAAAAATATAAATAGACTGCTTTAGTTCAGTGTGGTTTTGCTTTCTGTCCCTGAACTAACTGCTATTGATGTTTTTTCAGCCGTCCATCATGTCCCTGTATGATTCTCGGTTCCACAGTGTTTCTCACTAACTGACCCAGCTGGCTGCTTGCAAGCCAAATAAACTAGCAACTACTGACTTTTTTCTTTTCTGTTCTGACTAGTTTTATTGGGAATCCAACTGGGGAAATCAGAACAGGAGTGGGCAATCCTATCTGCAAAGGGCCGGTGTGTATGCAGGTTTTTGGGATAACCTGTAGGTCAGCTATTCAAACCCAAGTGTGAGGACTCTTCAGCCAATCAGTCCTCTAATTAGTAAGCTAATTAGGAAGTTGCAGCAAAAACCTGCATACACACCGGCCCTTTGCGGATAAGGCATGCCCACCCCTGCACTAGAAGTACGAATGAATTAGTAAAAAACATTGAACTGCAATGTTTTTTTTAAGATAAATGCATAATTAGCAACAGCAATCCACCAAAAAGACTAGTAACAAAGGACATCTTTATAGTATATTGTCTACTTTACAGTACACAAAAATATAATGTATCCTTATATAATAATTATTTATGGTGAAGGTATTAAGTCCATTCATGAAGGGAACGATGGATTAAACATCAGAATTAATGGCAAAAATAAATAAGACTTTCCACAAAGCTGTTGGCAGTTGCACTTTCAGTGAGGAGAACCCTGCTGGACAGAAACGCTTCGGCTCGATGCCCAGCTCTGGCCGGTACAAGTCCCCGCGTGCCAGTCCCGCTTTGCTTTGCGCGCGCTCTTTCGAACCTTGGGGCTGAGAGCCCTTTAAAAGCCGAGCCGCACGCCCTGCCAGCTGCTTCCACTGCACAGACTTTAAAAGCGGCAAAGCATTTTTTTCACCTTCTAACGAAGCCCACAGCTGTGTGAATCACAGGTTCTGGTGCTTTGCCACCGTGACGAAACAGGGGCAGCCGAAACAGTGAGAGGTGTGCTGTCTTATGTTGGGACATTAGCCAACAGCAATAAAGCTGGTACTAATTCTGACTTCTGTTTCACCTTAGGATTGTTTAAAATAATACCACAATTATCTTGTAATTAACTTTACAATAAGATTGCCGCTATAAAGGGTTTATGCACGGTCAATAATCGGCATTAATTAGGTTCTAACACTTCGTAAATCATTAATGACGAGGTAAATGGTCCCCATCTATCGTGAGTCCTCAGTAAGCCTGGCCAGGTAGGCAGATAGAAAACTCCATTCGCTCTGTGTCATAATGTGGTAAATATACAGTGCTGTGCAAAAGTCTTAGGCAGTGAAAAGGAATGATTGAGACTATCTTGCAATAACTGCACATTTGTTCAGAACAAAAGCATAATTTGTAGAATACATACAAATTAAATGAAACATAATAAAAACTAGTAAGAATTTCTTCTGCTCCCCAAAAAGTTAGCGATATATCGTTGCAGGGCTAGCTGAACATCGCTTCAGTTCCTAAACCTCTCCTCAGGGGCACCTCAGGCATTTCATGTCCAGCTTACTTGATTATTTTTTTTGTAAAAAAATTAAATGAGATACTGATTAGCTTTATGAGGTGCGCTAGAGGTCGAGTCAAACAAATACATGCGTGTGGCTGTTGCAAATACTGCAGTGACTTTAGCAGAAGCTTTGAAATTAACGCACTTCGGCAAGCGTAATTGCGTAACCTCATAATTTTACACCAATATGAAGATCATATAAACATCATTTTCTTTGGCTGCCTAAGACATATATAGTATTGTATTACTGAAGTGTAACTTCTTCTAACGGAGCAAGTCTCAGGAACTGAGCTAGTAGCTTTTACCGTAGATGCCTTTGCCGCCTTTACGAAAACGAGGCTGTAGCGTCTCCTGCCTTTGAGCTGCAGCTCATGTTTCCACTCTCGGTCTACCTGGGTGTCTGCTTTTGCCGTTTTTGAATAGGTGGCTTCATTTGCCACAGTTTTTTAAAATTACAAATCCTGCAATAACCTGATTATTTTTTCCTAAAGGTGAAAAATGAAGACACATTCCACTGTTGATCTATTTTTATGTGAGTGTCTGAATGGGGAAACAGGGCCTCATTACCATTAATGGTACTTTGCCACAGACAATGAAAAATGGAATCTTAAAATTTGCAACACAGAATAAAGGAAAACAGGGATATAGGTGATCCTTTCTGTGTATACTCTACTTTCAAGACAGTTATTGACCACAGCTGCATCTGAAATGTGCGGCCATTTTTATTTCTTCTCTGTGCCCACATTTAAGGAAAGAGCAAGAGACCCCACATTCATGCCAATGCCAATAAAGAAACTGGCGTTATTCGTAATGATTAATACTACTTTCTGACGTAATTTTGTTTTCTGTGCATTTTACTACAGAAATGAAAACATATTTGGTGGCAAGATGTTGTTACTTACGTGAGACAGTAATAAGTAGGCCAAATTAAGAGTTATCAATTGTGCAAAGCAATATTCCTGGTTTTAACTTAGCTTATGCCTTTGATTGAATATGCTAAAATATATTTTTGATGGTGAACCCATGATAGTCTGTGTGTAAGGCTATCTAGATGGTGTGTGCTAGTAAATCTGTCCAGTCTTCAAATTTGTGTAGTGGTTTAACCCAAGAATCAAGATTTCCTGATGATATTGCAGCCCAAACTCTCCACCGCCATGCCGCAACCGTCCAGGTGGTAAGCCTCTTTGGGGCTTCTCCACACCGTAACTCCCCCAGATGTGGGAAAGACAGTGAAGGTGGACTCATCAGAGAGCAATACATGGTTCACATTGTCCACAGCCCAAGATTCGAACTGATGACACCTAGGAAACAGACATTATACATAACATTATATCAAATCAAATGGTCAAGAATTTGTGAAATGTTGCAAAAATTAAAAGCCAACGACTCGATCAGAATACTATATTATTAAATAAAAACTTTGAACTTTTATGCCGCTTTAATTTACCACTAGGGGGCAGCAATGTAATGTTACGATTTGTCTGGATCCCTAAGTTCGCTTTAAAATGCACAAGCTATTGGGAACAAACCCATGTATGTTTTACCTGTGAGTTCAGGGTCGGGTCACATTCTTCTGCCTCACTGCACCAAACACTCCGTATATTAAATGATAATTTCATTATTCGTGATATGTTATGTCAGCTTCCACCAGTGGAAGATAAATCTATTTATTTTCTTCCAGTTTTTTCTTTCATACACATAGAGCTTTCCAGCAATTATATCCACTCAGGAAATACTTAAGTGAACCTTCCAGAACTGTTGTGTTTTGTGTCGGGATGGCTCAGCATTTTCCTCTATAGTCTCACACCCCCCAGAGAATGGGGGCACCGTTTTGTGCGTGGAGTTACCACACTTTTCCCCTGTGTTTCTTTGTTTTGATCCGGTTTTCTCTCCCAGTCCGATACTTCTGCGAATGAAAAAGTTCTGTGAATCACCCATACAAGTGTACACTCTGGCAGGGATAACTCTGTACTGGGTAAGCAGATATAGAAGATGGATGGGTGCAGAAATATGTGGGTGACAGCATTATTCTAAACATTCAGGGGTGTGTTTCTGTTTGTAAAGTTACAAGGTGGAAACATGACATCCAGGGCCTGTAAGCAGGGTCTAGCCTCCTTTATTTATTTATTTATTTTTTTACAGAGAACACATTCCTGTATCTGTCTTCAAGGCTGTTATTGTGGACATGGAATTCTGCAGGATGAGTAGATCAGAAGATCAGAGAACAACACACAGACACACACACACACACACACATCCATACACACACATCCACATACACACACATACATCCACAGAGACACACACACACGTTTGTAATTACATGGTTGTAGCGAGTCTCCATAAATTTCCATGGGGAAAACTCAAATCCTAACATAACGACCTTAACCCCCACCCAGCCCTAATGTTAATCAGTAACCAAACAAAATATGTGACTTTTGACATTTTTATTTTTTTGATTGCATTCGTAGATCTTTGAGGGGACCTGAAAAGTGGTCCTCACAACATCAAAATAACAGGTTTTTATTGCATGGTGGAGAATATTTGGTCCCCACAATGTAATATAAACATAATTGCAAAAGCACAGGCAAAACTGCACTGTGTGACCCATCCCCATATATATTTAAAATAGCTCCAAAGACTTGTTATTTTATGCTGATATGTCTGGGAAAAGGCTTGTTAAACACAGTGACTGCAGCAAAGCAAGATGAACCCCCCCAGCTCCCCCCCCCCCCACCGTGATTTTACAAGTAGCAGACATGTTTTGTTTCATCTCTTGTTATTTAGCAAGGAATCAGGGGAAGATTAAAATATCTGCCAGGTGGGATAGTGATGCAGGTATTTTTCGTTTTAAATTTATCTAAAAAATATTGCAGGTTAGAGTGGTCCATCAACAATAGGGTTCAAAAAGCTCTGCCTACACAACGGGACCCATCCTGCCTTATTCCATATCATACTGTGAGCTTATGTGCACAATACGGCCAGGACTGAACAAAATTTACTTACCCCAAAACGTGAACTTGCTTTGGATCTATGAAATTATTTACACTTTCAGGCAGTTTTACTTCATGTTGATGAATCAAAACATATTTTTTTGATGAGGACAAGAGGAGGATGGTGGAGAAACGGGATATTCCCGAACAAAGCACTCAAGACCTGGAGAAGAAGAACCTTTCCTTGACTGCCCTCCATGACCACGTTACCAACAGATCAAGCAGGATCTTCAATGGAATATTTCCAAATGGCCAACAGAGGTCTCTGACCTTTCTCACGAAAGCCCTGTCAACATGGGAACGTCATGCCACTTACCAGGGACTCAGGAATGTTGTCAAGGGCATCACTGTTGTCAGCTCATGCAACAAATTTTAATAGTTGCCTCATGAGGGATGAGTCCCAAAAACAGTACCTCCTGAAAGCGGTTGTGAGGCACCGCAGAGATATGCCATCTGTTGCGAAATCTTTTCTTTGAAGTGAATCGTTATAGATCCAACTGGTGCATGCCTACAGGCCTGTAGGATTGCAGACAGATTTCATTTCATTAATATGATGTTTTTTTTGTTCCGATATATAGTCATTTTATGTAAATGCACAGAGAGGTGACTGCAGTGCATACAGACTTTATAGAGCTGATTTCATTTCGACCTGTTGCATATCTGTAGAAAGTGGTTTTAATCTGGCTTCTGTTGAAAAAGAAACAGCTTTGAGGGACCCCTAAATTTAGGATTGGAAAGAGAAAATTTTGCCCATGAATTCTCTGTAGTAAATGGTAGAAGTTTTGGAATTTTGGATCATCCTGTTGCAGGTGTTTGTTTCTTATGCAGTTTTTCTTAATTCCTAAAGGGGAAAAACAGATCTCTTATACTGCAAGGTGCGTGTTCAACATTTTCGGTGGCCCACGTTCACTTCGACCCACTCATTACCCATCATCCAGTATAGGGCTGCGGTAAGTCTAGAGAGGGCATGAGACAAAGGGACACCCTGGATAGGATGCCAATCCACTGGCACAGGCTCAGCCCCACAATCACACGGCATCAGCAGTTTAGAGATACCCGTTCACCTAATAGCATGATTTTGGACTGCTGAAGGAAATTTCTGGGATCATGTAAACTCCAGAACTTGAGTACTCCAAGCAGGTATGGCTGGGGCCATGAGGTGTGTCATCATAGTCAGGCATGAGGCCATATTTTGCACTATAGACGCATGGTGTTAAGGAGCTGTGAAATTTGCAGGCTTAGCCATGACGTCTCCCTGTGCTGGTCTTCCAGGAGGGAGGTTAGCAAACTCAGGATAACTGGTGGTGGATTCCAGGCAGTGCCTTCCCCCTCTGGTGTTTATTTTAAAGCTCTGCTAATGTTAAAGGTCTGTTTATACCGAATGGTACGGCCCATTATTCATCTCACACAAACACACACTGTCATTTATGGGACGGATACAACTTGCTGCCTCACGCTTTGTCTGATGGTCACATGTTGTCACTATAGATCAAAAGAGAAATGTCTGTGGGATTTTCTGCGCGTCTATTGGCCCATTTTCTCTATGGCTTCCCCAGTCCTACTTCTAAGAAGAGTTATATTCCAAGCTAAGAAATGTTTCTTAGGTAGTATGACTGTTGTGAACAAGCAAAACCTGCTTCCTGTTGGCATGTGTACTGATGCAGCTCTGGGTAATGAAGGGGGTTTAACTTCATAGGGACTAACAGAAAACAGCAGTTCGAAGACCAATCTTAGTGTAAGTGTTGTGTTAAAGACTAGCCTGGGTTGAGAGAGACTGTGTATTCATTTGAAAAATTAATTTTAACCATTAATCTGTGATTCAAAAGAAAAAATTCAAATAGTTAACCTAAAATAGTACAAAATGGGGCAAAGCAAGACTTTAGCTATGAAGAATACATGAAAATGCATAAATATCCTAAACAATTGTAAGGTGGACGGACGGGTGGATGGATGGATGGAGGGTGTTAATGTACCATTTTGGATGTTTAATAGCTAAATGAACACAAAGGTATTGCTACCGTGAGATTTTGCTTCTACACAGAAGACACATAGACCCACAAAGCTCAAGGATTACGGGAAGGAACAGGAAGCTTAGCAGAACTGCACCATTTCAACAAATCTGAGAGAGGAGAGTCGGCTATTTTGATGCTGACAACAGAACCTAATGATCCGTGAAATACAAAAGCTAGAACGTAGCAACAGCAACCACTTTAACATTCTTAGTAATTAATTACAGCGGAAGAACTTATTCCCTGACTCCTTTGGTACGTTCACATGTTTTTTTCTTCCATGGTCTTACAGACCAGTAAAATTTCTTGAGGAATCAGATCATTTCACTTTTATCTTGTCTCAGCCTGGCTTTTATTTTCTTTACTATTTCCCAAACAGTTTGACTCCTCTATTCTGGATCAGCTCCAGATATGCCAGAATGGGAAGGAGCCCTCACTTGTTAAGTGATTGCTGTGGAGCCCGTGACTGAGATCCAGGAGATGTAGCTGTAGAAGTAGCATCCATGCTAGGTTCCGCTTCAAATGCCCAAATCTACATTTTTGAGCCATACTGTGCTGGCTTGTATGGAATGTTCTGCCTGAAGGGACACAGTTCTGCCAAATAGATTCATCATGATGGTTAAATGAGAAGAACCATTGTGGATAAGAGCCAAGATATTTGATCACAGCCAACTTGTCTCCATCAGGGTATGCAGGTCTGTTTTCAGTTATTGAAATTGCTAACAGCTTTGTATACAAAGTCAACATACACCAATCAGTCACAACATTAAAACCACCTGCTTAATATCTTGTTGGTCCCACTTCCCACCTCTGACGGTGTCCTGTGGTATCTGGCATAAAGGTATTATAAGCAGGTCATTTAAGTTCTGTAAGTTGTGAGGTGGGGCCTCCTTGGATTGGACTTGTTTGCTCAGCACATCCCACAGATGCTCTGTCAGATTGAGATCTGGGGAATTTGGAGGCCAAGTCAGCACATTGAACTCTTTTCTGTCAAACCATCCCTGAACAGGTTTTGCAGCAAACAAAAGCCGGGCACATTATCCTGCTCAAAGAGGCCACTGCCATGGGGTAATACCATTACCATGAAGGGGTGTTTAGGTAGGTAGTACGTGTCAAAGTAACATCCATATGAAGGCCAGGATCCACAGTGTACCAGTAGAAGGCATCCCACTGCCTCTGCTGGCTTACCTTCTTCCCATCCTGGTGCCATCTCACCGCCAGATAAACAATGGACACACACTGGTTTGTTCATAGGATGTAACAGAAAATGTAACTCATCAGAGTGCTACAGTAGCTCCTCCTGTGGGTTTGGAACAGAAGGGCTAACCATTGCTCTTCATGCAATGTCTAGCCATCACAGTTTGCATTAGATAATGGAACCCTTGTTCCTTTGTAATGAGTTAATCAGTGTCTTGCTCAAGGACACTTTGATGGGGTTAGGAGGAATCAGGGCTTGGGCTTAAACCTGCAACCCTCCGGTTGCCAAACGCTAGCACTACCTCCTGCGCCACCATCTTCCCCCTTAATGTTACGGCTGATCGTTCAAACACACGCTTCATCTCCCTTCAGAGAAGTTTCAAAGGGGATTATCTGGTAAAGTTCAAAGAAAAGTGGTAAAATGACCTGCAGGATAATAGGAAGCTGAGGGTATTTCCTTTAAGGGGTCCTTCTACTGCAGAAGCTGTGCTGGACCTCCAATTGGCTTCTCATTTTCTTCAAGGGGCCATTGTGAGGTCTGGCCTCACCAAAGAAACTGTCACACTGCAGCTGTGAAAGTGCCCTTGATTTGCTCCTCAAAGACTCGTCACGAAGACTCATTTGTTACATGAATTCCTCTACTAACCCGATGCCTCTTTACATTCTTTGAATGTTCTTATGCTGTAATTTTGCTAAAAGCTAGGTAACACTTTACATTAACTACAGTTACTGCACCTTCATAATGGCTTTATAATGCTTTCTTGAACATTCATAAGCAGCATGTAAGCATACCTTAACATCTTTAATATGCATTAATAACAAACATAATAAAACAAACATTATAATCATATAATTATCAGATGTCTGCCCTGAAGGGTAGGTGGGGCCATTATGGCCAGACTGAGGAAGGAGCTACTGTATTTTTCACACCCCAGAGTTTTCTGGTAAGATGATTAGAGATAATTTATTATAAGAAAACAGAGAAGTAATTTATTCAAACACCCTATAACTGTTGTCGTGTGGTGGAAGGTTTTATTGCCTTGGGGTCAGATTACATGGCTTTGAATGTGAATGTGGTAGTTTTGTGGGTACAGCTCTAGCTGTGAGTGTTTTTTTTTGGGGGGGGGGGTTGCTTATTCTCCCTGTGTTTATAGAAATTTTCCTCCCGCAGTCCAATGACATAATTTCTGCAAAATACCTTGTTATGTGGTGAACTCTCTACTCTAACCAGGATATTTTTATTGAGCCAACATCTCTGTGCAAAAATTGAGCAACCACTAACTATTCTCCACCCAAAACGAATAAATAACTCAATTTTAAACAAAAAGAATGTAACTGATAACAGCATGCTGCTATTGCAAAATAAATTCACGAGTTTATCAGTATTTTTATGGATGAAAACAAAATAAGATGTACATCATATTATGTAATATAAATTCCTAACTTGGAGTTCATTAAAATATTGCTCATAATGTCAGAAAACATCCTACGCTCACCTTATACAGTAAGTGTAGATAACATGATACATTTTTGCTACATGTGCTATGAGATTTGTGCCAGACAGCAAGGCGGACAGATCGCACAATCCACCTTTCAACTCTGAGTGGATGCAGTCTCACTGAAATAGTAGCTAAACCTGGGCGTTTTGCCGAACCGATGCTAAGGACTCAGTGATGGGCCTGTACAGCCAGCTAATGGAGTTGGTTCACACCTTGGTGTGATGGTGATGGAGTCCCACGATTCCAGGCAGTAGCACGAGTCCCTGCTGAAGCTGAGGTACATGCAGTCCAGATTTGAGGAAGCACAACCTCGACAAAAACTGTTCTTATTCTGGTATATTTCCTGGTTCATCCATTTCTGTCATTTATTTTATTTATTTCATATTTTTAGAATTTATTTAGCCATATCATCCATTTCAGCCATGTCTTCTGTATATTTTCCAGTTTGAATAGATTCACTGTACTGAAAAGGCATATGAGGAATCTGGATATTCAGCTGGATGAAAAGGTACATTTCCCAAACCTTCTTACTGGATATGTTCCTAACAGATTGCTAGGATCTTTAGGAGCTGATTGGCTACCAAGAGCGGAAAGTAAGCAAGGCGACATGGCATGCAGCTACTGTGCCACACACACCGGGACCTGACTCCCCGGGATGATCAGAAATGCACCAAATGATGCAACTTTTAAAACCTCAAAAATGATTCTATTTCACCGTACCTTTGATTGCCACTGCTAATTAATGCTGCTTCTTTTTCATTGAATTCTTCCAACTCTTAATCTTAATTTGTATCATCTTCTATTTGCAGTTTTTTATTTTCCCTTTCATTATTCGTCTTACTTGCTTTTATTTCCAGTAAAGCACTTTAAATGGTCTCTGTGTTTGAAGATGTGCTATGTAAATAAATTTGCCTTGCCTTACATTCAAAAATACCTTCTTTGCTATGCTGTTCACGCTTTTGGTCTGTTCCTTTGTCAGGACTTATTCACCGTGTTCGTTATCTCTGTAGATCTGGGAGCGGCTTAGTGGGGGGGGGGGGCAACAGCTGAAGGAAGCTGGTCTGGAGGGAGTACACCTCTCGCTGGAGGCCTTCCAATCCTCCTTGATTGAGACACGTTTGACTTTTCATGCATACAGCAAAGTTCAGTGTTATCCATTATAAAATAAAGATTTTTATTATTATGTTATTATGTATTTAACTTTATACTGAAATGCCTGCAGAACAGTGTAACATGGGGAGGGGAGGAAGAAATAATATGTTGTTTTTGACAGCATAGTGCAGACCTGGGTGTCACAGATCTGAAAAAAGGATACATCCGTCTAATGTTCGTGCACGTTTGTCCTATGCAGGGTTGCAGGGGTCCAGAGTTGATTCCGGAATGATCTATAAACAGAGATAAAGTAAAGTATTGGGCTCATCACCCAGCCCAGGACATCCATGCCACACCCCCACCCTGTCTTACATATGCATTAAAAAATGTTACAGCTGCTGGAGTTTTTCTTTTCCATAGACCTTCCTATATTCTTCCGGAGAAGTGGCAGGCAATGCAGCTGCTGGTGGCCACAGAGAAGATCTAAGGGCACCATCTTGTGAGATGGATGAATTCAGGGCAACTCTGTACACATTTAAATAAATCCTTGCGGACTTCTGGTCTCAAGCAAGACGTCCTTGGCGCTGAGCTGGAGGCTGCTGTCAGTTTGTGCCGAAAGGTTCTGTCAACGGGAAGCTATGTTTCATGACAAGATCAGCATCTTGGCAGCTTCCCAAGAGCACAGCAGCATAATGGATTCATATTATTCTTTCAGGATTCGTCAGGATCTGTGGCAGAGTTCACTGCCACCCTATTTGGAAAGAGACCGCATGGGCACTTTCCAGGAACGGTTCAGTAAAATTTCCGCAGCAAACATTTCCAGGACATCAGGCCTTTTATTTCAGCTGAGGAATTCGAAGGTTGAAGCATTAGAATGTCAGGCAGCTTGTGGAAAGCAGATTACAAGACTGATGAATTGCAATCTCGCGATAACCGCAGCTTAGAGGTTGGGTGGTGGTGGAAGCTGTTTCTCCAACACCAGGCGTGGATGCATCCTGCTGCTGGTGTGTTTCATGTAACCCTGAGAAGAGGCTAGCAGGTTTGGGAGCAAATGCAGGCAGTCCAACTGAGACACCAGAAGGGGTCTTCAAAATCAGATCTAAAGAAAAGGAGAAACAAAATTGACAGTCAAGCTTATGATAATAGGCGAGAAAGGACCAAGAAACCACCATAAGCAATGAGGAGATCCCATGGCAGTAGATTGTTAGAGGAGGACTCTCTGCCAGACAGCCTCTACTGGGAGCCCTCAGACCCCTTGCTCACTCATGGCTGAGCTTCACAAAGGACCCTTCACTCTGCTCAGCAGTTCCAGCTCCCTCACTGGAGCAACTCCTGCTAGGAAACATCTACAGTACTTGTAACAGAGGCATCAGAATCAGTACTTTTATTACTACATGACCAAGGCCAGGGGAAAATTTTATTGGCAGAGCTTGCTGCTGTTAGAGATACCATAGGCACTTTCACACCAATGTTCCGGAAGCTGGTCCCGGTTTACGAGTCCCTGGGCTGTCTCAGTCTGGAACTCTCACGGCTCCTGGTGACTTTCGTGTGTCGCTATCACACCACACAAGAGGGACTGGGACCTTTATGCTAAATAAGCATGGGGGATGCAAAAAGTTCATAGGTTACACTTTACACATGATTTCATATAAAACTTTACTGTCATGGCAAAACAACGGGGGGACAAATAAGCTGTTTTGTTAGTTATTTGTTGCAATCTACACAGGGCACAGCCTTTGTTCATGATTCTTATTAAATATGGCCAGCAGATCGTTTTTTTGTTATCTACAGAACAAAAAATGATGTTATGCTATCCCGCTAATAAGTGCTGGCAAGTTTCACCTCCAGTACCATTTTTTTCCTCCAAATGTTCAGATGCAGAAAAATGAGGATGCAAGCAAAACATATATTAATTGATGTGTTAAATGTAATTAAGGGTACAAAAATAATTCCATCTGCTCGGTTTTTGCGCTAATAATTATATCTCTTTTCGCCACACTTCCGCTTCACTTCCAAGATAACGCTGGTGCTTGTGGTTCATCCATCAGCAAGCTGTCACTATACAGTAAGCGCCTCGCCAGGAGTTTGTGCTCAAACGAAAAATACCTAAATGTCAAAAGTGGCTACTAAAAAAATGGTTCTGGAACTGCCTCCAAGGAACTAGAATCGGGCCAAGTTCCTGCAGTGTGAACACAACAAAAGTCCCTGGCACCAGAAAAAGGCTCTGGTTCCAGAAAACACTTCCACCAATGTGAAAGTGCTTCATGACAGTAGACAATAACAGTTTGGGCAGAACACAGACAGTGAATAAATACCAGACACAAGATACACAACCGAGTGGAGTTAATGGAAGGTATGTGATAAATACAGTAGTTTGTACAAACTAAAAAAGTGCAATACAAAATATTGACACAGGCACAATACAGACCGCATACATTTATACATATAATACATAACACATGCAACTTGCAGTTATATTGTGGAAACATAGTCAGTCTGTGCTAAAGCAGCGCTGATGACAAGGTGGGTGCAAAGTAAGCTATTCACCTTCTGATGACTGACATCAGCAGGACAGAAAGTCCAGAAGCCAGCAGCAGAGAGCAGTTTCACTGCCCATCTCCATTAGTTTGAAGCATGTGAAGAGGCTAACGGTACTGAAAGCTGAGCTGAAGTCCATGAACAGCACACATGCTCAGAGTGCTTGACCGATGGTGTCTTCCACAGACCTGTTGGGGTGGCAGGCAAATTGGAGTTGGTCCAGTGGTGTGGAAGTGCAGGACTTGAGGTGAAATAGACACACCTCGATGCTTTTAGGGCAACAGGTTGGCAATCATTAAGACAGCTGGGACTGAAGGAGTTTGCTGTTGGGACTATGGTAGCCATTTTTGGGCACTGCGGCACTTCGGACAGGCAGAGAGGGTGGTTGAAGACAGCTGTGCACACAGGGGCCAGCTGGGCAGGCTGAGTACAGCAGGGCTTACATAGTCAGGACTGACAGCTTTCGGTTTGTTTAGTTTCATAAAGGCGGTTCACACCTCTTCCTGTGTGACAAGAAAAGGGTGGAGGGAGAGATGAGGGCCAGGAGGCAGCAGTGACCATGTAGCATTAAACTGTGTGTCAGAGTCATTGCATTTTTTTTTTCAAAGGACTGGATTGTCTGACAATGTAGATGAGCATGTTGATGTGGTGTCATTGTACATGAAGGGGTGGGGGGGGGGTCAGCAGGCTAAGCATCTGTGATCAGAAAGTCACCTGTTTGAGCCCAGCCTCTGCAGAACGGTCACACTTCTGTGGGCCCTTGAGCAAGACCCTTAACACCCCATGCCTGTAAGGCGGCCGCCTCTCTACTGTGACCCCCTGCATGCAGAACAAAATGGGGCAAAGCAAAAAAAAAAAAAATGGCCCTATTCCATATAATCTTCTGCAAAAAAAAATTGCGTGCCCCCCGCCCCCCCACGGTGACAACAAACACTTACAAATGCCCGAAAACACCACCTTCATCAATGGGAATGAGGTTGAATTCAGAGCAGTAGAATATGAACAATCAACTACTAGCTATTTTTCAGTCTGGGAATGTTTACTGAACGATATGATGAAGATAAAGAAATGTTCAAATTCTCTAGTATTCATCATGTTCCCAGAATGTTATGCCAGTATTGCAAATACTATTAGTATAGTATACTATTAGTAATACTATTATCTAGTGATGATAATAATAATAATAATAATAATAATACGTATTAAAAACTAATGAAGAGCATGGTAGGGCAGCGGGTAATACTGTCTCTTTAC
>JAABNX020000123.1:164755-183526 GCA_015163995.2 Mormyrus lacerda | reverse complement strand
CTCCTGCAGTACAAAAACATGTGCTTCAACGAACTGGAGTTGCTAAATCGGCCATGGTCTGTGATTGTGTCAGTTTGCTCCTTCTGACGGACTTCCTCTCGCTGTGTAATATAAGTTCCAGGCACCCCCCCCCCGAACCTGTACTGCATAGGCATTGAAAGATCGATAGATGCAAGCCAGTCTTTATGAGCCAATATCATTGTGCTAAACTATATGTATCTTCTACCCACACGAAGGACCATGTTCCTTAGAGTCAAGTGGAACCAAGGTCATCATCAGCTTGAGCGACTACTTAGACTACACTCGCTGGAGCGCGTCGGTGACCTGCTCCACGGCAGACAGCATCTCCGTGTCCATGTGCACTGCTCCCGACGCCCCAATAGGACGTTACACCCTGACCTTGGTGCAGGACTATGAAACCAGCCTGGGGGAGTTTGTGCTCCTCTTTAACCCCTGGTGCCCAAGTGAGTAAAAGCCTGACATACAGTCCCACTGCTAAGGGTCTGAGTCCGAAAGGCCTGACCCGTCGTATTCATCGCTTGATCTTTGGCCAACAGGAGATGCTGTGTACATGGAGGATGAAGAGAAGCTAAAAGAGTATGTCTTGTCTCAAGATGGAATTATTTATCAAGGCAGTCACAAATTTCCAGTTCCCATACCATGGAATTTTGGACAGGTACCAAAATTGAATGCAATACAATTTAATTAGCTGTTTCACAGTCATGGGGACATCTGTGTGCAGCTGCACAAATTTATGTGCGTTTAAAGATCAGGTTTCAGGTTTTGCCTCACCAAGATCATTTAATGATTCCCAGATTGTAGACTCCGATATAACCTGAAAATAAATAACTCATTGCCTTACATGGTAGAAAATACTGTTGCTATCCAATGAAAAACATTTATCTCCAAAAATCCATTATTTCAGAAAATGCATTTTCTCAGAAACTAATTTACAAAATTAACCTAAAACAACATAATAATATACCACTAATAGAAACCTATCTGTACACAGCCATCAGCAACAGAATAATGTTTAAAAAGGACATTGGTGGATTATCAGTGAGGAAAATGCAGACTAATCTTGTTTTATATTCACAGTTAACAATGATGTTAATTAGCTACCTATCTAGTTATGAATGCTAAGTTGTTAAAATTAGTGATATAAAGCAACGCATGCAAATGACCACCATGTATACAACTGTTAACTAGTACAAACAGAAATACGGCATAAATAGAGGACTTCATAAGACATCTTTTTATTGGTCAAATATACATCAAACAGTATCGTAGATGAGGAGAAGGACAGAATTACATTTAGTCACAGTGGTCAAAGTGGACATGCATTGATATGTGCAGAGAATAGAGCATGATGAAAAATACTGAGTGTGTTCTTAAAAGAATGAATTTGCCTAAAGAAATATGTTATGTAAATGCTTAGAATGAGGCCATTTTTGTGCGTGTTTGATGGAATCTTTCCATTTCATTCTGATAAGTTTGAAGATGGAATTCTGGATGCCTGCCTGAGGATCCTGAATGAGAACCCCAAGTTTCAACGCAACCCTGATGAGGACTGCTCCGGCAGACGGAACCCCGTGTACGTGTCCAGGGTGCTGAGCGCAATGGTGAGTCTGGATCTGAGCACGACGAGGTGTGACACAGTGCAGCTGCGTGCTGGACCTCAACCCATTAGCTTTGTAGAAGCTGTCTACAGCATGAGCTCTGTGGCCATCATGCTTCAGACAGACTTTTGGTGTAACAGGCAGCCAAGGAATCAGATCTGAACTTGGTCAGTTTAGAGCCAGATCACTATTTATGATTCTGCATGCAGTTACTAAAGCATTGTATTATCAGCAGTGCATCCTATGAAATTTGTGAATAAAATAGGTTTCGTTAATGCGCAGCCAGTCTCTGTTCTAAGAAGTGTGATTTCGAGATAGCGACCTTTAGTTCCTGTTGCATTTCAGCCTAAATTATCACTGACAGCAAAAAACAGAGACATAATTATTAAAATATTTCAGTTTTGTTGTTTTTCTCCATCAAACAACTGGTATGCATCCAACGGAAATCGCATCACTATACCTCTCCTTGGGTGTCTGGGAAATGAAGGACATTTTATCTTTGTGCTGGCTGGGAGTATAATTTTAAACTCACGTAAACCGTGGTTCAATGGTGGAAAAAAAGTAAGTAATAGTTTATATGGTACAGAAATGCTCACTAAGAAACAGGATCCTACACACTGTGATCCTTATATTAGGAAAAGTGCTACAGGAAAAAAAAAACATATACAATATACAAATCTAGGTGACTGAGTGAGTTTTCCTTTAAGAAATAGTTGCACTATGGTGACTAGTCCTGCTGCCCCATGTCTCTGGGGTTGGGGGTTTGGATTCTGCCTTAAATTGTTCTTTGCAAGTTCTCTCTCTGTCATGCAGGTTTCCCACAGTCCAAACACATTCTCTAATTGCGTGGTGTGTGCATATATGTGCCCTGTGAACTGGCATCCTGTTCAGGGTCAGCCCCTGCCTTTTGCCCTGTGTGGTTAAAGGATAGATGGATGATCGACCCTGATTTTGCAGTATCTGTGCCCCAGAAAAGCAGTGGTTGACTGAGTTTTCATTTTTTTTTTGTGGTTTCCTGTACTTGTTTATTTGAAGGCAGAACTAACTTATTTTTCATTTTTCCAGGTCAACTGTAATGATGATAAGGGAGTGTTACTTGGCAGATGGCAAGGCACCTTTGAGGATGGCACCAGTCCCCTGTTCTGGAGGGGCAGCGTTGATATTCTGCATGACTGGGATGCCAACTCTTGCAAACCCGTACGCTATGGGCAGTGCTGGGTATTTGCAGCTGTGGCTTGCACAGGTGAGAGCATGTCATCATTTAACGACTGGTTCCATTATCAGTTTATATCAGTTCAGTAGCAGTTCAATTAAACAATGCTCAGGGGTCTTTGGATGTCCCAGTCAACCGGTAATATAAAATGCTCCTCTACTTTCTCAGGAGACACCCTGCCCATTTTCCCTTTTGTTACTCCCACCTAAAATTCCCCATTATTTTCTCTGTTCCTGTACCACATGAGTCTTATTTCTGATTGGAGTCTTAAAACATCAGTGTTGTTTTTCTTTCACTCCAAAGGGCATGCTCAGTAGATACAGCTGTTTGTAGGACATCTCCTGGCACACATGTTGTATATCAGCCTTGAAGGTTCCTGAAGGGAGGCATCTGCCCATTTTTACATGAATTTTGACCCCCCCCCCCACACACACACACACACAGTCCATCATTAGGATGTCATAAACAGGAACTAAAGGTGGATATAGTGTAGAGGCAGGATATCATGCATGTAATTATGATATCCTGCTAGGCTGGCCAAGCAAGGTTTACCTGAGCAATCCTGTAGCAATATACTCTGCGTTATACGTTTAGTCATTTAACTTGCTTTTCTATTTTGGATGTACACTAGTTGCCAGAGCTCTGGGGATCCCCTGTCGAGTGATCACCAACTACCTCTCTGCTCACGACACCAACAGCAATCTGGTTATTGAGCGCTACATTGATGACGATGGGAAATTTTTGGAAAAGTCCAGAGACATGATATGGTAAATGACTTCAGTGACCGGGGCCACATATCAGCAAATCATCGTCAATTAACTTCTGGAAGGAGATGCAAAAGCGCGATAGATGTATGAGTTTTACATTTGCTATGCAGGAACTATCATTGCTGGGTGGAAGGTTGGATGACCCGTCCTGATCTCGCGCCTGGTTATGATGGTTGGCAGGCTAGTGACCCAACGCCACAGGAGAAGAGTGACGGTATGGTTTATGGGTTACATCTGCCCAATGCCACGTAAAGATGAGCTGTTATTCCTTACTCACTCCTTCACTTACTTGGATGCCACCTCTGTCTTGTCTAGTGTGGTCAATCGCCATCTCAATGACTTCTTCCCTCACTCTGCTGTACCTATTGTCCCTCAAGGGGTTTACTGTTGTGGGCCCGTGCCGGTGAAAGCCATTAAAGAGGGGGAACTCGCGTTTAAGTACGACGCCCCGTTCGTCTTTTCCGAGGTCAACGCGGATGTGGTGGTGTACAAGAAGAGCAAAGATGGCAAAGAGCAGAAGGTCTTATGGACCGCTGAAGTTGGGAAGAATATCAGCACCAAGAGCGTGGGCACTGATAAGAGGGAAGATATCACCCATCTCTACAAGTATCCCGAGGGTAAGCAAGTCACTCTGAAATCACATCCAGTTTTTAAAAGACCTTTTGAAGCAGTGGCACTCATGCCAACTTCTGAAGTTGCCGTCCTGTCCGCAACTATCACAATGAGGCTCGATGTGGACAAACATTTTGACAGGTTCTGCAGAGGAGAGAGAGACCTTCAAAAAAGCCAATCACCAGCACAAGCTACTGCAGCAGCAGGGCGACACAGGACTGCAGCTTAAGATCACGGTGTCGCCGGAAATGAGGAAGGGCTGCGACTTCGACGTCTTCGCCAGTATCACCAACAACACAAACACCACAAAGCTGTGCCGCCTCATGTTCTGCTCCAGGGCCATTTCATACAACGGCATCCTGGGAGACGACTGTGGCTTTAAACACCTGCTCAATGTGGAGATCTCATCTGGAGAAGGTTTGTCTGACCATGGGCTATATGTATTCAGTCCTGCTCTGTTTTAATGGTAATTGCATATCTGCTACTAATATATTTATAATATTTTGTAATGCATAGTTTTTTTTTTTCTATAATTTCGTTGAATTTTTAGAGAAGAAGATTCCTCTCAGGTTGAACTATTGCAAATATGGAAACAATCTCACTGACGACAGCCTCATCCAGCTGGCAGCACTTCTGCAAGACTACAGTAACAATGAAGTCCTGCTATCAGTGAGAACAATCTTCCTGGAGAACCCAGAGATCAAAATCAAGGTACAACAGAAACATGCTCATTTTTACGTTTTCAGGCTTCAGAATATCGAGGGCAATCAGGGTGTTTTCACATATAGTCCTGTTTAAAGGAACCAAACTCAGACGTCTAGAAGTGGTCCCAAAAGTGGACCAACAGAAAGGGAATTCTGTTCTTTTGGTGTTCACAATGTGAGTTAATTTGAAAGGGGACTAAGTTCTCTTTCTGGTTTACTTCAGCTCAGATGGGGCCTCAGTCCCTTTTCTGTTCTTGCTTTGGATTCTGGGTAGTTTTCACTTCAAACAGGATGGCTGCAAAATGGATGCAAATTCCTGTGTGTTGTAGATAGTTGACGTTTTATGTTTTCTTCATTCCAATTGTCAAGAAGCTCTGTAGCCTCCTCCTCAGACCGAACTATTCTGCGTCCCACACTTGCAGCCATTATTTTTGCTTGTTTCCCGGGACTGTACAGGTACCACGTGATCTGCCTACGGCAAAGCTAAAGGGCAAAAACTGTCGAAGCAATCCAGGACCGCTTTGTCTTCGTAAGGCACAAGCTAAACGACCTGTGACATGGAATAAAAGCGAACCGGACTGAGACTACCTCCCGATGTGGTCTCGGTTCGGTTCGATTCAAAGGGGTCTGTTTGGCGTGTTCACATATGCGCAAAAAATGCTGAATAATCGATCAGAGTTCGCATTAAAGGATGAAACGGACCAAGTGTGAAAACACCCTTATAGTCAGCCTAAAAATGATCCAAACGGGCAATACAGACCAAGTGGCCTCTGGTATGCGGCACTGTAGTTTGCTGTTCATTTATCTTGGCCTTGTTTTTTCTGTAGGTCCTGGGAGAACCCAAAGTGAACCGCAAACTGGGGGTAGAGATCTCTATGAAAAACCCCCTCCCAGAGCCGCTTGTCAATTGTTGTTTCAGCGTGGAAGGCTCTAACCTAACCGGAGGAAGAACTATCACAGAAACGTAGGCTTTCTGTTTTTTTTATCAAATAGAATTCATGCATCTTACATTCAGTGATATTTAGTCCTTATGAAAAACCTTATTTTTAGATGCATTGTGGCTAGAAACATTTTTTTTCCCTGCACAAAATACACAAATATTTAATATTTGCTGTGTAAGGGTCAATAATAGGTGTCACAGTTCATAGAATAATTGCATTATTGAGTTCAAATGCCGTTGGTTCCTGGCCAGAAAATGTCACATGGACTATTTGAGTGGATGAGTCCATCTATCTCTATAGAAACTGTAATGAAACATTCATACATCATGTGCCTCTAACCCCCAGATGCTTTTTTTCCCCCACAAAAAAGCACAAAAATAAGCAAAAATCAGATGCACATATAGGACGGCAGAGACAACGACAAATTAAGAGCTTTAAAAGGGAGAGGGCCACAAGCAGAATCACTGTGACGGTATACTTCTGCTGGACGGGCTGTGATGTGTATAGCACACAGCGCATTCCTCGACGTGTGACAGTGTTTTTCTTTTACAGGCTTGAAACGATGGTAGGACCTAGGGAGGAAGCCAAAATTAAAGTTTACTTTACCCCCACCCACTCTGGGCTCCGGAAGCTGGTGGTTGGTATCAACAGCAACAAACTCGGTTACGTCAAGGGCTACCGGAACGTTATCATTGGGAAGTAGAGATGAAACTTATATAATGAGGAAAACAATGCATTTTCATAAATACTGATTTTATATTAGCCCTGCATTTTGTGCATATATGCGTAGAAATCCCTCTTATTTTCATTTATAACTTTTACGATAGTCTGTTACCCGATGACGCAGTATATTTGCCTGCCAGTCATTTCTTCACAATTGTTTAGCAATTTCCTAACGAACAAAATGTAATTAAATGATTGTTAGACATCTTGTTGTTTTGCATTGTTTTTACATATGAGTTTATTCAATTAAACTGCTTTTTCATGTATTTCATTCTGTTCTTGAACAGTCATCATGCAGCAGTAAGTAAACTTCAGTCCTGTATTCACGTAAAGCTGTTGAACGATGAGACTTCCTTTTTGTACCTTTATCAAAGAATAGAAATAGTTATTTAGCCCCCTGAACCAAACATGACACACTAATTACTGCGTCTTATCAGGAGTAGCGGCGGTGGGTCAGGAAGACGTTCGATGCTTCACAAAAGCAAGCAACGGTAACTTGTACACACCCATTGGCTGCTACTACAGGCTGACAAAAGACCCAGTCATCTGACTAGGCTATTTCATAATACCCTTCCACAATCCTATTAAATTGATTCGCACATTAGTAATCACTTTAAACCATGTTAAAAACATGCAGCAATTCAAGTTGCACAAGAAGCGTTTGAGGACATTGTCTGGATTCATATGTACAGTAAAACTGATAAACCAAACGGTCATGTCTAACTGGCCTAATCATCTATAAAAACAATTTCCATCTTCACTACATCTGCCTTTCTGTGTTCGAGGTTCTGTACGTTATGTTTCTTAACAGCTTCATATTGCATTTTCTGTCTTGTCAATATCGGTATCTGGATGTCCGGAAGGCTTTGATACAACTGTACTTCTGATAATCCTTAGCTCCTCCTCAGTAGTCCACTGAATTCCTCCCAAGCTGCTGTTCCCATCTTCAAGCACTATACTGACATGTAGTCTGTTGTGTCCATCACTATGGTTTTATTGGTGAGTTATGAAAGTGGTTCACCACTGCCTTCTGCACAAATTCAAAGAGCGCCTTTGCCATTATTACAATGTTATACCACCAGTGTTACACATTATTACAGTTTTACAGATCAAAGGTTTCATTAAACACCTCTGCTAAAATCTGATAGAAGTTAAAAATGTCAAGCAACACAATCATTAGCTTCCCTGATGCACACAAGCCTCCTCCTTCAATCCAGACATGATTCCATAAGTAGGCACAGCACCGGATGAATATCAGTTCAAATTTTTCACACGGGGGGAATTTGACTCAGCGATCCTTACAGCAAGTTGGGACTAATTGGAACATTTCCATAAAGGCATCAGGTAATGATCCTGTCTGGAATATTTTGGGAAATGTACGTCACAATAAATGAGTTCATTGTATCGTTATTAGTGGAACAATTTCACTGCTGCCCACTGTGTTCGTGCAGAATGAAAATGAAAAGTAAGAATGTCACTATTTAAATTTTATATTGATAATGTACATTTGTAATCCTAAAAATCTTGACATATTCAGCAATGATTTAAACTTACAATAAGCATGCAAATGAAAAGTATATAAAACTATTTTAATGAATATTTAAATATTCTAAAATGTATAGACTAAATAGCAAAATATCACAACCCTACCTAGATAGATAGATAGATAGATACTTAATTAATCTCGAAGGACATGTGCCTGTAAATATGGCAATGTTTGCAGTAATTATGATGTCACACGGGCTAAGTGGAGACGGATCACTGCAATTAATAAAAGGCAGATGTCTATGAGACAGCTATGAGTTAATAATTAGTTATAGCTTAATGCCAAAGCTTTGAGATTCTGGCAGCATGACCCTGCCATCTGGCAACTGCATGAATCAATATGCCTGTCTCAAAATATAAATTCACTCTTGCTTTTGTCTGGGAAACATGAAGTTAAACAAACAGATGGACTTCAAACAGCAGAGTAAAAACACAAAGCGTGGTCGACGCTATGTCTGTGAGGGTGCAGTTGGCAGAGTTCACGGTGCGATACCACAAATTCTCATTCAATCACTGCTCAAAAGATAACATTCCTTATCTACCCTTGTATTAATAAATGTTGTTCTTTGGAAAACAGGTGCGATGAATCAGTTTTTCTTTGTTCTGCCCTCTCCTTGAATGGTCTTAATCATTCCAGATTTCCCTGTTTAGAATGTTTTTAGATTGATCAATAGCTGAATCGTTTTTTTTTAACTATTCTGAGAGGTGCAGAGGTGGTGGAAACTTTTCATAAGAATAATCTATGCATTTCTTTCTTTTTTGTTAATAGAGCATGGGATTCAGGCTTTTCATGGCTATTTTCTGGTCGCGCACCTGAAAAATGTACTTAACATTGTATCAGTATCTTTACTGTTGATATTGTTCGATGTCATTGGTGTTGAAGTCATATGCCTAATATTCTCCAATACCTACTGTAGACTTAACGGTATATGTACTGATTTCATTATGTAACATTTAAACTATGCGTTTTGAGAAAAAGGCAAATTATCATTCTGTTGGATCCACTATCAGACACCATGTTCAACATCACAATGAAAACTGTATAGAAAAATTATTTTCATATAATCTAAAAATTCAGTTTTATGATGGTGTTGAAAGAATCTGACAGGTTGATTGACTTGCATTTATCTTAAATCAGGAAGTATCTAACAAACTTGCCTCCACTACATCTGTCTTGAAATTGACAAAAAATAGCTGCTTTTCCAGCTAATGTTTTTATTGGGGTCATGCCCTGTGTTTCAAATTAATGCTGTCATAGTTATAATCCCCATGTATAAATCAACAACTGGCAACAATGAAACATTAACTCATTCATCTGACAACTGTTGAAAACAAAGAATACTTTCATAATATTTATTTGTTTTTTATTGGCAGGCATGAGTAAACACGTCATAAACTTCCGCTGTTTGAAATACCGATACAGAGATTTGGAATATGTAGGTGGGGTTTACTGTATGAGTGAATTTATGAGTCTCAAACACAATCTTGGAGCCGTTCAGAAACACACATAGAACTTTATAAGTAGGGTAAATACATGTGCTTGCAGGCACACATTTTGAGTTTTGTTTTCCATTCTCAGACCTTTATCTGGGGTAATCAGTCAGATGCAAGAACCTACTTAAGCAGACCTGTCACAGTGATTCAGATTTTGGGAAACTGCTTTTGGTCACACAAGGCATGTTTAGAACATTAAAATACATTATTTACTGAACGGTCCAGTAAGACACAGCGATTTGCCAATACCCAGGAATTGCAGTCCAATGAGCTGAGAAATTCTTGCCAAAACAAAGTGTCTACAAATGTTCTCTACAGCTTTGCATGAGTACAGGACCGAGTTTCTCGATGGTCTGACATCCCATCCAAGGAACCCCTTGGGCTTCCCGTGAAACGGCACCAGTAAGAGGTTAGATGAAGACTAGAAAGCTGAACTGGCAGAATTACCATAAGCATATAGTTCATTAAAAAGTGAAAATATTTAATGATCTTCCATCAGAGGCTGAAAAACCTCCACTTACCCCTTATTGCCTGTTTGGGTACATAGAATTACCTGAATGCAAGACAGAAGGTTTTAGCTCAACTGAAGATGGGCAATTTTCGCATTCTGTTTCGGATGAACACGTTGTATTTGCCATCCAGAGACAATGTGGCAAATTACTTTTTAAACAGAGAACTCTATCAAGAGAAGTTCAGTTAAATAAGATTCACGGCATGTGGTTTAAGTTTGGATGAAAGCAATCAGACTGTTATTAAATTGCAAACGAACATCCATCCCAGTAATCATTGTTTGCATCAAACCGCAATCTGCAAATAGGTTTTGTGAAGGGAGAGAAAACCTTTTTTCACTGCGCACAAATCTAAAGTGAAATACCTGTTCCACAATTACAAATCAGTTTGTTTAATAATATCTACTTATTCCACACTAAAGGGCACACAGAAGACTATGCGGAGTTCTACACTTTGTAGGAAGCATCATTACCATAAAATTGTTACTGGCAATGCAATTTTTGTTTATTTTTTTAATTTAATTGTCACTATGGAATTGGTTAGAATGATGATGTATAGTGGTGTTTCACAAACCAGTCCATGTTTTTGCTCCCTCCCAGCTCCTGAACTGTCAGGGGGGGGGGGGCAGGAACCAGTATGTGAAGCACTGATTATTCTTTTTTTTTTTTATATAATATATATATATTTTTCTCCACACCCAGATCGTTGACGTTTCAGTGAGCATACATCCCGAAATGGAGCAAACGGCGACGGTATATAAGTACTAATTCAGCCCATCTGACAACATACAAAAACAAATGCAGTCAGATGTTTTCCCTTTGGCTGAACACTGACGTTATCTGGGACTAACGCAGTACAGCACACTATTAATCAGCCGTAATTAAGCTACTTCAAGTGAAACAAAGTATTTCAACATGTATGTACAGCCGAGATTATGAATTACGGGCTGACAGGCCAGAGACTTCAACATGTTCCTAATTCATTATTCATCTTCATCCGTTGCCCCCCTCCAGTGCACATTCCCTCATCTCTTTCAGCTTAAACTTCAGCCCCCGGTTATTTTGCTTGAGACCCCTCGTGTACAGCAAAATCACAATATCCTGCAACATATTCCAGCGTCCAGCTGTCAAAAGGAGGACATAGAAACATTGGAGAATTTCAACATTTTTTTTTTTTCCTTTTTAATTTTCACATAAATAGAGAAAGTATCTAAAGGATTGTAAATGACTTTCATCAGGTTACTTTAACGGCATAATGCTGGTCAGTGATTAGAAAGGTATCAAGGAGAGGCAGGACCAATGAATGTGTGCAGGTTTACCGATTCAAACAATTGGATATCTTGGGAGCAATTCAGTTTATATGCCAGCACTGGACTCTTATTAGCATTTCATAAACAAGCAAGATACCTTTTCAAATGAGTTTACAAACTTAACTTGCTTCAGAACAACCTAAAGCTTCTTGGGAAAAAAAAAAGAGAAAAAGATAATGGGCAAATACAAAGCCTTGCCATTGTAACTTTCACAGCGCATTGCGCAAGAAGAGCGAAACGAAATTTTATCCTGCCATAAATCTACGAGCTGTAAAGCATCAATTGAGAAAACGTGCCTTTCACTCGTAAATCAACCAGTCACACCAACAACCATAATCCAAAAAATACAGCCCCAGGGGGCAAAGTTTTGGGCAACTTTGCCACATACTGATATTTGGTTTTTATTGATAAAAAAAGTAAAATGAATAAAATCTAAAGTCATTCTGCGTAGTCTAACATCCCCCCCCCCCCCACACACACACACATTTTCGAGCTGGTGAATCAGGAATCAGGTAAAAACCAAAATCTCAGAATGCACCCCTCCCAAGACTGCCACAGCTTCCATGATCAACTTCAGTAGTTTTTCAGGGCGGTGCTACCCGCCCCCACACCCAGGTTAAGAATGTGGGGCAGGATTTCAGGAAGAAAGGGGACGGGGAAAATGTCAGTCAGTGGAGAAGAGATCCCCAGCAGACGGCAGTGGCGCCAGGCCCCCCGTCACACTGGGCAGCAGGGAGAGGTCCGGCAGGCTCTGCAGGTGAGATTTCAGCTCCTTGCGCACCTGTGTCACGCGGGCCAGCTTCTGCTTGTACTCCTGGAACAGGGCCACAGTGACACCAAAGGTTATTTCATGGCTGATGAACAGATCCCCCCCCCCCCCAACACTTTTTAGCACAGATTTTCAGTGCTACGATGTCATTTCACACACTTCATAACCTTTAAGCAAGATTTACTGGAAATAATTTCAATGGGAAATATATGTATTCAAAGGGCTAAAAACGTATGACTCAAATCAAACCTATGCCTGTCCAGTTCTGAATATTCTGAATGAACTTACTGGAGCACATATATCTGCCACTCAGTCCGTTTTTTGGCTAATTGAAAATAAATTCAGCTTATCCAGTCATGCCAGTTGATATTGATCTAACTTGACTCGGGGACTGTCACAGCACAGACAGAAGCAGACTTGGAGAACAGAAGGGAACGGAGACCTCCAGTTTCTTCTCCCTCTCGACCAGGGCCTCCTTCTGGCTATGGATGTACTCGGTCAGCATGCGTGCCAGCTGCCGCCGGTCCTCCAGCTCTGCAGCCAAGCGCCCATTGTACTCGGCCAAGAGCAGGCAGGCCTCATCCACCGTCCTGGACAGCTTGTCCGCAGCCTCCTTATCTGAAAGCCAGCAAAGTTTTAAAGCCTTACAGCCTACGTCGTGCACATTTTGATTAGTCTGTAAACATCTGTCCACAGCTAGCAGCGAGGGGGGGGGGGGCAGTTTAAATATTTAACAATTCACAGTTGGCTGCCAAAGCACAAATTTTTTTAAGAGTGTTTGTGAAAGGATGGCCAGCGGCTTAGCAATAAGAAGAAAAAGAAAGGTTTTAATGGTCGCAGTTACTGTCATTATGTGCTACGTAACATAGCGGCATAAGTCGATGCAGCCACTCTCTGTGCTCTTCCTTGTTTTGCACTAATCAGTCGGCATCCAATTTTATTGCGCGTGTGCAATGACAATAAAGATAATCAAATCAATTAAAATCAATCAGGTACTGACTGGCCTAACATGCTTCCACCCTGGTTGCAGTTAAACCAGCCCATTCCTGAAAGGTTGTAGCAATGTAGAATTAAGGTTAGTAAACCAAAATTAAGCAGAACCTTACCTGTGATCTTCTCCAGCAGTGAGACATCCTGGACCTCCTGTGGCAGCGAGGCAATCTTTTGGCGGACGGCGGCATCACCAGAGGCTGCATTCTCTAGATCCTGCAGGGCTTTGACCAGCTCCTCTGTCTGCAAGAGGGAGAGCAAGCTGACTGATCTCGCCACGGTTACCGTTCCCAGACCCAGCTGAAGTCAAGCACAAGTGGCAGTATAGGACACCCATCATTAAATATAAAAGTAAACACCAAGCCTGAGGTGACAAGACAGATTTATCTCCTGGCACTGGGAACCAGGGGAGGACCTAATTATGCCTGTCTGAAAAGGTCAAATGGGGAAAAACAAAACAGCTGCTTTGGATACACGTCACCTATGCAATTAGATGAATAACAAAACAAAGAATTTGCTTAAAATGTACACATTTTAATGAAGTCAAACTTCTCCCATGCAACAATGCTGAAAATAATCTCATTTGTCAGGAGCCATTTCTGTGTTACACTCTGGCTTGGCGGGAATCTCTCAGCCAGTGAGAGGTGGCGCGCCTGACATCTGCTGGTGAACACACAAATGTGCACTTTCATGTTGCTTGACATATCAGTAGCACAAGACCATCTGAGTGTTCATACCAGCAGGGGAGCGGAGGCATCAGAGTCCCGTGGAGAATAGTGTCCTCTGTAGTCGTCATCTTCCTCCTCCTCTTCCTCCTCCTGAATTTTCTGGTATGAACGTTTGATGGCTTTTTTTTCCTCTGCATATAAAACAGTTTGATTGATTAATCACTTAAAGGAATTTAAAAGCAGTTCTTCGCTGTCTATCAGCTCCTCTCAATACCAGTCCTTCTTATTACATTACAGATGCGCTAAGATAGGTCTGATCTAGGGGTATTTAGCAAGACATCGCACATTCCCTACATATCTTATAATGAAAGTCAAGGCACAGATTGGGTGCTTGCTGCTGTTCAGAAGTTTCCTCCAGGCACTCATGTCATCAATTCCAAGTTAACAGACAAAGACAACTACATTCAAAGTCTGTCTCCACTGGGATTGAAGTTTTACATTTTTCAGTAAAAACTACCCGTTATAAAAATTGCCTTTAAAACTCACCGAAGGGCAGCTACAATACTGTTCTGGGTAAACATGCGGTTAGTTCAATTTACTTGTGGCTGGAAAAGCAAGTCGACAATTTGGATTTCCATAACAGTACATTCACATTGGGTAAATGTTTATTGGACAAGAAATGAGAACCACCCATTTCAAGTGTAAAAGCACATTTAATCAGGCATTGAGGTCTGACCACAAACTGTTGTTTTAATGACAAAAGCTTAAAAATTGCTAGAAAAACAAACCTAGCAGTAGCCGGTCACCCTGACACAAAAACATGACAAAGCCATGAAATAATTCCTAATGCCAAAATTTGGTTAAAATCCACTAAACAGGAACATGGGCTCCTCCACAGTACAAGAAAGAAGAATAAGAACACATGCAAACATACTACAGCCATTTTCAGAGCTGCAGTCATGAGACCGACATGGGACACAGGTTACACTGCAGCAGTCTCTGGCCTGCCAAGATACGGGCCCCAGATGCATACCTGTCTTATGTTTGGGGCTGTTGGAATCCTCAATGGCCAGTTTGAGCTGCTGAATGAAGTCTGCCCTGTATACACCACGCTCCTGCCAAATATTGAGTAGTCTCTCCATGTGCTTTTTGCATCCCTCATCCGCCTCTCTACAGGAGAAAGTTCTTTCAGTTAAGAGGATGACAGTATGAACGACAGATTTTATTGGCTAAATGCTATTTCCTTATACTGCAAAATTTACCAAATGGAATTATATTCCACAGACAAATTAGACTTAAAGAAATACAATGAGATATTTCTTTACACATGTACTTCTTTAAAAAGAGTGCATTATACACTAAAATTCACATAGCATTGCATACGGTGCTTGTACAGTTTGAGATTATGTGAAACAGACAAACATGTTCCATAGTATTCATCAGATATGGAAACCTTATAAATACAACTCCACAATGTTTAAAGTAGTCCGTGAAAGCCAAAACACATTCTTAAAGTGCAGAGGGATTCTATCTGAACCAGCCTGTCACCTTTCCTTAAATTACAAGCTTGTAAAACTAAATCATCTCATCGGGGGATAAATCTAAGTGACTCACCTCGCCACATGAGAGCAGGCATCAACGAGCACCATCTCGTAGTCCCGAGCGAACTCGGGGCCTTTCCTTTTGCTGTTCTGGATCACGTCGTTGGCGAGGTACAAGAAAGTCAGCTTGCGGCTGCTTTTGGCTAAAACGGGAACGCAACAAATTCACAGTTTAACAAAAGGATTAAAATATAACTACGAAGCAATCGATTTAGCAACTATGACTGCAAGTAACTATCTTATCACTGTCAAATCTTGCAGTGTCATGCATACAGCAGAACGTAAATAGGCAATGTACATCCCCACGATCCGTAACCGTTTAAATGCTAGTATATTAAGAAATTCATTGCTTCATGACTGTTAGTACTACTTTACAACTGCATGACTTTAATGTCCATATTTGGCATACTTGTAAATACACACAATTACACCTTCAATGCAAACATATAGCCAATCACACTATATAAGTATACATGAGCGTTCCTGTTTCTTCAACCCAGTATATTATTTTTCCAGCTTCTCCCTATTCTCCAGCAGACACTTACCCTTCTTCAGCTCCCGGTGCCACACTCGGACGATGACCGGCGAGTGTTTTCGGTGGTGGATGAGCCAGAGAGACAGTGTCTGCACGCTGTGCTGCGAATTGCTGAGCTCGGACAGCTTTTTTTCCAGGGCCGTTTCCGAAAAAGACGACATCGTCCGACTTATTTTTTTCTTTAAATTATTTAAATCGCACAGTCGCCGGACGGCAGACAAATAACGCTATACGCCCATGGAGACAAGACTGCCCCGTTGCCAAGGCGAGTGGATTCTACCAGCTAGCTTGTTAGCCTAGCCCGCTAAACCGCGGGTGAATGGTAGCTAGCTAAAGCAAAGTTAGTATTTCGGTTTTCTGTATATATTTACAGACATGAAACTGTAATGGCTGCTGGAAAAAAACTCACACGGAACATTAAAACTGACTTTGAATACAAATGGAAGCTTATTAACTTATTACGCCACACTTAGCTACCTGTTACGTTCACTAGCACTAGAGTTAAGTTTAAAAGCTAACTAGACTACCTGCTAGTAGCACGCCTCACATATCGACCTAACGATAACGAGCTTGTCATTTGTGTGTTTAATAAAGATTCGCGTCTACTTTGTATCAACTTTTATAATAAAAACGCACTGACAGTACTCAGAATGCAGGAGCTTAAACTTAAGTAACTGTCTGGAGAACGCCCCGTGGCTAACAGTCAAAGTCTGCAGCGTCGGCTGGCTAGCCACGACTAAACACCGTCACCGCCCAACTAGAAACAATTCAGCTGAACGCGCTTTACCTTAACCAAACTTGTTTTAATTACTCCAACTGTCCGATTACGCGCATGTTAGTTGCCTAACCAATGCGAACTTCTTTGAAGAAGCAAGCTAGCTAGCTAACTAGCTAAGACTGGCGAGAAGGCCGTGTGACGTCACGTCATGGGGTCGTAGGGCAAATGCACGAGCGTAACTTTCTCCTTTGGAAAAGCATTTGGACTTAATACAGCAATGCTCTACAAATGACTTTTTAGTAACGTTTTACTAATTTACTTAATATTGGTGTATGTGTGTGACAGCTGTTTTAAATAACACACTTCCCAACTATTTTGAGTTTGGAGCTGAGTCTTCATAAAACCACAACCAGTCTTTTTATTGGGGGATTAACAGTACTATTAACCACTTACGTGTAAAATGAGATGTGAATATTAATTAACTAATTAAGAGGTAGAATTCTATTCAGTTTGTTTAAAGATACAAAAGCTGGTGCATTCCAGAGGTGGCTGGGTTAGTCAGGATACTCTTTGGGGGAGTATGTTTGCAATTGTCACTCACCTAAGGCTCTCTGGGGTCCCTGGTCCCGGTTGTCTGCAAAGCGCTATATAAATAACATTGATTTGGAAGTAAATATAAGAACAATAAAATACTACTACTAAAAATAACAACAGCAACAATAATAATAGACATATGTTTATATGAACAGATAATGTGACATACCAAGCAAAACAGGAAATGTAGTGGGTTAAGTAAATTGTATACTGTATTCAGACTAGTGCTGTTAAATGAAAGGTGGAGTTTATGTGTGGTAAGGTAAGGTTTTCATGTTGTCAAGGGTGGTGCCCCAAGATCTGTGATACATTCAATTCCTTATGCACATGATGGTAATCTCACATTGATCAACATTCTGCATAATGGAGTTAGACCGTTTTAAGTGCAATCTAAAATTACCCCCTTTCGCTTTAGCGAATTTAAAGGGATAGTAACGACGTTGTCAATTACTGGTCTTTTTTGAGTTAATGTGTCAGAAATGTCTGACCGTGGTAACAGATAATGCAATGAAACATAATGAATGAAACCCTTCACACCATCGGGCATTTTCGTCGTGGGTAAAATTTACCGAGGGTACATATGGGTGGCACTGGTATGCCTGTCTGGTTCACTCTTGTGTGGCACGGTTCATTCTTTATTATTTAATACAGTTAATTACAGGGACATTTAAGGTACTTAACGGAGACTGCGCCTAAATGGCGCCTTAACAGCAAAGACATTTATGGGAGACAAAAATCTGTATAAGAATCGCCACAAGATGTCGTACACGAGGCAAAGAATGTTGCTCGTTATAACTTTTCCGTCTGGCTGCGTTAAGTGGTGTTTCAGTATTCTGATTCCTCAGCTCACACCTCAAAATGCTTTTTCCTGAGTTTCTCAAGGGTGGTACAATCATTATTACACTATTAAGACTCCATTATTAGAACATTTCTTGCACACATATATTCCACGTCATCCTAGACAGATAACACTAACAGCTAAGTCTGCCAAAAATACAACCATATACGACTGAACATATATCTGCAGATGTATATTGCTTCCTTCATAAGGCGAATTTACATTTTTATATCGGAATCATTTCGCTACATCCATCCATCCATTCATCGGTTTTAAATAGGTATTTATCCAGTATAGGGTAACAATAAGTCTGGCGCAGTACAGGACAAAAGGCAGAGGTACCCCTCAGGATGGGATTTCACAGAATTCTTCTGTAAGTTGAATAATTAGCACAACACACACACACACACACACATATATATACACTGCCCAGCCAAAAAAAAAAGTCGCCATTTGAATTTTTCCACCGTTAGCTTTGATTATGGCGCACACTTGTCATGGCATTGTTTCCTCAAGCTTATGCAACATCTCACCCTTTTTTCACCCAGATTTGCATTCATTTCTCACCGAGATCCTGTATTGACAAGTGAGTTGAACCACTCCATAAAGCCTCCTTCAGCA
>JAABNX020000123.1:125787-164655 GCA_015163995.2 Mormyrus lacerda | reverse complement strand
TTCAGGTACTCAGCTGACTTCACTTTATTGCTGCATAACATTGCTGAGCTGTAATAATGATCCAGTCATTGGCTCTTTAGTATTTGCTGATATAAATTCAAAAGATTTTTTTAGGCCAGGCAGTGTGTGTGTGTGTGTGTGTGTGTATAAAAGTATTTTTCGATACAACAGATGTATAGTTGGTGTTAATAAAGGACACAAAAAGTAAGAACTTATTGGTACCTATCAGTACAACATGCTTCAACATATTAATATTAAACTAAGGGTGCCTGAACACACTTACTGTATTTTTATTGTCATACATCCATCTCCCTTCCAACTGCGTAGTTCCTAGAGGGTTGTTGGGGGGGTTGGAGCTTATTCTATTCAGCACATCCTGCATGGGGTGCCAGTCCACTGAGAGCAATGGACACATTCAGTCACCATGTGCAATTCAGGGACATCAAGTGGTCAATCTGCATGTCTTTGGACTGCATCAGGAAAGTGGAGTTGCCCGGAGTAAACCCCCCCACCTTCCACACACACATCCAGTGAGGGGCAGGCGGGGGGGGGGTGGTAGGCATCCAAACACTGAAGTACGAGGTGACAGTACGCTACTGCCATCTTGTTCGCCTACATGTTCCTAGTGGTTTGGAGTATAATCCGGAACTAACTGACGATGAGTATAAAACTAACTTTGCAAGCGGTTAATCTAAAATGTAATTTCGGACACAAGACTGGAAAATGGTAATAGAGGAACCTGTTCTTCATCATCTTTTTCTCTATTTTCAGAAGACATCCTGACATCCTGAGATGGAATTTCAGAACATTCAATTTAACAGACTACAGAAGCCAACTAATCTGCATCCTAGGGTGTCAACACACCACATTCATTTCACTTTTGGGGTTTCGTAACAGAAGGGAAATGGGGAGAAGATGAAATCTGAATTCTAACTGTTTACATCATTTCCCTTTCCTGCAAGGGAGAGAAGGCAAACAGGAAGGTTTGGTAATATTGACCTGCTGGCAATTATTGTAATCTCTTTATGCTCAGCTACACTTTTACCCAGAGCTACACTAAGTCAAATGCTTCTTGAAATCCTTGAAAACTGTGGCATTAATGAGCTTAGAGTGAAACAAAAGAAAATGACTGGTGAGGGGGCTCATTTTTATGCTATCACAGGGCAATTTGTTGGCAGGATTGGCAGTCCAGCCGCCGGAAAAAAACGGATGCCCGCCACACAGCTGCACTCAGGTTCTCATCCCTGAGGTGGTTTGTCATGTGGCAGGTGCAGCAACGCGCTGTAATCAGCGTGTACTCCGTACCTTATAGGGGAAGGTCCTCCTCCGTGTCAGGAAAGGAAACACCACTAACTGAACTTTGCTAATGTTTGCCTGCCAGAGCTGCATTAGATCTAGTTCCTACATGCTGTCTGCTCAAAGGCCTCCACTGTGGAAATGAATCGATCATGTTGACCTAGACATTTGCTTAATGAACCTGACACTCAGAGCTGGCTGACGCAGACCGTAGTCTTCAATGACTCTCTTCCATCATGTTCCTTTTAGCTGGAATGCGAACCGGCCTCTCTGCTGAGGACTCTCCAATGGGGTTGGAGCTGCACAATGCATGCTTGCAGTGATGTAATGCCCTGCAGCTCACGTGAGCTCACCCTGCTGCTGACAGCAGAGTTGTTATTTACAAGCTGTGGAAGCCTGGTAGGTGACCGTCAGGCTAATGTGCCAAATTCAATAAGCCCATGTTCTTTTATCTTAAGTCCAATGACACGACAGTTTTTCAGCTGAGAACATGCGACTTAACATGATGCAGAATGAAAAGGTGTGTTATGTTCACTTATCAAAGACTGAGTTTGGTTTTAAACGGGTTTAATGAACATATGGTTAGATGGATCACTGTCTTCGAATTCCACATGGTGTGTGATTGCGGCACAGACCTATCATCTAGAGTTTCCCCTGCCATGTGTGTAAAGCTTTGTAGATATGTTCCAGGCTCACTCTGACCCTAGATCAGTGGTTATGGATGATGGGGAAGTGACATATCAATAATGATGACAGTTATATGAAAAACTCTTAAACTAGGTAATACATCATTTAAAATGTATATTGCTGTAATATGTATGCATCATGTATTGTTATTTATCAGTTCCGCTACACTGACAGCAAAATTGAAACATTGACCAGGATGATAGTACTGAATTAAAAATTGAGTAAAAATGTAATAGTCGAATAATATAATTTGCAGACCATAGGCCGATGTAACAAGTGAAAACAGCCACAGCATGCATGATAACCAATATCAAATAATTTAATTGTGGGTTAATTTTTAAATTAATTTTGCCCTTATGCCATCTTAAATTAAGCTAAAAGTAACCCCAGCTTATTTTGAAATTTCTTGTCCCCCCATATTATATGTTTTGAATTATAACATGAATACAGATTTTAATGAGGCAAGACTACAATTTGGCTTGAAACCCCAAGGACAGTGTTATGCATCCCCGTGGTGCTTCATTTTGGACGACACTGCAGCTTTTTAAGCTTGGTGTGACATCTTACAAGCACTTAATGAAAATAATTTGGTTCAATGGCACCTACAGAGACCTTGGTTTGTACAACAGGACACAGCCATTGTGATATGGTAGTTATATAATGAAGGCCATTTGCAAATGAATGATGAAGACAGTGAAAATGACTTCCCTTACAATTGCTTTCATTTCGGTTTTTCCTGACTGGAGGGTAACCTCTGATTTACATCATTAATTTGCATCTGTCAAAAATAAAATGTAATTTCTCTTTTGGAGAAAAAGTATTTTAATTAAGGTAAAAAGTAAACTGTGGTACAATCAGTATATGGCTAAATGAACTAAGGCAGGATTTTTAAAAACCAATTTACTGTATACATATACGGAAAATGACATTAAGTTTTGCCAAGAAGCAAAGTTAGCAAAAAAAGTTTAGTTCATGAAGGCAAGCTAAATCACCGTTTTTGTTTAATTTACGATTAATTTAATGTACTGAAGGCATACATTTATGGTGTGACCAACATTTTTTAGAAGTTGTTTAAAAATGTACAAGAGTATACATTGATTTCTTACAAAACATCAAGGCAAAGTGTGCAAATGATAAAAAGAATGGTTAAAACACAGAATGGCAGCAGCATTTTATGCCATTCGTCTTAGCTGAGGACCAAGAAAAAGTGAAATTAAAAAATAAATAAATCACATTACCCACATCGAATGAGTGCTTCAACAATGAAATACATATTTCCCATCAGGCCTTAAAAAAACAAAGCAATATAGTCAAACCACCCCCCCCCCCCCAAAAAAAAAGCAGAAAGTCAGCCTTTGCCACAGCGACTACAAAATGAAAAGGAAAAATCAGTAAAAGAATCAGAGCTATACCAAAGCAGAACTAACGGCATCTATGGATGGGAAACCTGCTCATAAAGATTAAGAACATGCATTCCTTCGTCCTGGTGTACACTAAACACACAGCTGTGACCCTAAAGGATGCAGCTGTCAGTACAGTCAGTGGGGGCGCCATCCGAAAGCCTCTTCAGCTTCCCGTCCTCTTTCTGGTGGTCATGTGACGCCGGTTGCTGCCTTAGCTCCGAAGGGTGGCCTTCCTCCAGCTGCGTGACGTCCGGGGGGGTCTTCTCCGGTTCCACCTGCAGGTAGGCACGGACCCGGTGGTGCCGGGCCTTGCTGTCGCTGAAGTCGATGACCCGGCATTCGTACGTGCCCTCGTCCGCTGGCTTCACACTGGACAACCTCAGCTTGTGGGAGATGTTGCTTCCAGCCACTTTCACCACCTGACGTCCGACGACGAGACAAGCGGTTATTAAGGACGAAATCAAACAATTAAGTCGCTCGTACAGTGGCTGTCAGTATAAATAATGTAAAACGAAAGGTAGAGTAAGGGGGAAAAGGGATATTTTGCAAGGTGAGGTCTTGAAGAGTGTGAAATAATGTCTGGTCTGAATTACATGACATTGGACTGGCAGGAATGGGATCTTGGTGTATTCTCTACCCATCAGTGCAAAGAAAATGGCCTTTCCTCCATAGGTATTGAAAGTGTTTCTTTTTATTTTTTTTTCTCTTTTTCCCTCTCTTCTTTCTCTCCTTCTTCTCCTCTTCTGTTTATCTCCCTTATTTCAGTTAACTTTCCCTGTCAGCTCTGGCTTAATAGCACAATAATCTAAAACGGTGAATAAAGAGTATATCTCAAGTAACAAGAGGAGCTCAATCTAAAGCTCCACTTGGCAAAATAAAAGCGTTGGCACAATAAAGCGCCCAGACTAACATCCTGCTTGCTAAACTGCCGGACACGACAGGGGGAAGAAAAAAAAAACCCAAGACATACAGTGTATGGGCAAGTCACAACAAAAGGTAGAAGTTGTACTTCTTTCACTAAGCACAGCTCATCAACTTTAAAGCATATTACTTTGGAAGGGCTGAACCCTTTATGAGTCATGTGACTCAATATTTCTAAAGCTAGAGAAGAAACCACTCAGAAATGTTAAAATTATACTCAGACATTTTGGCATAGGGATAAATGAGCTCCCGTATACCAAATATGCTGCTGCTAGTGCGCCTGTCAGTTGACCAGAAGTGAAAATAAAACCGGCCCTTTCAGCAGCAGGGGCTGGAAAGAAACTCAAACAGACTGGCTGCGAAAGCTTTTGCTTGCAGCGGTTCACAGGGTGGCTTACATACATCACAGGAAACGGGTGAAAACAATTAGCACGTCAGCCCTGCTCACCTGACACTCCCTACCAAGACAGCCTTCTCTAAAGAGAGACAGTCTCAAATAAAAAACAGGTAAACTTGCTTACATTAATGTATTTCTGCTGCACAAAAAGAAAATAATCTCATCTGTACCGCCACAAAGTAGAGCAATTGAATGAGTCGTGTTTTTTTGCTGAAAAGAAATAAACCCACCCCAATAGCTCCAGACTGCTTGTTCTCTCCTAGAACACACTCCCCGACGTGTTTTCCCCCCACGCTTCATCACAGGATTGGAACAACAGTCAGAGCCCTTCGGGCGCCCGCGTCCCTCGGCTACACTGAGCCGTCCGCATCCGCCGATGTGACACATCACAGACTCGTACATGACGGCTGCCTTCTCTCGGGGCGCTTGGAGGCGACACAAAGGGGCTCCATCTCTGTTGTGTCATCAATAAAGCCATCTTTCTTGAGGAAATGGATTGACTGCATGCAGGTAGATGTCGTCGAGTCGATCCCTTCCTGCACACGCAAACTCACAAGCGTCACACTAGGAAGACTCCCCTGGACTTTGTGAGACAAGGGAAAAAATAGCCGATCCATATTTATTGTGCCTACAAAATCTGTCAGTATACTTGCCTCCTAGAATATTAATATACTGAATATCCTGCTGCTAAAACACTGTTCAGTTGACTAAAAAAACTCCACAATATTCTTAAAAGTATTTCGTGGAATATCCTATATTCATTTCATTAATTACAGAGGCATCCTTAATGTCACCCTAGTAAAGTGCACATCTTCAGCACATAGAGTTAACCTCTAATAATAGCATGATCCAGTAGCAGGTGGTCTGAGTGGGTTGTTTAACCCTGAGCAGTTTACAGTGGTATATTACTCTTTGTCAGCAAGAATGATATGACATCACTGTAAAAGCTAGCCTAACCTGGGACACGTTTTTCGCTTTGGGTTCATGGACCAGAGGGTAACCCTTGTGACATGCAAGTTTTAGGCAGCCAAGCTTTGTTTTTGTGTTTCATACCCTTTGGCAGATCCTTTTGGGCGTTTTGGGGTGATTTGATCCTGGGTTTTAATCTGCAGTCTGAATGCGCTTAGGCACTCGGGGAAATCCCTGAGGGAAACACTGTCAATAAAAAGGCATCATTAAGAGCCACCGAAATTAAAACATAAGCAGGTCTTTCGCATATAGGATACAAAAATAGACTAAAACTACCCAATAAGGGCACACCGAGACAATATTCTGTGGTACACTACATCATTATTATTATTAAAAAATTCCCACAACTCCATGGCGTGGCCTTACTTATGAGATGGGCCAAAATAGTTTTGCCCACCAGTGACAAGTTCTGCTTAAATGTAATAAGATTTTACTGCCTGGTACTCAGGCTTCCTTTCACAGTCAAAAAACAGACTCTGCGGGCAGCCCGTGATAAACCAGTATCCAATCCAGGGTGCTTCATCTTAGGAGGGGCTCCAGGCTTACTGAGTCCCTGGACCAGAGAAGTATGGTTATGACAGATGGGTGATGGATAAATTGGCTGATATTTATTTTAATATGGAGGATATAAACATAAATCAGGCATATTTTCCTCATTAAATAATTTTATAAAATGAAGCCCATAATCTAGTCCACATACTATAGACATTGACCAAGCAAACAGTGATACTAGATGGATTATGTAATTGCCTGACAGATTAAAATGTGCTTAAAAAGCCATTAAGCATAGCAGATGTTTCTGGTGAACAGTTTACTACCAATTTTTTTGTTGCCTTGACAACCACAGAAATTGAATCTCTCCTATTTCTTGTCAGCATTGTTCAGAAGATTGATCGCAGAAAGCATTTAATGCTCAGAGACCCTGACTTCCACACAACAACAGGTGAATATTTACCAGACTGCTGCTGGCACAGTGGCAGACCGATGGTGTAATATTTTCAATTGCTGTGTGGAGAATAACATGAGTTTGATGTTCAGGCTGCCGCAGTTTGCGCACTTCATTAGCAGAAAGGCGTCACCGTCACCTTTCGGAAAGGGGCTGATCTCACGCTCTCAGACACAGAGGCTGGTGATTTAGTCCTCCTACCATGGAAATAGAGGTGGATAGTTCAGGTCCAGAAAGTATAAATACAGACCGAGATTTTGTTGCAACCAACCAGTTGAGTATGAAGAGTCACAGTCACAGAGTACTCAACTAGTTGGTTAAACCAAAATCTTGGTCTGGACCTTTACATTCTGGACCTGACTTTCCCCCTGCTATATATCTCTAAATTGTCCAGTGTGGGTCTGACCTGTGATGGGCTTGCATTGTGTTTACTATGACCTGTGATTCCTGAGGTAGGTTCTTGGGATGCTGTTCTGGATGAATGGTTAGGAACAATACAGGCCACTCTCCTTTATTAATTCTTATTTTTCCTACTTCTCATGTCCTTCAGAAACTCAACAAATCTTTGAAACTTGAAACAAAGTATGGAATTAAAGATTAGCGAATTGTTCTACCCTCCATGATGTGAAAGTCAATGGCGAGACAGGTATTGCTGACGCTGAGGTTACCAAACAATTTTGTGGAAACCTTGCAAAAAATAACTGAAATAGGCGAACAGAGTGTAGATGAAGTGATGGAACTGTTCTGGGAAAAATAGTGGAATGAATACAGCTTGATATTTAGGCCACAAATGATCAGATTACAGTGTAAATTTGGTGCAAAAGACCATTCACTTTTGAGATCCTTTTCTGAAAATCCCTGAGCCTCTTCAGGCATTGGTAAAGCTTTGGTCACACTTGCAAAATGTGAGGATGATTTCGAGAAATGGTTCATCCACTGCTAAAAAAATATTGCAAAGAAAATAGCCTTAAGTCCAAAGATTTTGACAGTGTTCCTGGAAACCCAACACATATGGGCAAGTTACAACAAAATGTAGAAGTTGTACTTCTTCCACTAAGCACAGCTCATAAACCTTAAAGCATATTACTTTGGAAGGGCTGCACCCTTTATACAGTAAGTCATGTGACTTGGAATTTCTAAAGCTAGACAGGAAATCACTCAGAAATGTTTTCATCATGCTCAGAGCATAGGAAAAAATCCAAGAGAGTTAGTGTCTTTGGGAGCAGCCATTGGAGCACAAGGTGTGTTGTTAGATCAGCATGAGATACACCTACGGAGCATTTCTAAACATGTTTTCACAAATAATCTCTGGACATTGTCTGGAGAGTCAGGTACAGACACATTCTTGAGTTGCCCTCTCACACGTGGCACACAACCAGAGAATGTCCTGTTTGTGAGTATGTGAACTCACAAACTCGCAAGCAACACTTTTACACATGAGGCATAACACATCTATTAGAAATACTCTGGTTAGTTTAGATGTGGGGTGGCGCTTGGGTAGAGCTTGCACAAGGCAGGGCAATGTGCAAAAAAGGACACTGCAGTAATCAGAGTGTTTTGTTTCCAGCTCTACTGACAGAAGTTCCCAAATCCTGTTGTCTCTCCAGTTTGCCATGTTTGTTGGGGTCTTCTTTGTGTAAACTACTCCTCTTCTTTGCCCTCACATGTTTATATTCTTCTGTTTTCACATCATCAGCATGCCTATTAACTTATGGTGAATTCTTCAGAATTCTCTCTGTTCCATTCACACATGGAGGTCAATCACAAATTTGCTGGACTTTGTACTAGGGAGTTAGCAGGGTAAAGTCCATTTATTGCTGGCATGACTGATTTGGATATTTGTGTTCACAAATGCAGCCCCTCTGGGCAATGTCTAGAAAAGTTCAGGGTCCAGTCACAACATTGCATTAGTCAACCTACTGTGTTCCACGATTTTTTTTGCTGCTCGTGGATAGGATTTTACACTGAGCAACCATATTCTGGTCTCAAAGGGATCCTAACCTCCCCATCAGATTCCTGTCTAGTTTTATAAAATATGTTTCAGATGTGTTTTACCACCCTTTGGAGGGCAGAAGCGCTGGAAATCATATGCTGGTTCTTCAACACACTGTCAGAAAAAAGTACCAGTCTGTACCTTTGCTTATCATTGGGGCTGTACCCTCAAAATTCTGCCAATTGTACCCTATAGCTGCAGGTAATTGTACCTTTTAAGGTAAAGAAATAGGCTATAAGGAACATTTTAGTACCACTAGGGGTACATTGATGTTTGTACTTTGGGGATGTTCTTCAAAGTTCATCTCTGTACCTTAAAAGGTACAATTATCTACAGCTATAGGGAACAATTGGCAAACGCTTGAGGGTACAACCCCAGTGATACACAAAGGTACAAATTGGTACAACCTTTTCTGAGAGTGCAGGGGAACAAAACTGCAGAAGAATATGCCTTAGAATTCCAGACTCTAGTTGGGACAGAACAGTAGCTGCAAAGACTATGCCCTGATTACTATGCTTCATTAGGGACCGGGCCAAAACCTCCAATCCAACTAGCCTGTAGGGATGACTTTCTGGCACTGGAAGAACATTTGCCTGGAAATCTATGCTGACAACCTCCTTTAGATTAAGTGAGTTTCTCCCATTCAATCTCTAGACCATCTTCCATCTGCCTTTGTCAGCTCAAGTGACAACAGTGGAGTATCCATGCAACTTACGGTAGTCAAATGCATCTGTTGTTGCAAGAGAAAAGGTATAGAGTGGAATAGCACCAGAGTCTATTCTGTTCTCATTCTGGACATTCAGGGCAAGCTGTCCTTCTCAGTTCAGTGCTATATGTCCACTCATCTACACTAAGAAAATCGACGGTACAGTTGTAATTAGTTTTTATTTTTAGTAGATTCACCTGTGGTGAATTTCCTACAAAACCAAAGTTCCATGGTCTAAGTACAAGCTAATTGACTGTGGGAAGGACAGTTTTTCCGTGTCTTACTTGCCAACTGTGGACAATCTAATATGCTCTGGGAATCGTTTCTTTCCCCCAGAGTCTCAAAATCTAGCAAAGGTCTTCAACAAATAAATGACGACCTTTCTACCACCACATTGACCTTGGGATTGTGCTATTGATCTGCGGCCTAAAGGTCAAATCTATCGTCCGATCCAGGCTCACAAGCTATGTATACTGAAAAGTCTATTCAGGAAGCTTTATATCAAGGATTCATATACCCATCTACCTTGCCTGCAATGGTGTCATTTCTTAGTCATAGAAGGGTAATGGTGGTTTCTGACTTGGTATATCAACTACCTGAGCCTAAATTACGTCATGATGCAGTACAATTAACTACAACCCCTGGTTCCTGCAGCCCTGAGCAACTACAGGAAGCTAAGTAGTTCACAAAGTTAGACCTGTGAAGTGCATGCTACCTATTATGGATACATGAAGGTGATGAATGGAACTCCACATTCAATGCCAACCATAGCCATTATGAATATTTTATTATACCTGGTGGCCTAGTCAATGTGCTGTTGGTTTTCCAGATCGTAATCAATTTGGTTCTGCATGTGGACCTTGGAAGATTTGCCATTGTTTATAGTGACCATTCCTTAATTTACCTGATTATCAAAGCCACGTGTTTCATGTTCACGTCTCTTGCAGGAGCTCCTTATTAAAAGTCCCTTCTTCCAATTAGTGTGACATGAACTTCACAAAACTGAAACTCAGTTCCTTGGGTATGTGTTTAATCCTCAGTGAGTACCAACAGATCACTCAAACAGATCACTCAAAGGTACAGTAGTACCTGAAAAGAGAATGAAGTAAACTTACATCAAAGAATTACAGAAATTCCTGGGGTTTATAAATTTATATCATAGTATTTATGAGGAATTTCAGTTATTTTGCAGCACCACTCACAACCCGGATAAGAAAGTGGTAATTAAGTCAGTGTCTCATGTGAGAGAAGTTCTGTCCCAATTGTCAAGTGAGGCACATAAGAATGGTCTCCCTGGAGTAGGTGCATTTTGATTTTGGCAATGGAAAGCTACAGTACTAGCAATTAAATTAGCTATTGAGGATCCGCTTTCTGCTGTCATTAGCCCGATGGAGCTCAGCATCCTTTCCAGGTTCTTACCCATAGACTGTGTCAGGAGTTCTGGTGTTTATTCTTCAGTTACTGTAGGTCCAGTTTTAGGTCCGGCAGATCCAAGAACAAAACAGCTGATTCTCTGTCCAGACTCCAGAGATAATTCCAGAGATAATTCTACCTCCCACATGCAGTGCATCCGGTGGGAAATCATGGATCAGACCCAAAAGACATTTAATTCTAATCCAGCTCCTACTGAATGTCCTGCCTACAAGACCCACCTTCCATCAATGGCCTGCCTCTCTCTACTGCATCATCCCCATCCACTGAAATATCATGGAACAGATCCAATTGGCCCTTAATTTTGATTCGATTCCTACTGAGTGTCCTTCCTAAAAAACCCATCTTCTAGGCACAGTAAGCCTCCCCCCACTGCAGTGGATTCACTTTATTTCTCCTACAAGACACCCAGGTAACTGGCACCCACTGCCTCAAATCAACACTGTCTGCAGGCCTCAGGTTGTGAAGTAAACTAATTTGTCAATGCGTGTCCCAACTGTGCTCAATTAAATGCATGTCGTCGGCTGTCCTGTGGTATCTTATGACCTCTAGCCACACCTTATAGACCTGGGTCTCATTTAGCCATTGACTTTGCCATCAATCTCACCTACTCTCAGAGAACAATGTCTATCCTAGTGCCTCTGAATTGATTCTGCAAGGGGTGTTAGCTAGTTTTGTGAAAAAGATTACCCATTGCACTGGATACTGCAGATTATATCCCACCATGTCTTTAAAACCTACATGCTGCCACAACTGTTCTCATTTTTTGAGATGCTCATGCAGGTACAGTCCAGCAGCCAGACCAGACATTTCAATCAGGAAATCAAGAGGTTTCTTTGCACCTACTGTCATTTCCACAAGTGGCGTAGGACACTCTCCCCTCTGGCTCCCTTGTAAGAAGCAAAATTCTAGGTTCATAGGTCCTTTTCCATTTGTGCAACAGCTTGACTCCATACAGTCTCATTCTACCATCACAGTACAAGCTAAATCTCTCATTCCATGTTACTTATTAAAACTGCTAATGCATGCTGCCACCTTCCAGGCCATCCCCAACACTTCATCTGAGTGCTCCTGGGTTCCCATAGCTGGCTTACAATACTTGGTGGATTGGAAGGGCCAAAGGAATGTGCTTGGATAGCAGTAGCAACAATGAACACCATCTTGAATGATTTTTGAATGTTAACAGAAAGCTTTGACATAAGACATTTGATATTATTTGTGAGGAAAAGTCTATGGCTAACTCTTAATATGAAAACTCTTAAAATCTCATCTGCACCTCATTCCATCATCTCAACCTGAAACTTGTGCTACCATTTATGATCATAAGACAAACATCTTGGAAGCAAACCAACAACAGCATCCAGAAAAACGTAATGTAACTTTGACGATTTGTAAACAGTACTGTGCAAAAAATCAAAAGACATTTAGATTTTTCTGACACAACCACTAACCCACCTTCTTTGGCTAATCAATACATTAATGATTTGACTTGATTTAATTAAGTAATTTTTGGGCTAGTGGTGAAGTTAATTTATGGATGGCTGATGTGTCCCTGAGGAGAGGTTTGCGAACCAAAGCGGTGTTCATATGGCCATCCAACAGATATCAGGAACTTTTTGCACAAAAAATACCTTCATAATGCATAATGGTCGATATAAGCCGTTATAATGCATTATGAAGATATTTATAGTACATTATAGATGAGAGCGTCATAGAGCATTCATAATGCAAAAAACACATGGATAAAATGTGTTATTCTTTTTTTTATATAAATATTTACAGAAATGCTTATAATACTTTATGAATGTATTATAATGCATTATACATGAATGCTTGAAGTGTTACTGAAATTATTTTTATAATGTTATTTTTTTCCCCTGTGCAAATATACAGTTATTACCCAGATAAATACCCTTAAACACTTTCTTTGCCCGAGACTTTTACACAGTTGTATCTGAAATCTCTACAGTCTGCGTAGGAGTGTGTGGTCTGTGACAGACTGGAGTCCAGTCCACCTGGGACTCAATATGATGCTCCAAAAGCTTACTCTAATTTAGAGTACATATATAGTATTTCATATGTGAGTGTGGGGGGGGGGGGGCTGTTTTCTTGCAGACTCACGCTTATTTTTGTGGCACCTGTAACCATCTCATCTTCAGGCACCACCTGCAACAGAGGGAACAATTAAAGACATTCACACTCCAAACTGTCAATTAAAAAACTGCGGCAGTCAAATACATCCAGTAGCTTCTATTTTTGCCTGAACCAAAGGCAACCTGCTGCCCTGTAGTTATATATCTTAACCTCATCCTGGAAATTATTGTTGGCAAAAATATGATCAACGACAGGACGCCTTATTGGAATTATGCAGCAGGCGCCGTAATTTCGACAGGGTAGATTGTTGTTAGTGAAATGTATCTGGGCAAAAATAAGGTAATTGTGCTCAAAGTTTATTCAAAGCAGGAAAAAAAAAGAAAATACCAGGGGAATAAAAATTATTCTGGGTTTGCACTGAGTTATGCAGGAGGGTTAATGAGCAGAAGGCTAGTCAATCTGTTTTCCTCTCTTCCAATTAAAGTGTCTGATGACACAACGGGGGACTGAAAATTTTCATCTTCAGAACAAGCAGTGAGATTTTTTTATCTGCATTTTATATCTTTCCAAACATCAGGGACTGGTTCTAACCCTCACAGTGGATAAAATATTATTTATTTGCTGAAAACCTAGTTTACTTTAGCTATGACAATTTATTTATTTAGTGTTTTTAAATATTGAAAGTAGACTTTTATTTTGTACATAATTAAAAACAAAAACTGCCTATAATGTGGATACTTATTTTTCCATTTAAAAAATAAACAGTAATCTATTAATTTTTTTATTTTTGTGCATTGACTTACTAAATAAGCTATGCCCCACCTGATTGGTCATCCAAGCCTGCTTGTCCGTCCAGTCTTTGTGGTGCCTGATGTACCACCACTGGATCTCCAAGGAGTATGACGGAGAGCCAGCTCCCCGGAAGGAACAGGCCATCTCAACATCCTGCCCGCTCTGTGTAATGATGTCATGGGGAACTTCTGTGAAGAGTGCTGTGAGACAAGCCATAAGAAAACAGATGTGTGAGACAAGCCGTAAGAAAACAGATGTGCTGACTGAAATAATACTACAGATGAGCTTTATTTTCAATATGTTAAAAATAAACCAAGCCACCAATTTCAGCTCCTTTTATTTGCCTTGGTTCCAGATTACATGCTGTTGACATTGCAGACGGGTGACATTATCTGTGACTGCAGTGTAGTCTCCCGCTGTATGCTCCAGAACCTTAAGAGCGGCACGGCACTGCACCTAAGTCCAAACGCAACGTGCTTCACCATGGCCTGCGCCTTCTCGAGGACCCCACAAATGCAGGCTTAGCAAGGCTAACAAGCCGGCTTTGACAAGAAGAGGAAGAAAAATAGCACACGTTTACAGCGCTTGCAGAGACCATTCCTTTTCTGCTGATGCTATACTGACGGAGCTATTACTGCGATGTCTGTTTGGTGAAAAATGATTTCAGATCTACACTGTGAGGTTGCAGTTTAGAGGCGTTCCTGCTGCTTGCACCGGCTCCAGTTTAATGAAGCTCTGTTGGCTCCGGTTAACAATACCCAACAAGGATTAGCAGAAAGAAACCCAGCTGAGATGAGAGCAGGAGGACTGCAGAGAAAACTTCTGCCTTAAATAGATGTGAGCAACAGCATGTGATCTTCTTGAGAAATAATTACAATGTTTCTGCCCAGGTCCTGGGTTTAGGGTGTTATTCTTCAAAGGATAAACTACTGTTCTTATGCTAACAGATACTAAAAACAAGTATTTATTTTAAACCATACATTGTTTCCTCTGTCCCACTTATACCTGAATATCCTCATCCACAAAACAGCAATATAGCCAAAACTAAATGATACTCTCCCTCTCTACGCTCACCAGAGCGCAGTCATGTCAGTTTGACGTGAAGCTCCATTTGATTCTACTCGCACCCGTGTTACGCCATGCGACTTACGCTCTTGGAAACGATCGATGTGCTTGCACCCGTTCCCATAATCCAGCCATAATGTGAGGCCTCTTGCGATAGGCCTTCAGTTTTCTACCCTCTAGTCATATAAACAGTTAGCTGGATGGGTTTCCTGACCAATATATTATGATACTTATTTTCACGGACAATAAAGGTTTTTCATACATATGCCAAGAATATCTAAGGTAACAAATACATACAATTTCAATATGGCCACCACAGATTTTGAACTTCATAACTTCTACCAAAGTAGAAGTAGTTTTTAAAAAAATGCAATAAACCAGTTTGAAATGTGGTTTAAGACTAAAGAGGTTTCTCCTTGATGGACCATTAACTGGATTTGTTTACTATAGTGGATGTCATCAGAAAAAGATAAAAAATAAAAACGTGCTCTCAGCTCTGGTAATTCAGCTTTTTATGGCTTCTGCCGCATCCTTGTCTGATTAATATGCATTAATATGTGTCTTTACCCCTTTTGCCGGCGAAGAGTAAAAACTGTTGATGAAATTCATCGAGCCATTCCTTTTATTAAGCCTGTTCACTGCTGATTAAGGACTAAAATTTACACGTAATCCAACCTACCACAGTGAGAAACAAAGCACGCTGTGCTGAAGCTTAATTCTTGTTTCACTACACTCTTAGTGATCTGCAGCTAATTAGAGCACTAAATCTATAGCCAAACTGTTTTGCACACTGAGTATTAAACGTTGAAGCAAAAAGCCTACTACCTTGGATGTATGTAATGCCTTCCTGTGGATTGATTTGGCAATGAAGGGAATAAAGTATAGAAAATATTAGTCCACTGCCAGTTCTTTGAACAGAGGTATAATTTCAAACTAATTAATCAAGGACGTCCAGCCTAACCCCGTTTGATTCAAATGAATTTACAGTTCAACTGCGTTCCGATTCCTTTTTTATGAAAGCCATAAAACCTTGCTGAATTACCCTCGCGGTAATAAAATAAAAACAATTACCAAGTGTGTAATTGTTACAACTTTATCTGCAATTTCATAATTTGAGGTCTCCAAGGAAACAATTACAAGAGACTTAGGATCCCCCTGGGGCGGTTATTATCCTGCTGACATTTAAAAATATCTTGGTAGTCTTGTCAAGAAACTTCAGCTCCAATAAATTCACGTAATAAACTACCTCCTCCGGAAATCGTGAGGATCAAAACAACACAAACAGCTCGCTTATATGGAACTGGCGAATCATTATGATACATTATGGTGCAGGTGCATTGATATTTTGCATAGAAGTCATTTTCAAACAAAGTCACACATCCACAGCATTGGGCTTGACAGTGCGGGCTGATGGGGGCTTCTTCCAGAGATTATTTTTAGACTGAATTACTTGACTGCAGCATAAAAATGACTGCCCTGTGCTTCTTTTCCTGCGGTCCTTTGAAATGTAAAGCAAACCAATTAATCGTGATTAAACCTGTGCACACAGTTTCCTTCTCAATTTTAATAATCCTCTGTTACAGACCACCGCTAGCAAAATTTGATCGCTGAGAGCAGGAGGAATGGTTTAATAAATATTCCACATCTATTGTGTACCTGTAACATTCTCAGCATGGGGTATGAATGTTCCACAAGTTGCTGGAAACCATAATCTGCTGTGCCCAGTCGTGCAGGAACGGTCAGCCAGAGGGTGAGGAAGGACGAGCAGGTAGGTGTGAGAACAATGCTGGCCAGGTCCACCCACTACCCAGAGCAGATATGCTGCTAAATCCATTAGCCACACATATTATAGAAGCATCCTCCTGTGCTCAAAGCAGTAATGGACAATGAACTGCATTCTCACACGAACCTCTCTCATCACGGCTCACCCTCTCTTCTATTTCACTCCATGTTCATTGGGTGACATACCCAAACCACCAACCTACATTTGGATGCATTTTTCTTCCTTTTTTGCTGTCACAGTGATTGATCACCAGCCCTGTGCCAATAGTTTCCCACAATTAACACCCAGCTGGCTCTGATTGGACCGATTACATCATTAGGGATAAACAGGGCCAGCTGGGTAGGTATTGGAGGAAAGTCACCAGCTTGGGACTTTCTCATTTGCTGTTTATAATCTTGTTTTAAATAGTTTAGCTATCTAAAGATGTTTTATAGGAAGTAAATTAATCCTTGCTAAGGACACTTGTCATTTTCATCAGCAGTCCAGAGACTGACGTCAGATGTTTGCAGCTCGTCAGTAAGCCTCGCTGCTGTTGTAACGGGGTAGCTGCCCCCTTGCACTGCGGAGCTGAGGTGGCGGTCGGCTTCGGCAGTTAAAGGGGCCGGTGCTGTCCGGCGCACTGAGATATGGGCGCGTGGCTGAAGCACCCGCGCAGATCGACTGACACACGAAAGGTGACCTAGCCTAATCTCAGCCGGTGGAGAAGGACTTTCCCCAAACGCCAAGCTGTGGACTCTCTTACTCTCCTCGTTATCACACAGGTACTGCTGTTGAGTACAGCTGCTTAAACTTTGCGAAGTGCTTGGCATCATCGTGTACAAAAACAGGCCAGTATGTCAGGTACATCTCTATGCCTGCAAATATACTTTTCTTGCCATTATCGCAAGATGAAAGGCAAATGGGATCTTAAAAATACAACAAAGAAACTACAAGACTTAAAAGGAGAAGATAGTTCAAAGAGATTTAAAGCACTCTTTACCTCTTCAGAATTCAGCTGAATTTTATTTCAAAGGGTTTCTCTGTTGGAGAATCGATACTGCAGCCATTGCGAAAGCAAAGAGCAGTGAAATATAATGTGCTCTTAATTCTGGTTTCCCTCCATGCTGTTCACCTCGTCCTTGTCCATCGCGCTGAAAGGAGTCCGCGGCTCCACCAGCAGTTCCCCTTCGAAACGCTGCAGTATTTGTTGTTAATACTCTTCACTTGGTATATGGAGAGAGTCAGTTAACCAATCAATTCACCCCCAGCTTATCTGATTGCTTCTGTTATCTACGCTTTTACCTATATGACACTGCCTGGCCCACAGTCCCCCAAGCAGGATTAATCTTCTATATCTAAATTATCAGAACATATTTCTAAGATAAGGTGGCCCATGACAGAGAACAGAATATAAGAACATAGAAACTAGAAAAATAAGAATCGGAAACAACTGGACTGGTTCGCAAACTTGTTTCCTTAAAGCAGCATGTAAATAAAATCAATACAGCTGATTACAGAAATCCATTTGTAGGATTAAGATGAGTCATGAACCAATCCTGGGGGTATGAGACCACAGTCACACATTGTTCCATATCTCTGGTTCACAATGAAAAAGCATTTTGCTAATATGTATGCACAAAGGACAGCCTGGCTACATGTAAGTATTATGATTACATTTATAGAAATATCAACCTACTGTATCAAATGTAAATGCAGAGAAAAATATCATGTGAAAAGAATAGACTGCAAAAGGCTATGGGTTTGTGATCTAAGAGCAGCATTAACTAAAGAGCAGGATCCCACAATCAATCCCACGGAACATTCTGGAACCTTCTGCAGTGCCACCAAGAGACCCTGTTTAATCACTTAGCTTGGACATTTGTCCAAGAAAGATTTTATTTACAACTAGTGCAGCTGGATAGCTCACTGGAGCAATTCCGGCTTAAGTGCTTTTCTCATGAGTACAACAGCAGGGGCCGTCTGATAAAACGGATTTGGCAACTTATAGTCGTCATTGGTGACTTCCATGCTGCCTGCAGGCCCGACCCCTGCTGCCCATCAGCGGCTGACCTAACAGGAACTGACAGGAAGCCAACTCCGCCACTGGTAAAACTTCTCCCTTAATGTCCACGCAGCTATTAAGAAAAATGTGACTGTGGTTTGTCTGCTGGGTTGGTCAGACTGCTGGCTTTGAAGACTTATAGCCGACCTTGGGGGCTTTCCAGAATTTTCCACACTAACACTGAACATCAAAAAGTGCTAATTACTTTCAAGTTCATCCATAATACCATTACTTTACTAATTTCTCTGTTTGTCAAGATGTTACTCTATGGTGTCTTAAGCACTTGGGGGCAACCATGTTGGAATATGTGAAATTAGCTTCAGTGATAAACGGTAAAGCAGCAGTGCTGTCCATATTAACACGTGCCATTAATTTGAAATGGAGTTCATTTAAAAATGCATTTGATTAAAAATGCTATTAAAACGGAACATGTTCATTTTGGCAGACAATTAATTTTCTGTTCATATTTCGACGACAGTGATATTTCCAGCATGAATATATCTGTCAGAGCTGACTACTTCAGGAACCTGACTTGCAGAGTGTCGAATAAATGACCTATTACTTTTTTTCCCCTTTTCATAAAGCCGTCTGCATAATTTTAACCAAAATGCACTTTTGCAAGCTGATGACAAAAGCAAAGAACCGGGAGTTAGAAAGATGTAAGAAAAAATATTAAACTGTTTAAAAATGCAAAAACAGTGTCGACAAAAACGGAACAGGAAGGCATTTGTGAGAAATTAAGAGCATGATACACTGAGCAGGGGCACTGTGCCCTACAGGGTTATTTTGATTAAAAGTTAATCACTGGACGCATCAGTCAGCAAAAAGCACAGTTGCAGAATCTCAATTCATTAAAGCACCAGAGGACAACTAATTTCCTAGCAAACAAAAGGGAGACCAGAGTACAACAGATGACCCCAGAACTTATCCACACCTTCTGAAAAAGCCACAAGACCAGTCATTACATACTGTGGAATTCAGAAAATCCATTACCTAAAACCGAATGTATATAAAAATACTAGCTGGTTACATTAATTTGATTGATTTAAAACAGACTGCATGCAGCTTAGTGCTATCATTTAATTTGTACTTCAAATGGTTCAATAATTTGAATGTACCAATACGGTACATTATATGTTTTTGGTTCATTAAAATTTCCAGATGGTCTCATCAGAAAAGATTGCATTCTGAAGTATATATGTAATTCTTTTAGTAAATCTAAGTAGGCTTCAGAAGTTCATTGATCTCAATTTCAGTTTCAGCATAGCATTTGAATGACAGTTTCGGCTCCTAAACACCTTTGCAGAAAAGCTACATCTTTGGTGCTGATATTCAGCGATGAGTTCTCCTTGCCTCAGTAACGCAAACCGTAGGCCTGTCTGAGAGTGACGTGTCACAGGAGTTAGTCATTGACTCGGGTCTCTCATTTCCACCAGTTTACTGCTTCGGCTTCACACAAATCCCACTTTAAAATAATCACTAGAACTGTGTTCTACTTACAGCAGAGACCGGTTCTGGAAAATACTATAGATTTTAAGGAAAACACCACCCATGTGCTGATGAAAGACAGAAAGCAGGAACATGGTTTATTCATCGATAGCACCTGGTATCAAGTGAATCGGTTTAATTAATGGGGCTGAGCTGGAACTGTTTGGAATGATTGAAGTGCACGAAGGATAATACATCATGTTCATATAACTTTACGAAATAAAGTTTTATATGTGATTGTTTGTTGGTGTGCAAGCAAGAAGATTGATGAAAAGAGAAAGGAAGAACCCAACCGACCGGCTGAAAGTCACCGCAATAAATGGAAAAAATCATCTGGCCATCAAACCATTTTAACGCTTAATTAACTCTCTGATTCAGATGTGTTGCCTGGCCTCGAAAAGGGCAATTTATCAACAACAACCTTTGGCTTTTTTGTGAATGGAGCACAAGACAAATGAACTGAAATGGACTCCCCTGCACACTTCAAAAGGGTGGTCTTGAGCTGGAGAATAAAACGTTTTGAGGCCAATGTGGCACATGGGCATCACAAAGTAAAAAAAGAAGATATATATATATATATATGTTTTTTTCATTCTCATACGCACACAATGTCACTGGCCACGTTATTAGGTACACCTGTTCAACTGTTCGTTAGATCAAATGTCTAATTATCCAGTTATATGTCAGCAGCACAACTTATCAAATCATACAGCTACAATTTAGGAGCTTCAATTAATCCTCACATGAAACACCAGAATTGGGAATCAAAGATTATTTAAGTGAGTGTGAATGTGACATGGTTGTTGGTGCCAGATGGGCTGGTATGAGTATTTCAGAAATGTTTGATCTACAGGGATTTTCATGCTCAACCATCTCCAGGGTTTACAGAGAATGGGCTTTAAAAGAAAAAAACATCTAGCAGGGCTCCAGACTGCGACCATTTAATCGCATTTTGCGACCATTTTTGAAGATAGTGTGACTAAATTTTATAACTAGGCACACCAGTGCAACACCCATTTTTTTTAAAGCATCATCATAAATCATGTGAAACACCCAGAGAGAGTGAGAATTGTGTGTCAGAGCGAGATACATATATGTGGTTCTGGAACCAGGAACTTATGTTGTGCTTCCACTGCAGGAACTTGATCCGACTGCAGGACCTCAAAGGCACTACTGGAGTGGCACTTACAGCAATAAACTTTGCTGACTGGTTGACCATAAGCACCAGAGCAGTAATGCAGGGACAAGAGAGCAAAACTGGCCAGTACAAATAATACAAATAATTTTTGTATCTCAATTACATTTAATACATTAATGATTGCCTTTTGACTTGCATGAACTCCATGTTCCTGCATCCAAGAATTCAGTCAATATCCAATATACTTTTGTCTAATGTTGCTTATTCTTGCATGAAAATTGCCAGCACGTATTAGTGGAATGATGTTGCAGCATTTTTTTATTTTGTGGAAAAAGATTTGCTGGCCAGATCTAATAATGAATTATAAACGTTGCAGGTTGAATAAGTAAAATATAAATAATAGCATATGTCCTGTTATGATCATGCTCAATCTCCCTAGTAGCCTATTAACTAACAAATAACTAACAAAACAACTTGTTAATCCTCCATTATTATGTGGTGACAGTGTAGTTTCCTATGAAATTACATGTGAAGTTTACCCTATGAGCTTTTTGCACCTCCCATGCATATTTAGCATAAACGTCCCAGTTCAGGTTGTGTGGTGTGAATGCGATGATACACAGAAGTGGCCAGGAGCTACAGAAGTTCCCAGTCACGACAGTCCAGGAACCTGGAACCATGAACCAGGCTCCAGAATTTAGGTGGGAAAGTGCCCCATGAAACACTGGTAAAGCACAACAACAGCTTGAATTATAATCTACACAGGGGTAAATGCACTGATGGAATAGAGGCTGACCACATACATTGTGACTTCTACCCTTAAAGTAAAATGTCAAATTGATATTTTTTTAAAGTTATATATATACTACAAGAGCATTTATCAGTAATACATTTAAGTTGGAAAAAAATATCAATGTGTTTCATTGCATGTCGATTTAAGTAGTGTGCCTAAAATTTAGATGAGTACCAGTGCTGTGAGTGGAAAAGGTCATTCTGGAGCCTGGTCCAGTCAGCAATGATTCTCTGGGCAAAAATGTCTGGGGAGAATTATATGGCAGAGGTCAGAGAACAATTTCCAGACTGGCTCAAGTTGATAGAAAGGCGACAGTAACTCTAACAACCACTCATTACAAACAATGTATGCAGAGGAGCATCTCTGAACACAGAATACATCAAACCATTAAGCAGATGAGCTACAGCAGCAGAAGACCACACCGGGTGCCAGTCCTGTCAGCTACGAACAAAAAAACTCAGGCTACAGTGGGTACAGACTCACCAGAATTGGACAATGAAAGACTTGAAAAATGTCGCCTGGCCAGATGATTCTCGATTTAGATGGTAGGACCAGAATTTGGAGTAAACAAAATAAAAGAATGGATAAATCCTGCCTTGTATCAACACTTCAGGCTGCTGGTGTTGGTGTAATGGTGTGGGGGATATTTTTCTTGGTACATTTTGTGCCCATTACTACCAATTGAGCATTATTTAAATGCCACAACCTCTTGTTGAGGACCATGTCCATCCCTTTATGACCACAGTATACCCAGCTTCTAATGGCTACTTCCAGCAGGATAATAAGATAATGCACCATGCCACAAAGCTCATATCATGTCAGACTGATTTCTTGAACATGAAAATTAGTACACTGTATTCAAATGATCTCAAACCAGTAGAGCACCTCTGGTGGAACAGGAAATTTGCTTCATGAAGGTGCAGCTTACAAACATGCAGCAATTGCTTGAAGCTACCATGTCCGCATGGATAAAAGTTTCTGAGGAATGTTTCAAGCACCTTGGTGAATCTTTGTCTTGAACAATCAAGGCAGTTCTAATGGCAAAAGAGGGTCCAACATGCTGCATCATGGTGTACCTAATAAAGTGGCCAGTGAGTGTATATATCGGGCTGTCTGAAGAACTCCGCTCGCTGGTGTGACCCTGGTCATTCACACCACAAAGTGAATAGTCCATGTCCTTAAGGTCATCAAAGTCAGTCAAGGAAAAAGAGTTCCAAGGCTTACTAGCTGCTTATCCTATTATACCCACACATGTGAGTGACATGAAAGGGGAAATATTCTCCACACAGAAACATCAAGCCTGTAGTCTGAACTCCTCCATAACCTGGGCTCTACATTGTGGCCATTTGACTCGCACATGTCAGTAGCGTTTCACTCTACAACTGGCTGCTTCAAAACCAGCGTGTGTTTCTGCAGTATGATAGAGATTTAGAGTATTTAGCTGTACAATTTCAGGACAGAGTAGTCAGTCTTTTAGGAACATCACAGCTTTTTGGTTTAGGTTAGCTATTAACGGCACATCAGCTCAAACAAAAGGGCTGCAATTACACAAAATCACGATAATAGAAAATTCACACAATACAGATAAACCAGTTACATATACTATACGTACCTAGCTTGGCCAAGCCACTCGAACTTACAGTAATTACAGTATGAACTGTATTGAGGAATATGACAAAATATCAAAAGAAATCCAAAAAACCAAATCCAAAAAAGATAAAAATGTAGTTTCTTGACAGTTTTGTTTGACATTCTTTTGACATGGTACATTAAATTTGAGTGCTTATAAGACGGAACTGACTATGCACCCAAAATTTTGTCAGTGCTCCTAAAATTTTTAACTTAGTTACACTTAAGTTAATGTAGAGCCCTGATAATTGTCACGTACATGCAGGTACAGAAATAGAATAGCCTGTTATTAGTCTGCTCAGTCATTCTGACTTTAATAATTATTTAAATATCATTTTAAAGTTAACCCTAAACCATGATAAAATTAATACAAGCTGAATATCTCAATGATTAATAACAATGGTAATTTTGTGACACAGTTGTGCCAAAGGAAGGGTAAACCATTATTAGTGAATTCCCACTGTACTTCAGACAAGGTGAAGCAGTAGACAATTAAAGGATGGCTGATGACTGCTTCACCTACTGGTTTCTACAACCTCATGTCTGCAAATCATCTCACCCTACAAACAGGCCGGTGGCTGGTGTCCAGCACCCACAACTCACCATAAATCAGCTAAAAGCTTTAAGCACACAACGCATTACCAGTGAGGTTCTTAACGATCTCTTAAGCATTACTGGTTTTAGGTCATTCCCGGGATTGTAATCAACCTTGTTTTAACTACAAGAAAGTACTTTTGTTTTCTTGCCAATTACAGTGCTCACAGAAAGTCTTGGCACACTTGCTTAATTCTGTAAAAAGTATTGCAAATGTATTGGTTTTACTACAAAATCATTACTTTATTCTTTTGTTTACAAAAATATATATCACACTAGAAACAATCAGTAGTTTTAAGTTTTGAGTTAAAAGGTTCGATAAGCAGTTTCACCAGTAGCGCCTTTACAATATTGGCCGAGTGTTCCGATATTACAATGCTGGCAGAGTGGTGGCTCTGAGGCTAGGGCTCTGTGCCAGCACTCGGAAGGTTGCTGGTTCAGATCCTGTCAATGCCAGGATTGATTGTACTCTGTTGGGCACTTCCGCAAGGCCCTTAACTTGCAATTGCTTTGTCCTGGGTATGATATGAATGCAGCCCTATAAGGAGGTCTTAACTTGCCAGGAAATTCGGGGGTTGGTGGCAGACACTGGGAAGAACTCACACTGCTCCATTTGGGTTAGTGTGGTGCTGAGGCATCGCACAGCTGCAGTCAGGTTCTCATCCCTGAGGTAGTCTATTGCATGGTGGGTGTGGCAACGCACTGTAATCAGTATGCGCCCCTTACCTCTTACAATAACATAAAATGCCAGACACTTGTGTCTAGTATACATTGGGAGCCAATGACTACAATTGCAATTAATAGTAATATGGCAAGAACAGAACTGAATGGGTCAGTGAAAAACATTATGACACTTAATAAAAAGAAAATATCTGTGCAGAAGATATGTGACGATGTTAAATATTGCTTGTCAATAGACTTTTGTATGATGCTAATAGACCTACAATATTGTTACAGAATTAAGACTTTCTGTGATTACTGTAAGCACACACTAAAAAGAATAAATTGCACGAGTCTGAGCTTAAACACATCCTTTTCTCACATTTCTGGAAATATGGGTGCATCTTTATTACATGTACCCACCACTTTTATCCAAAATGACTTAAATTACAGATAAAGGTTGTAATTTACTGTATGGGTGCTCCCTGGGATTTGAACCCATGACCTTTGTGCGACGCTACAAGAGTTGCTTTTTTTTTCTTGTGGAAGCGTGAATTATCCTCTATTTGTAAGATTTCCAGGCTATAGCTCTGTTTCTCCTCCTACAGAGATAACTCCTGGCTACTTTCACACTCCGGCTCTCCCTGTTTCACTCGGGTTTGCCCTTTCTTCATTTTCACGTTATCTGCCGCTCACCCACTCATGGCACAAAGCGGCATGGATTCATTGTGCTGATTGCGTGCTCATGCTCCTGGAGATGGAAAACTAACTAATAAATATACAGGAAGAAGAGGAAGGTCTCCTCTGTGTTCCAGTGCTGAGATTACGGGCTGCACCAGAAAGGTCGCAGAAGTGCAGAAACATTATAATGCTTCTTTTTGCAATTCCCATTCTGCTGTTCTTTGAGACATACAAACATAAAATCGCACACACACACACACACACACACACACACACACACACACACAGAGTTTAGAGTGATTTCTGGGGTCAGACCAACAGGGGCAGGCCATTTTTCAGATGCCCTGGAGCATTTTAGGGGGTTAAGGGGCTTGCTCAAGGGCCCAATGGGCATGTGACTATTCTTGGGCGGACAGGATCCCAATCATGGACCATCAAATCCCAGACTTGACCCGCTGGGCCATGCACAGTACCAGACAGATGCCACAGCTAGATTTTTTCTCAACTTAAATTGTTCCCTATATAACAGGATTACATACAAACAATAACATTGCATCTTTTACTGACAAATAAATAAAGAAAGGTTTGCTGGGTCAGTGCTTTGGAGAATATGAATTATTTCCATCTTCTGAGAGGACAATCCAGAGGACTGTCATGATGGCCACGTTTAAAAATTAAATAGTATAGCATGAGTGGAACTTGGGGATTATTATTGCCTGCAAACCACTGTCGCATCCAGTGCTATTGGGAAGAAGCCAATTCTTCCAGGAGGGATATTAAAATGTAACAAAGAACAATTACATTCCAGGAAAGTATAATACACCTCAAAGAAAAAAATATGATTTCACAATGGTTGAATCAAAATTTAATCACATCCCCACTTAGCAGGTCTGTAAAAAAAAAAATATATATATAATTTCTATATTTGCAAATCAAATTACAAAAAAAAAATGATACATAGTCACTTTCTCATTTTGGTATTTGATTCAATGCTTATTTTAATTTGTTTCTTGGTCTTTGTAAGGCCTGTGGTCAAAACAGTGCTATATAAATAAAGACTGACTGATTGAGATTGATTGAATAAAATTAATTGCTTTATATGTTAAAAATTGATGAATTCTCACCCCATTCTCACCCCAAGATATTTTTTAACAAAGAATTTTTAAATGTGCCGTGACACAGAAAATCGCAATGTAAAGAGAGAGTTTTTTGTGCAGTTGTCCGTGCAACCTGAGTTATCTATCTCAGAACCTGAGTAATCTTTCCGCATGGCATTTTTTCCAAGATGTTCAGGCACAAGGAGTACAAGGAATCACCCCGCTTTTCCCAAGAACTCACCCTGCGGCTCAATTAACTATAAGAATCAAATGGAAAAAAAAACAATTCCTTTGAAGGGACCCTCTCTCACCCTCTCAGCTTTCACCTAGTCATCGATTGTGGAGTTGCTAAATGCTTTCACGCATGGTAGGCCCGCGGGCTATTCTGAGCTAACCTTATGAAATCTAACATGTCGATAGTTGCCGGTAGCTTTTGGAGAAGCTTTTCCCTGCTATCAGGCCCCAGGGCCCAATTAGCGCTGCAGCAGCATGGTCCTACTTTAACTGGCCGCCAAAACCAAATCTATGAACCCGGGCAGAAATAAACACATCCAACGCAGCATAATGTGAAACAGCGTGGCGCTGTGCTTCACTGCAGAAAATAATTGAATGTCGAGACCAGGTCGGAGCCCAAGTCTGAGAGGGCCTGAAAGTGGAACGTGTGTAACCGACTCATGGTGAACGATGTCGGGGAGGCCGATTATTGCTCATGTGAAAGTATGGGGTCATAATGACCACAGACCCTCACATACCATTTCTATCCTGTTCCCAGGAGTCAATTCACAGTTATTGCCCATAGTGTTTGGGTTAGCTTTGAAAACATCATTACTGGTATACAAGCAATGCGTGATCATTAAGCCACCACTGATGGGAATGCGGAAGTCCTGGACCCACCACTAAGCCCAGTGATCTCTGACCTGTACAAACCATTAACACCACTCTGCTGTCGCTAATGATGTACGCCCGAATTCTGTATATATAGAAAACAATCTCCCTCACTTTAATGTCTAATGGTAACAATCAGTATTATTATGCAGTAGCTCCATTTATAACAGGTAAACATTACATTGTATCTATTTTAAAGCAAGGAGATGACTTCATCCATCAGACTAATTCAAAATTTGCATATTATTCCTGTGTTTGTGTGGGTTACCTCCAGATTTTCTGGTCTAGATGTTTAGTACAGAAAGTATATACAATTAAAATGTAAAATAAATAAATAAACTTCATTGCTCAAAGTTGCATTTCGTTTCTGAAGAGAAACACTTACATTAAAGTAATCTACAGTATGTGTTTAAATCTTTGTGTTAAGTTTGTATTGTAAGAAGTTAACCTCCTAAAAGGATTCTTTTGTAAATTTGTCAGTGCATCACAATAATAGTAACAGTCACAGCAGGGCAAATCAGGGTGATATGCTGATTTTACATTGTATTTTTCAGGTCCGGATGGAGAAGAAGCTGAAATTCTATAGTAATCTCACATTAAAGTGTCATGGGATAAGGAAGACCCTGCAGTGATCTATTGTTAAGATCCAGCTGTGAAGATTTTCAAATGTGGTTTCCACCGGAAAAGTAACAAATTATCTTGTTTCGGCCTAGGACAAATAACAGACAAATAACAAACAAATTTTCCAAAATTTCCCCTGGGTGGAATGAGGATACTGTAATATTCCACTGACTTCAGTGACGACTGCATTAAACAGCAAACATTTCGCATGAAAATAATGATTCATAACCAATAAAAAGATACACAATCACACAGTACCTGGTTTGTCTTTTTATGTTGCCATTGAATATTTGTGCTACAACAAGTCTCCATGGGAGCAAATTTAGCATATATTCATGAAATTCATATATGCATTGCTCATGAATATTCAAAGGAAAACCTTCACCATCTTTGTGTCTAATGCTCAGTAGTCATATTGAATACTGTGATAAAACATCTAGACTATAATGAATGAACAGGGTGGTGAAAGACATTACAGAAGCTTAATTTGTTATAAACATTGATTCATACTATTATAAAAATAATAGCCAACAGAAAAAAAGTAGCGTGTCAGTGGTCATTTTAGTTAGTGATGAGAAAAATTAAACACTGACAGCCACATTAGGTGGGATTGCTATGCTCTGTCAGTTAGTCACTCCCTGGTTTAACCTAATGGCGACCAATAAAGCAACTAATGACAGGTGAGTGTAAGCAACCACTGATTGTGTGCAGAGTAACCAGACCAACACTGGGCATCAAGATCTCGTTTTGCCCCATTTCAGCTGCTAAAAAAAGAGCTCTCTTGCAAGAAACATCTTGAAACTCATTTCCAAAATTATAATAGCCACGTTCCCTTGGCCATGCTGCTATAAATGGTATTTACTGCATCCGGCTAGTGTTCTCAAAATCTGGAAAACAGGGCTCTGCTGGCTATACACAACAGAAAGCCTCATTAAAATGTGAAGAAATAAAGAAAAAAAAATCACCAAATAACCCAGAAATAAATAAGCACCCCCTTCCCTCGAGAGATTCATCCTCCCTACAAGTCCATCTTCAAATGAGATGAATAAATTTAGGCGCTCAGAGACTCGCCGTCTTCAATCGCACGGTGGCTCCGGGGGGAGCACGAGTCAGACAGCGCCGTGGCAACAAAATTAGCATTGGAGCAGCATCATTAAAATGTGTGTCACTGCAGCCCGGACTTGGGAACCCTGATCGGAAATCAAACGGAGCTGCAAATCGCACACGGGCGCCACAGACGATAGCTGTAGCTAAAATCTTGCCGTCGAGGCGAGTCACGAACACCACAGGCCTCGCGCCTTAATAATCGCGGCGTTTTCCGTCGATTGAATGCTCCAAAGAGGACTTGCGGTTGAAATCTCTCTCCCGAGGAGCGTAGGTAGGTTAGGAAAAAAAAAATCAAGGGCGAGACTTCAGACTCTGGAGCCTGTGTGCGTAAACCCATCTCTCTCTCTCTCTCTTTCAGTCATGTTCCCGCGGCTAGAAAGCAATTGTCCTGGCTGAGTGGGAATAAACTGACCGAAGATAAATAGGAGAGCAGTGAGAAGCCCGGAGATCAGAGAAATGTCTCCGCCAGACTCCTGGCAGGTGGGATTATGTGCTTTAACCCAATGAAAACCACTGAACCTGACAGGTAGGTGACTGGCACAGCATCATAATCCCCCTCATGGTGGCCTTTGAAGCCTCATTTCTCCTGTCAACACTTATCACTCACACCACACTACTGCCGCAGCTGCACAAGCAACACTGAAAATGACTACAAGCTGCCCAGAGAAGGGCCTGCAAGTAGCAGTGACAATTGAGGAGAAATGTATGGATCTCACACCGAGGCAATAACCCATCAGACTAAACCAGTAATTATTAAAAAAAAAAAAAAAAAAAAAAATGCTTCTCATAAGCAGTTGTCAGCGCCCCATCAAAAGAAGCATTTTTATTCCAAATAACTGCTTATTTCCCAACTAGGCAATTATCATTTGTACACAAACAAAGCACAGTTGTCATTTAGCACAGTACTCGAATAATTATTTCCACATAAATAATGAGTGCGTATATCCTGACCACGCATCCCTGGACCTCCCAAAGGAGCAACCCAGTGGTAGGGGTGGAAAGATCTAGAATCATAATTTGCAGCATTCCCAGAATGCATTTCACCACAACCCAGTTTCCATTTTCAAAAATAGTGGCAGTCAAATTTAAAAAATAAATAAAAACAAATGTGAGTATTATGTGTGCAATAGAGGTACAACATTTATCACAGCTGGCGGAGCAGCAATAGAAAGCTAAGCTGGGCATCTAAAGTGAATCTAAAGTTTTCAGCTCTGGTGTTATTTTCAGTGGCTGTTTGTAATTAAGGTTCATGTGGTGGCAGGTGGTGTGATCGTCCATTAATTCTCCCTAGGCAACTTTTCATGATGCAAGAAATGGTTGCCGGTCATTAAAAACAGTCACCAGGTTGTTAATACACCAGCCCAACAACATTAATATTTCAGTAGAAATAGCATTAGGCACTGGAAAACGAAGACTGATTTTAAAAGCACACTGAACAATTTCAGGCTAGGCTGCTTCCGTACCACTACATTAGTAAAAATTTAGCTCAAATTATATTGTAATTATATACACATTTTTAGCTATTTTTTGTTTGGTTTTTGGAGGTGTTTATGGAATAGAAAAAATACTTTCAAGTTAACTATTAAACAAGACCTTGTGTGTTTTGGGTATTACAGAAGAAATAACCCTAATTTACAAGTGATGGGACATTTCATTCATGATCCAAGAAGTATGTAACCGATGTTTAATAGAAGTGAGCAAGGCGACTTTTTTCTTGATTGGTCGATCTGTTCTTTCTCCATCAAATCTGGAACTGTGAGCTTGATGAAAAGGGGACAATATAAAAAATATATAAGGCCAACTGTATCTCAAAGGGGATCAAGTAAAAGATGAGACAAATGAAGTTATGAACCAATATTAGCCACAGCTAAATTCATAAAATACTTGTTCCACATGGGAAAATCCGTGGCACACAACCACTCCATCATGAACGTACCAGGTTCCATAATTATTGTGATCTGTGCTATATTCGTCTCATTAATGTTATCATTCTTTAATACTAACTACAGTACATAACAGACTCAGCCAACAGGCCACCATTGTTCCCATCTGTGTCCCAGTACTTTCTTCACTGAATTCTGGTTCATCAGGCCACAGCTGTACGTCGGCAGAGGATCTCACTTTCAACACCTACATATTGTGAATGTCTGCCTTATTCAAGCCTCGTCAAGCTGCTCTATCCTAGGCAGGGTATGGGCGTGGGATTTGGGAAAGTCAGAACTCAAGAAATGTCATTTAACACAATGATTTGTGCCAAGGTTGACAATCAGGCCCTGCATGAAAGCCTTCTCTTTTAAAGTAAATGCCACAATGCGGAACAGCTGTTTTAACAATTCCACCAACCAACAAAAATCTATAATACATATGGCAGGTATTGACGTTGTAATACAATTTGCTTGATTCGTTGAGCCCATGAAATCTACTCTTCACAGGCTACCATTACATAAAAAATACAAATTGTGTAACAAAATAACATTTTCCTCAATAGGCAGGGCAGCTCTCTGTTCTGTGTAATGTAATTGCCTTTGGATGTGCATCAAGTCATCCAGTTATGGAAAAAAATGATAAGCAATATAATTTTGAGTTGAATTCCCATTTAACGTCTACAGGCAATCAAACACACTTCTACCTAAAGGCTATTTCACACATTCTCCATTTTAGCACAGATAATGCCGTTTCTAATGAGGCAAAATCTTCCTTGAGTGAGGAAAGGCCATCCATAGTCCAATGTGTCATTGTCTGCTGAAAATGACTTTTATCTACCCAACTCTAATCAAACTGTTACTGGAATGCGAGCATTTAATTGCAAAACAGATCGTTAGCGGTGAGTGCAGGTTGACAAACGAGGCTCATTCCGGAAGCCCACCTACACGCCTAGCTGTGATACGCGGAACAGGAACGTTGCACTGTATTCACGTCATCACTGCGGTGCCATCAGAAATGTAAATGAGATGAAAAAAGAAGGAGGCTGGAGATTCTCAAAGGTCTAGCTGCTGATCGCCATGTGGGAGGCTGTGGGGGGGGGGGGGGGCGCTTAAAGTCTTATTCAAGGAGGAGGCGAGAAAATTAATTAAACAAATGTCACCCTGTAATATGGGTACTCTTTGGCACAGCTAATGCAGAATGAAAGAGTGAATTCAATAAGTCGATGAACATGATGCTTTACATCTCCCCGCATCTCCTACGTTTCATTTAACAAGATTGGTGTTAGTTAACAATGAATTTCAAGCAGGAGCTACACTAAGAACTGAGGCCTCTGCACCTGGAAACACACAGCTGCAGCTCTCCGACAGCATCTTACCCGACTAGGCTGCCAGACGCATCCTGCGCTGTGGATCCGGGCAGAGTAGAGGGGTGGTGGAGGCGTAGCTGAAACTTTACGGCACCACAAGCTTAACAAAGCATATTTCAGAATGCAGCCCCCTTTTGCAAACTTCAATATCTCACATTGCTGTTACTGACCTGTTTTTTTGCAAAACTAAGCAACCATTGAACGTTTAGTGGAAATACAAAGACAAATAAGGAGCAAAAATTCAAGCCAAGAAAAAGCTTCTGCTCTGCTGTTTGTGAACTCACCACAAATACAGCGGAGAATCATTTTCCAAGTCATGTCAAAACTTGTCACTTTTTCACAGAATGCAGTTTCTAGGTTATTTTAAAAAGCCGGTGACTAGATGTTTAAACTACTTAGACCCAAATAATCTCCTTTCACACATTTTATAGACATTACTAAAAAAAAATGCTGCCCACAACTAATTAAAATAGAAATGCCAGCAAAGGCCTGGTAGGAAATCCTCTCTGTTCGACATTTCAACTTACTTTACATGTAATTTGCAGGTTTCAGAGCTGTTTGCTGTGTGTAGGAGCCGAGAATTTCAATGTAACAACTAAGTTACTATGCAAATGAGATGTGTAGTTAACCAAAAATATTACAAGGTGCAAACCATTTGGATGGATAGTTGGATAGTGAGATGGATAGATGGATGGATGGATGGATGGATGGATGGATAGATAGATAGATAGATAGATAGATAGATAGATAGATAGATAGATAGATAGACAGACAGATCCATATTCAAGCTGCCCAATTTTAGCTACGCAAAAAAGAATACATGAGGTACATAGGCAGCACTGCTCTACTGTCTTTGGGTTAAAGCGGCTGCAGCATCCCTGTGTGACAACGCCTCACACACAAGCTCCCACAGATACCCAGGAAGCAGTCGTGTCACCTGTGGCCGTAATGTGCTTAGGAGAGATAAGCTAATCCTAACGCCAAATCCCTTCAAGCCCACAAGACGAGTCCAGTGGTCTCTCTCAAGCTCTTTTTCTATGATAACGCCCCCAAGGAGACGGACGAGAAGCCCAGCAGTGACAGTCAGCTGCCTGAGCTCCGACACTCTTCTGCTTTCATGTCATCACAGGATGATTTGGTAACGGCTCCAAAATGACTCACAGTAAGTACGCAGTCCTTCGCTGTCAGTCCTCTTTCAAAACAGACCAGCTGGGGAAGCCTTTGAAAAATCCCTCACAGAAGAATAAATCTCAGGCAGCACAGCCTGTACATTATTATACATGTGCTAGGAGGCTTATTGACACCTGAAGTAAAAATAAATCCGTCAAAACAGCAATACTTAAGACACTTAAGAAGCATTCACATTATTATTTTATAAACACCACAGACAGGACTATTAGAGGACACTATATAAAAGCCATCACATGCTTTTTCAAATTATTAATTTTTCAATTTAATTGTTCATCAGTGTTTTTCCTACTGTTCTTTATTCCCTTTTTTGGTAAATGTTGGATTTCAACAACCTTTTTCAGTAAACTAAACACTAAACAATTGAATGGATGTCGACGTTAACTGTGTGGCATTTAATTTTATACAATTATAATATGTTTCTCCTTAAAAAATTTTATGATTAAACAAAACATTTAATATATGAGTATAGTGTGTGTGTGAGTGTGTGGGGGTGTGTGTGTGTGGGTTATGTTTATATACAATGTGGGGATCAAATGGCCACCGCAATGTGATAAAAACCTCTTATTTTTCAGGCCCCCACAAAGATTTATGAATTCAATGAAAACACTAAAAATATTTACTCTGGTTACTTGTGGGTTAGGGCTGGGTAGGAGTTAAGGTTGTCATGTTGGGATTAGATTTTTTCCCGTAGAAATAAATGGAGAGTCCCCACAATGATATAATTACAATCCGGTACATGTGTGTGTCTGTGTGTGTGTGTGTATATATATATATATATATATATATATATATATTTAAAACCACCGCTGCAGCACCGTCCCCCCACCACCCCTGGAAACACGGCACAGGCTCCAGGGCGCCGGCATGAACCACCACTGAGTCAGCGCAAGTGCTCAAACCGCGAGTTTGCCGGCTCGCCCGCAGCGTGATGCGCGGGTAATGGGATAGGTGCGGCGCCGGCTGTGGAGGCGGATGCCTGTATTATCAGACAGCGCAGGGCCCTTCTGCTGTCCCAGGGTCGCAAGAGACACTTTTATGTAGAAATTGTAATGCGAAAAAAAAAAAAGCTTCATAGCTGTACAGAATCTGTGTATATGAAACAAGGCATAAGACAGTATAGTTCTTGGGTACAACTCCAGTCCTGGAATCTCAGGAGTGATGGAGCTGCTTCTTACAGGCCAGGAGGTCCTTGTGTGCCAGATGTTACAAGATGCTGACAGGTCAAGATGGTAACCTACAACGTTACCAGTCAGAGGCCGAGAATGGGAGCCTGACCTATACCTGCCTGGGCGCCTGCACGGTTCCAGACCATTGCACTGGAGCAGAGCTGCAAGATTATAGGCTGTTTTGGGAGGGGAGGGGAGGTGGGGGGGCCAATGGGTGCAGATGCAAGATTTCAGCAGACAACTCACACTAGGGGATGTAAATGAGTAGATGCTGGATCTGAAAAGCACGATGGAGGCACACCACGATGACGCTGCGGGGTGCGATCCAAGGGCCACAACGCAGCACGCCGGCGTTTGGAACATTTTTACACACCCCGCGGTCTCCAACTAGAGTCAGCCGACTCTAAATTAATGTTGCACTCGCTCTGAGGAAATGCATCCCTGCATGGCTGAAGGACAGAGCCTCCTCGACTGGAAATTCATTAAAAAGGGTCAGGAAAGTTAAAAAAAAACTGACTGGTATGTAAAAATTGTTTTTTTGACAGGAATCTGTCACATAAACAGGACATACACCAGTGAATCGGGAAATTCTTGACTGATTTTCCAGCATAGTCAGACAACGTAGATGTTCATACTGTAGATGCTGATTGATTTTATTCAGTTTTCATCAATGAGGTAAACACGTGTACAGCTGATACATACTTGGATTGAAAGAGCTGTTTGTGAAACAATTTCAAGATTTGTTGCTTTCTTAACTGAGACCCAAGTTCCTCTTTCCCATCAATATTCTTTCACATATTTTCCTAATGCTGTTTATAAATGATGAATATACTGATCTGTGAAATTAATGACAAATGTTAAGATAGTGAGGATTTGCACCTCTTCATAATTTTTGGTGTTATGATACTTAATTGGACAGCTGAGCTTCCAAATGGATTGGTGAACCGCAGTGCCACAGTTTTCACACACATACACACTCTTTCCATCTCTTTGTATGGCTGCTACCTGCAATATTGAAAAAAGATAAATCCTTAGGTGAAAAAAACTGTAGACTTGAACACGAGGGAATGACGCAAATTACCTTTTAAAACATACAGTCCTTAAAAATACCCGGGGAGCGTGTCTAATAATCTTACAAATCAATAACAGTTCAGTTTGCAGCTGAGAACACATTTATACCTGTACCATCTTTTAATTATAATGAGAAATTTATTTATAATGTAAAAAATAATCTGGATGTCAAAATAATACTGTTAGACTAACATCAAGAGTCGTACTTATTTATATGATTATTTATGATGGCTTTTATATAATCTGCCCTGTGATGGACTGGCCATCCGATCCGCTGACAGACTCCAGATCCACAGATATCACCTTCTCATAATCGGTGTGAGCTGATCTGTAGTGTCTGCAGTCTTCAGTGTGCAGAGAAAAGGAAAAGGGTATCGGGAAATACGACAAGATGCATATGCTCATGTAAAATCCACGGCGGAAATGTGACTGACAAGGTATTTGATTTTAGCTCCAGTAATGGAGACGTGCTCTTAGAACAACAAGAAAAAAAAACATGACTCATACCATCATGAACATAGGGAGACTTACAAAACGATGGTTTCATTTGAGGGTTAATTAATTCCCCCCGACTTTCACCTGTAGTGCCTCAGACCAGGTGCACAACTAAAAATTTTGGGTGCAATGAACACACATCATATTGGGCCCACAACTCAGACCAATCCAATTATGTTCCAAATTTTTAGGGACCCTTGGAATCATCCTAACCCCCCCCCCTTATAATGCCCCTGCTACAGGTAACTGTTACATGCTTTTCAGCATGGCTGCCGAAAAGCCTCTCTCTCAGCCAGTACTCATGAAGGCAGATTACCATTTGGAAACACTTATCTTTTTATAGGTTGCCGTAACAGTGAGATTTACTTGACTATGTAGAACATTAAAGCCCATATTAAAACTTAATTATAATTGTCCCCACAGTAAAGTACCTGTAAAGCATTGAAAACTGAATTTATTTGATAAGCGACTACACTCGATGTGTAACAAAGAAAGTTTATCCATAAGAAAACACCGACCGCAGATTTGATCTCATGAGCGTCTATCGCGCAGTTGCTGCCTTGATTTGCAAACCTCTGCTATCACAAAGGCGCACAAAGGCAGTAACACTGTAATACTCCCGCGCCGCTGGCCACAGAAGGACTGATCACACTCATGTCACACGCTGTAAAATGACTGTATTAGGGTAGCCATCGTGCACCACTCTCCCTTGGCCAAAGGCTGCATTTTTATTTCAGACGTTTGATGTCCGGAATAAGACGTTGTGGGGAATTTCAGAGGACATGGCTATAAATACTGGGTGCCTTTTAAGGTCAGCCTGGAACATTTGGATAAGACGAAAATGCTGTATATTTCAGATTGGTCACAGTAACCCAAATCTCTATGCAATCAAAGTTCAAAGTCCGTCGGATTTTTTTTGACCGATTTAATATGGTACAAAACTCCTCCTTCCTTATTTCTGCATCCCGCATATTTATGGTTGTGTATTTGCAAAGCAGTCGCAGACAAACTTTACATTGCAGAAATATTCACATTTAATTCTTCGCTGACGCATTAACAATGAGAGTATATGTGAAAACATAATAGTGAAGATTAAAATATAGTTTAAGTCGAATCCAGATAAAATGTTATATAAATGCAGCGCTGAAACGTCAGCAAATCCACTGGCACAAACCGAAACAATCCATTTTTATCAGCAATCTACTAAAATTGATGCGCATGGCAAAAACGATTGCAATATTATAACTGAAGCGTTAACATCATCATGTATAATTAAATACTTAAAAATATCCAAGGAGCGTGTCAAATAATCTTACAAATTAAAAGTAATTCTAAAATATCACGGTACATCTGTCTTGGAAAATTCCAGCGACAACATTAAATATCCTTGTCAAATCGATCAAAACCAGTACAGCCTTATGTCTATTTATTTTCACACGCTCAGCATCCGCGGTCCACCGATTTATCACTGGCTCACTTTGCATTTTGTTTTATTTAAAACCAAGTGCACGGCTATCGTTTTACTTACCGTTTCCAGAGATGCGGTTCTCTACTTCAACATGCCCACCTTGTCTAGAAGAGAAACTGAGTTGAACGTAGAGTCCTATGTAATGCAAAATGTGTATTATTACTCCAAAGGCTCCCATCGTTTTTGTTTATGCTTGTAGGATACTTTGCCTGTCTTACATTAGGGGAGGTATTGGGGGAAAGAATCCAGCCACGTCCAGCAGGCTTATTCTCCTTTAAAACGAAATCACTCCAGGACAGAAAAGAAAAGCGCCTTTTGGGAGCTGCGAGCCGCAAGCCACACGTTGTAGAAAATTATTTCTTCTTCCCCTTTCAGTTCGGTCTATTCTGCCTGCCTCCAAAAGCGGCGTAGGAAGATCCGCTTTGAAGCCGGGGAGTGGGGTGCTCAGGCTTCCATTGTAAAATATCAAGTAGGCGGAGGGATCTGAGGCGCAGATTATTTCATTAAAGTTTTACTACAAGGTGTTGGGAGCACTTAAATCCCTGCGGAATTGTGAGCGAATAAAGACCGAAGAGTGGTACAGATGAAACTCCTAATCCAAAACATTATGTGAAACACATGAATTCCTTGCTACGAAATGATAAACGCACAGCCCATTTAATATGTTGTTTATTTTAAGCGATTGATGCGTGCATTTTCAATGACCGCGGTTGGATATCGTCCTGTAGATTATGCAATGAATAACTAAACAAGTAAACGATCAGTGGTGCTACACCTTCCCAACGCACGTAACGTATTAACATATATTCGCATTATGATTCTGGTTTGAGCTGTTTCTTCGGATGTATTATTGGATAAATATAAATACGTCGGAGGTTGGTGAAGACAGCAACCGTTGTTAGATTTAGGTATTCTTTACAAAGATAGCAGGGATGCTGAGAAAATTTCCGTGAAAGAGGGATGAAGCA
>JAABNX020000123.1:114834-125762 GCA_015163995.2 Mormyrus lacerda | reverse complement strand
AAAAAAATGAAACATCAATCAATCGATCATGAATCTTCCCGACTATGAGCACGAATATAAACGGAAAGAGCGCAGGCGTTGGGTTGTCAAGCAGAGATGCCGTGTTGAATGACTATAGTCTCATATACGGTGGCTTGTTTTTAGAAGATGACATGGTGAGTGACTCCTCGCATCCACAAGTGCCAATTTCCAACTGCAAGACCCTTAGGGTAGTGTATTTTATAAATTAATTTTTGAAGGAATGATGGCGCCAGTTCCCTTGATATGTCCTGTCTTCTCACCCCATTAGGATCTGTTATGAATGAGCCATGAGCCACGGAGCTCCTGGATCTGCCCGGTTCTGCTCTCATGATGCAGCGTTGGCATTGGGTTTGGGATCATTTCTGTGGGCGAGTAAATGACGGATGCAATCAAGTAGGCCTAATGTGCAATGATCAATGCGCTGCACGGTATCGTGATTTTGACCAGGAGATGAATTGCAAAAATGCGTAGGGCAGCAGTGATCAAGGGAATATGAAGGACTTTGAAATTCCCGTTTGTATTAGCACATTTAAGCTTTTAAAAGCATATAATTACACTTTAAATAACTCCGACCAGATAACTAAAATGACCGTAAAATGAATTAATCGTAATAAACCAATCAACATATCTTGCAGAATAATGGCAAAAAAGAAACTGTGGATGAAATAAAACAATTAAAAAGAAAAATAATTATGAACCATAGAAAAAGCTGACACATAATAAAACACAAGTTTTCAGCACCACGAGGTCGAACAGCTCCACTGGTAACGGTAAAGTTAGCGCCATTGAAAATGGGTGCATTTGCCTGAAATAAACATGTAACGTTTTAAACAGAATTTTAGAATACTATGTAGTATTACATCACGCAATCACCTTACAAACAGAGAAATCATATTCCTGTATGATGTGTAAGATTTGGTTGAATGAATTATCATCATGCCGTGATGTTTCACTGCATGTTTACATTAGATAGATGCTTTTTATTGTGTGTATTCCTATCCATTTTTAACAAACAACAGAAATCCTTGTAGATTTTATCTAACAGCTTTTTCGGTATTGGCTTGGCTGAGAGAAAGGCATTTTCCTAAGCCCTGCATTATTGAGTATGATAATACTGGTAGCCGTCTTCACCAGACTGCAGTGTTTAGTTGTGGTCTCTCCGTTTCCCCTGTAGCATTGTGGTTGCTCAGAGTTCATCACGTGTTTGACACGGTGTAACACATCTAAATGTGTTTAAAGGGAATGCATTCTAGTACTGGAAGCTGTAAATGTTTTGGGGAGAATTTAAACTGCAATTATGTACCAGTAATTTCAGTGTTTTCATCAGGGTGTAATTGGACCCCTTTTAGTCTCCATAAAATCTTTTTATATTGTATATACGCTTGCCACCCCACCCCCCCACCCCAGTAAAGACTCAAATCTCTATACATTCAACTACACCCTTGGTTTTCATTAAATTATTTGGTAATGTAACGAAGTTAGATTTTGCAAACTACACACTGTAAATAATAAGAAATAATATAATTGGGTTTTATTCAATGTTTTTTTTTATTTGTTCCTTCAATTGAATATTGGAAACATAATATAATCATAAAAATCAAGACATAATGTAAATTGTAATGGGCTGTTCTTGCCTAGACTGGATTCATTGATCAATAGGAACTTATTAGCTATGTGCCAAAACTGACAAGCATTTTTATCCATAAGTATAAATAACTGCTTATCCAAACAGAGCCACACTGATCTGGAGCCAGGCTTTGGGAGGCAGGGAGGCGGGCACGGACCTTGGGATTGGCCACCAGACCGTCACAGATGCTAAACTATTGCTTGATGCAACAAACTGATCATGTTGAATAATCAGAATCAACTAAACAGAAGATCATTTTCTTGACTTCAGTTTGCATTTCGAATTTCTCTAATCTTTAAGAAGTCGTTTTTATTTTTTTTTCCACTGGCATCACAAACTGCATGAAATACCCACGTGGAATGATAAAATCTCTGGTGTTCATCCAAGTGATGATGACAATGATGGATTGTGGACTATAGTCATTGCTGTTGTTTTTTTTTAAATGTATTCCCACTTCTGCGACACACTATCTTTGATAGTCTCTGTGTTTTTTTTTTGAGCTGTATTGACAAACCAGTTATCGTGACTGGGATTAGTACGGTATCGCCATTCCGTTTGTTATATTACAAGAAATACAAGGCAATGGTTAGTTTACAGCGATAAATTATAACTGCTGTTTTCCAAAGCTGTGGCACAAAGCACGCTCCTGGAGATCTCTGTTATAGATTGCGTCCCAGCCCCGAAATGACATACAGGCTTGCTCAGTCACTACAGCGTTCACTTCCGCTCACTAAACAAAAGAAGATGCTAGTGGTTATAAGAATTAGACTTGGCTCATATTTATTCCAAGTATCTGTTATGCCCAACTTCGTGCCATCATTGCAAAGTATTGTTGCCATTTTTCAATGTGCCGTACTGAGCATTCAATTGACCCCGTCTCTCATCTTGTCCTGCTGCTCCAGTCCTGCCTGCCTGCCTGTTCTAACCCTGCGCTCCTGCCTCCCGTCCCCCGCGTGCCTGTAGGAATAATTTCCCCGGCTTTCGACCGCTCATGTTCTGACTCCGACTCCAGCCTGCTGATTCAAGCTCAGTTTGTCCTGGCTTCTGAATAAACTCTGTAGCCTCCTGTATCTCGGTCCCCAGTCCACTCTGTTTCCCAGCTCTGACACTGTCACATACAAGCCAGCATGTTATCACCGTGATCCCAAGAAGTGCATTGCAGAAACAGTCGCATGTGTGTTTTTCAATATTGTATAAATTCAGAAACAGTGAGAATAGAGCCAATCAGATGCTAAATGACAGCACTGCATCATGTCTGCTGTGAGACAGCTGCATTCAGCCCTGATTACTCTGTATTCTGCCTGACAGTTTTATTGAATCCAGTGACCATGCCAGTGTGCATTAAGGCCTTGGTGCTGTCCCCCGGAATCTGTAGAGCGGGGGTCACCAACATTTTTAAAACTGAGAGCTACTTCATGGGCACTGAGCCATACGAAAGGCTACCAGTTTGAAAAACCCTCCTAAACTTGTCTAAACTTGTATAATAAACATGCATCAAATGCTCTTGAATATTGTCATTTTCAAATCTATATAAATGCAAATGTGATTAAAGAAGAATACCAACAGGATAAAATGACATTTTTGATGCTGCTCACTGGTGAGTTGTGCTATTTTTAGAACCGGTCCGCATGTGGTCCTTGGGGGCATTCTGGCGCCCGCGGGCACCGTGCTGGTGACCCCTGCTCTAGAAACTGGCGTAGATCTTCAGTATGTGCTGAGCGAGGGTGCTCGGGGCAGCTGTCCGAAGTGGCTGGTGTGGCATCTTCATTGTGTGCTGGCCTTGAGGATGAGTTGCTCACGATCAACAAAAGCAATCCCCACTGGAGGTGAGCGAAAATCTCCCGCCATGCCTTGGCTGGAAGCTCCCTGTTCTGCGTTTGACGGGGTGACCAAGAAGAAGCTCGCCACCTCAGCGTTAGCACGCCCTTAAAAATGGTGACTCGGTTTGGAAATCCAGACTGCTAAGTCGGATTATGTCATCAGACCTAAACTTAATTTTCATCATTGGACTTTACTCTTCATTATCCTGCTTCCTCATATTTTTGGTTCCTGGAGCTGGGGTGTTATTATGTATTATTATTATGTAAATATGGGAAACATTAACTTTGCTCGTTGTTAAATCAGATCTGCGAAGAGCTCAAAACAGACACTGGCATAACAAGAAACCTAACACTACAAAAAACTCAAATCCTGAGTAACATTATCTAAAATTTCACCTCGGTCAGATCAGGAGAGATATGGACACCACAAAGTGGGGTGGCAAATTAATTCCTCTATGCATTAACATTGCATTATTATAAAAGAAAATGCAGTCCCGATTCTGCCAAAAATGCACGCACCATCGCAGCCCTTCCCAAATCCCAGCTCCCGTTTTGTTGTCTTGTGCATATCCCTTCTGCTAAAATCCAAACATCTGGCCTTTGTTTCTGTTCCTCTTCACCACTGTAAGCCGCTCTCCGCTCCCAGGATCAACTTAAATGCCCATCCCCCACCCACTCACCCAAACGCCTCACAATTCGATTTGCCGCCGCCCCCGGATATGCAGCATCCAAATGTCTTTTTATGCTGCAGCCAATCCCAGTGCAGTTACTGATTTTTATAAACTGTATACAGACATAATGATAGTGCGTGAGTCCAGCCTTGTCACATTGTGAAATCGGATTTATCATTCAGGTCTGCGTGCCCTCATACATAACGCTACGGTGGAGGCTGAGTGTGGTGTGATGTCCTTGCACGTGTTCTGTTTTTTTCATCGCTATGCATTATGCACAATAACTCAGACCATCGCCACAAACACAACAAACTTGCAGTGCAGAGGCAGAACAAACAAAAAAACCCGATAGACCATTCAGAGCTGATTTTCAGGCAATTAACTTCTCATGGTCACAGACTCCAGCATATAAAATGGCTAATTAAAAAAAAGAATGTATGCACTACACTATTGGAGGTTTGAAATTATACTTTTGTTTTTCATGTGAGTAGAGCTTGAAAAATACTGAGTCCAAACAGCCCACATTTGATATGAAATTAATCTTTTGATGTTATGCTAGTTAATTAAATTCGGCTACTGGGAACCAGAGGAAAGTTCGTCGGTTGATTATTCCCAATTCAGGGTCACGAACCTTTATACCCTGTCAGTCACTGTAATGTAACATATTTACTCCTATAAATCCACTGCCTTGCTATAAGTGTTCAAATTAGTGATGAATTTAGCATTTTCTCGTGTAACTAGCTAAGAGGTCCACCCGAGCAGGTGGAACGCTGCTGAAAGATTCGTGGTGGAAAAAGTGATCCGATTTCATCCAAGAAGTTCTATGTTGGTAAAATCACTTACAGTGCAACATACGTACGCACTTTGTGTTTTTTCTGTAGATTTTAATTATTTATCTTGTTAAATTGTTTTTTAAATTGCTTGCATTTGATGTAAATCTGTCTTTTTGGTACAATGGCCTTTTTTTGTTTATGGTTGTGAAGAAGAAAGATTCTCTTCTGGATACAGCATTGAAGCTGTCTGTAGTTATCATTTGAATTTGGAAGTACCATCATTACCAAGACATTTCTTTTGAAAAAGATGTAAACACTTCGAAGATCCTACCTGCTTTGCGGATTTGTGACTTGATTTGTCTAAGAGATTTTTTAAATATGTAAGGACTAGTTGCTCTTCTTACATATACATTTGATTGAGGGGGCAAAGCATTGCAGAGTGCATTTTTTTAATGCATTTTTCATGATTGCTACCCTGTGTATTTTGAAAACAGCCATAGTTTGCGAAGTACACCTCACCCACCTTTGCATTCCTTCCAACAAGACTCATGCACATCTTGCAGATCCGCCTCCAGACACCGTACTCTCCCCCACGAAGTCAATGCCGCGCTGCAGCCTGAGGAAGCACAAGGTAAACTGAAGGTGACATTCACCGAAATCTGCAGCAGAGAAACAAACCCACCAGCTGGCTCACTGCTCTCCCTGTGAGCATCTGTGAGCATGGGGCATGGCTGGGGAGCAGGCAGCCCAGGCTTGGGTGGGTGGAGGTGACTGTCTAGCTAATCAGACCTCAGCAGCAAGGGATTCAGCATGTGGGGGAGGAGGGGGGCAAACACAGTGAACTTCAGGTGGCTGGGTCAGTCATCTGCCACATTTATTATAATTTCCGTCTTCAGACAGCTGCTATAAATCTATCAGATCTCACCTGTATTCCCATGACTCAAGGTCAACCCCCTAATTGGACTGTTTCTATGTTAGTATTTCTACCAGCGCTCAGACAATTGATTGACTGCTACATTTTATTAAGAGCAATTAGTCATGTTTCCTCACAGCTGGTCACCACTAGTGTGAAGCTTTTTGAAGCCTTTTCCTGTGATTTTCCGGCGCAAAATGAAAGTTGCGGTGTGCTAGTTTTTCCTTTTTCTTAAACAAAAATATCATCAGAAAAGTTCCCAAAACCCAGTTCAGTTTCCTTTTCCTCCCCATAAGGATCACAGTAGTATAATTGAGTATAGATGATTAATGTTCATCCCTTAAATGATCTTCTAATGATCAATTAAAAAGTAAAAAAAAAGACATAAATTAATTAGGGAATTATTTCCAGTTTTTACTCTATGCACATATGGGAAGTATAACATATGGCCCAGCTTTCACTACTTTCTTTAAAAAACTTTTAACTATGGTGATAAAAAGAAGATTAGTGTGCTTGCACGTGGGTGTTATTGGGGTGTGGCCTGCAGCAGTCTCAGGAGGAACAGGCAGCTGACTGGAGTGAGATGCTATGATTGCCCCCCCCCCCCTACCTGTCATTTACTAAAATATACACATCGGTTGCTTCTGTTCTGTTTTGGTCCTAGCACTAGTCACCATGTAACAGAAAACCTACGCTTATTTCTCAGGCTTCGGTCAACTATGTCCTTGGGTATTATTACTATTAACCCACAAAAAAGTGGGCATGATTTATAGAATTGGAACATTCATTGTTTATGTGATTACTAATTTTGTCATCTTGTAGGAGTGGCATTTATAGACAATAGAGACAAATGGCGAAATAATAATAAAAAAAAAACTTAAGAAGATTTGATAAGGTGTTGAGTCACCAGTCTCCAGCTTTAACAGCTTCAGCACGGCAGGTGAAATATTACTGGAAGAGTGCAGGTTTCCCCTGGGTGCCCCTGTTTTTCTTCTGTCCAAAGACATGGAGCTAGGCTAATTGGTATCTATAAATCGCCCGCAGGCATGTTTGTGAGCGCTGCTGGACTGGATTAAGCTACAGGCCCCCGTTACATTACATTTTATTAATTTGCTGAAATTTTCATCCAAAGGGAAGGGTTTCGATGTAAGTGTGCTCCCTGGGATTCGATCCCACAACCTTCTCATTGTTAGCACCATGCTCTGCTTGCTGGTTATAATCTTGCTCAAGAAAAGCATTGCATGCCTGCCTGCCTGCCTGCCTGCATCCATCCATCTATCTTTTAATTATCCATGCATACAGTTTAATCTGGGAGTCCTTCATTTGATGATAATCAGCTGTCGATGCCAATTCATTAGTCAGTTTCTTATGCCGATACATTTTTCAATGCAACATATACAAGCTTCTAAATGCATGCTATGTGGGTATAATATCAACCTATAGGCAAAAGCACAGGGTTAGCATTATGGCCGTCGTACCATAAGACGGTAACACAATTACTTCTTTATTTGTTTCTGAAGTATTGGTTTAAAAAAGATACTCACAGAACTGTTTCTCTGAATTCTGATGCAATCGACATCTCAATTAACACATCCATACCTGCCTTCCCTTACAATAGCTTTGCAGGCCTTGTAATTTCCAAAGACACACCACTGGGAAGACAGTCCGGTGTTTTTTATTTTTGATTCACATCCAAATACTTGCCCTGTGTGCTTGTACTGGCTAACCTCCAGCCCCAGGAAGTGGCTGACGTTCTTGTCACTTTCAGGATAAACACCGCGACACTTGCTGCAAGGCTTGACAGTTCACCCCAGACGCATTGCTGGGAATGACAGCTGGCAGATCTGCACGGCACAGCAGATCCCATTTAGGAGCCCATCCTCGTCTTTAGGGGCAAAATCCTCAAGCAAGGCCTCTAATGAATTGCAAGAAAATGTATGATTATCAAGTAAGGTCCAAGGATACAGTAACCATTTGGGAAAGAGTCCGTCACCTGGAATCACCGGCAATCAGCTAATCGGTAAAAATTAACAATAACTTCACTGTTGTTTTATTAATTTTTGCTTATTTTCCCATTGTTGCTGTTGCTATCGCTTAGTGTACAATTGTATCTAAAGATTGCTTAAGTTTGCCAAGACCGCAATTTTATCCACCTGTATTTTTCACTTAGAGACACCTAATACCCAATAGGACAACAGCAACGCTCACTATCTTGGTCACATGGTCTACAATTGAAACTAATAAGAAGTGGCCTACAGTGTGCCGATATGTGGTGATCACGAGTCATGTTAAGACCCTCAAGGTTTGAAAGACCGACACAGACAAGGTGAGATGTGTATTCTGTCTGTTTATCAGATCTGTGAATTACATGACAAACGCAAAGTGACATTTTCTGTTAGCTACATCTCGTGAATTTCCAACTAATAAAAATAAACTGTGACAACTATTGTACATTCTGTAATACATTTGTCTCTCTTTAATGTAGTCTTTCCTTTTCATTAAAATGCAAAGAGGATTTTCCCTCATTGTATGGTCGCCTAGTTTGTGTTTTCAGTTGTAATGACAGTAACATGTGTCACAAACTATTTTTCTGGATGCACACTATACTCACCAGAGAGGATGCCCATGCAAATACTACTGGCAAATTTGCCTCTGTACTTGTCAATGTTTAATTATATTTTCCCTTTTGTACTCAAGACCTGCATAATTCAAAATGCAATTACTGCTCCAGCAAACTCGCACCAGGCCTCTCTACCCCATTAAGAATGTTTTTTTCCCTTTGCAAGGAACATTTTGTACAAATCTTCAGTAGTCTACCTTTGGAATAAAGAAGAAATCAAAGCTGTGTACTCATAAACATATAATGGTTACCACAGTGAATCTAATTATAAAATTATTATGGTTTTCTCCATACAAATGAATGGACAGTCCCCACAAAGATATGAATACAAATGTGTGTGTATTGGTATATAGTTGTCTATAAATAGACATGTGAGTCTTCGGTAAATGAAATTATCCAGAACATTAAACGATTGTCAATTGATATTTGCATATGGACTGTATATATACACTGTAATAAATGTTGCACATATATTCTTCTACAGTAGTCATGATCCTAATATGTTATTTAAAATGACAGACTTTTTTTTTTTTATCACCAAGAATTCAAACTGGTCATATATTGAAGCGAAAGTGAATTGCTTCACATAAGCTGCTTCAGCAGATCAAAAATTAAACAAGAATCATGCTTAAAAATTCCAGGCTCAAAATCCCACTTGTTGATCTAATTTTTATAATCCCTGCGGTCTTAAAATATTGCATAGTGGGACAATTCTATAGACATTAGACAAATATATTTGCATTGTTCCAGCTGAAAGGTCAAGTCTGCAGGAATAGCAATCTTCTCCTCTGCAGGGAATTAAGTGAATTGTGATTATTAAATCGGAGTTGTCAAGCAGCTAAATATGTAAAAATAAACTCTTTATGGCACTGTTATCCAAAAGCTTCCCGTACTGCATTCTGTCATACTTTCTCCCTCTTCATTTGTAAGTGAAACAGATAAATGTGATTTAATAGCAAGTCAGAATGTTGTCTGTTTTTGGAAAATAAACAAATGAAATGACACTATTTGCCATTTGCAGAAGTAAGAATAACACTTCATTTCATTTGAAATGTAGCAAAGCAGCATGTTATATCACAAGCTGTCCGTTGGCTTCTATGCAACTTGTCCATCCTAAAGCTTATTATGAAGTTTTTGTTAAGGAGTATTTATCACGATGGTACGGTAAAGCTACCAATACCCTAGTGACCAAAACTCTTTTTTTTATTGCTTTAAAAACACCTACATGAATATTGGTGGTAATGTTTCTAAACAATCAAAAAATGTTACAAACGTTATACATTGGAACAATAAACAAGTAACTGAAGCAACACATGAATAAAGTTTTGCAATCCAGAAAATTGGAAGCGTTTCTACATTTTAGCCACTAGTGTAGGCTCAGCTGTACTCTGTGCCTCATAATAAAAGAGAGATTTATTTATTTCATAAGAGGCTTGAATTGCTCATAGCCCCGTAGTTATTGCATTATACATGTGACTCGAATATACAAAAATACACTCACAGTAACCGCTGTCTCGTCAGACAGCAATCTTCCCAAGGCTCCGCCAGCTACTCACCTGTCCATCATGGCTGCTCCTCATCTCGACACTAGCAGACCGGCTCTTTGCCCCAGTCAGCCTTTCCTACAGCACATGCCTTTTCTGGCTTTAAATAGCTTCAGAAGCGGCGCAGGTACTATGGCAAAGATTCCACAGTGCGAGTATAAAAAGGAATAAAGTTCATTCTGAATGTCCAGCAGATGATGGTTTGGCCTTCCCAGCCAGCATCTATTGACACAGAAAATCTTCTCTAGAAGCAAACATAGTATTATTTATCATTTGATGTAAACTATTCTTCTACTGCCATCCTATAAAATGTGCCCCTCATTTTCTGGTGCCACGTTAAGCTGGTGTTTTGCTAGTGTAAGAGACAGTAAAATCACAAACAAATAAATGTGCTGTTTTTTTTAATTAATTCAGAGAGACAATGCTTGTGTTGGCTCTGCAAGGAAAAAGGGAGGCGCAGTCAAAACTTAGCACTCCACTATATACATGTAATATAAGAGTGGTACAATAAATTTACTTGTCAGAAAAAGGAAATACTTCACACAATAAAGTGGAATAATGGTACAACAAATAAATGTTTCTTGGTAGTATTTTTCCCCCGTTCTAACATGCAGAAAATTGCATATTGGATAGTATAAGAATAGTATTGTGACATTTTGTCATTCTGTTTTAAAGTCTGACTCATTGTTGGCACAAATGCTGGACAAAGAAATAGGAGGAGTTCATAGCTACAAAGACTGTCACCACTAAAACACTGATCTCCTAGGTGGAACTTCACTTATCTTGTCAAGGTCAGAGGACCGCCAGGGGAAAGGATGGAATCTCTTAAGAATTCCTTCCCTTTGATCTTGTCAGCCCCCTCCACACGTTCCCAGTACTTAAAATGCAGCTCCTTCTACCTGTCAACCTGCAGTGCCGTCTCTGGGGGGGGGGGGGGGG
>JAABNX020000123.1:69647-104315 GCA_015163995.2 Mormyrus lacerda | reverse complement strand
CGGGCGAAGGGAAAAGGGTAGCAGGGAGAGGAAATCAGGCGCCACAGACAGAATATTAATGCAGTCCTTTCCTCTGCCATTTTGAGATGGGCGAGCTTAATGTCAACACAACGGTCGATGAGACACAGAGGAGCCCGAATGCACGAAATACAGGAGAGTGGAACATAAACAGAAGAGAGAAATACTGAATTCTGTAAAATGATGAAAAATTACGTAGGAAAAATTCTACCCTTACGAGATGCCCTACTATTTTCACCCCAGGGATGCTCTTTTAAGGCGCATTCCTGCTCAGTGCTGAGGACAGTGACTGTGTGCTTCTGCATCCTGCTTGCCAAACACTTTCCATTATACCTGCTTCCTGGCAGAAATTAAAGCGTCCCTTCCCCAGTTTCTCCAAGGCACTCTGTTAATAAGGTTTCTTTGAGGCTCACTCCTGGCGTTCAATGGAATAAAAGCCATTAATCATAATTAACAATAATAACCTATAACAGGATGCCATGTGGCGGCAAGTGTGAGTGCTGCTCAACCATCCATCCATCTATCATCTAACCGTTTATTCATTACAGGGTCACAGAAGCCTGGACTCTATCGCAGGAAGCACAAGACACAAGGTAGGGGACACCCAGGACGGTGTTATACGCTGACACTCAATGCACAATTCAGAGACATCATTTACATAACTGTATGTCTTAAGATCGTGGAAGGAAACCGAATTCCTGGGGGAAACGCAATCAACAGAGGGAGAGCATGAGAACTCAACGCACGCGGAGCCGGGGAGGGGAATTAAACCCACAATCCTTGTCGGCGCCATTGAGCTATTTAAAGAAACACTGAATGCAAACTGATTTATTTCCTAATTTGTGTTTTTGTTCAAATGTAATCTGGGTGACCTCTGCCATGCGTTGCGTAGACCGGGGCTATTCAACTCAGGCCCTGGATTACAAATCCAGTCCTGGTTTTCAGTTCTCCCAGGTAGTCAGTTTAATAATTACTGATTCTGATTGGTCAGAGGCTTCACACCTGGCTCACAGGTGAAGGAAGGCTGGAAAACCAGCAGGGCTCAGCCCTTGAGGACCGTGAATTGAATAGCCCTGGTGTAGACCTATAGGAACCCATAAGTGACGTTATGAAGGGGGCTGGCTGTAGTGGGTAGGGGGTCAATGAGGGCATCCAAAATTGCATATTTACTCAGTATATACTGAATTCCGTTAGAAGTGTGCTACTCAACCATTAACATAGTGCACTCAGACATACTGCGGTCACCCTCTTACAATACCTGATCCGGATACTTATCAATAACCCTCCGCAGTGGTTAAAAACTGATAAAAACTATGAATGAAACGAATACATCTCAGTCAACTTATGTGACTGATTATTGTTTTCTAACTTTAAATTTATACACAGAGGGCTTGTTTTAAATCACACAAGATCACGTAAAATAGTTTGGGCAAACGGGCAGGGGCTCAGGAACAGCAGCTCCTTCTCCTGTCACGCCTGATCATTATAATAAATGCCACGATCCATCCTAACACTTCCCTGTGTAGCTCGAATTACTCACCCCCACAGCAGCAGATGGTTATGCCCGATCCGAAGCCATAACAACCCTGTTATAGGCGATAGTGATGACAACTGGGCCAATCTGGGTTTTTAAAGAATGGATTCCGAACACAGGCTTTGTAAGGAGATCCATGCCGTATGACGGTCTGGTGCCGCACACAATAGCCTCCGGACCCCGGTGGCCGTGCGGACGGGTGCAGCATCGTGCTTCACATGCTCCAAATGACATCATCATCAGCCAGTGCCTCTTCCAGCTGACTGCGGGAAACAGAACCAGGTGCTGAAACTTAGCTCCTGCCTCACATTCTATTCCAGTCCTACAGAAGGCAGTGCTGTAACAAGGACACACGGGCAGTTTGGCGGTCTCCTCTGCTATCTGTGTCCGGATTTATTTTTCAAATGATCTCCTATAAGCCAGAGTGACAAAATCATGGAAACAAATCTTTTTCTGAGCCAGAAAATAACATGAGCAAACATCATTTAGAAATGTCCTCGTTGCCTTGGCCGTCATGCGGTATGGTAGCAGGGGGATGAGAGGATAATGGACACGGCGGAATCCGCACAACACAGAGAAGGAGCACTTTGATGGAAGAGGTCTTGGAATTCGTGTGCCGGTGAATGGCACGTATAGATGTGTGCCGTCGCATGTAACGCAGAGATAAAAAATATCACCCTAATCACTAATCTATGAGGAAGAGCACACTTCCATCAAAATGTGCATGCTATAATCAAAAAATGGATTAAAGATCACTTTAGCAGCTGGAACAGAACACGAGGCACAGCGCTGACTTTCCTAATGTTCATGTTGAGGGAAGTGCTCAGAATCACAGATGGGAGGACTGAGGCGGTGAAAGTGGACCCTGTCAATCACTAGCCGACTTATCTGACAAAATACCAATACAGATATATGAAATTTGAATCAAAAGACAAAATAATTGAGAAACTAAAACATGATGGCTAGTTCATACAAACATTTATAGAATTTACATGCTCATGTTACATATTGGTATTCTGTTGTAAAACGTACAGGGAAAAAATAGCTGGCATGCCAAGGTGGTGATTTAGGGGACATATTTGTGTGAAGGGTGTCACTTCAAGTCCCTGAGTTGCTGTATGAACTGCTCCTCATGGTGTACAGCTACCCGAAACAACTCTCTGTTCTGGCTAAAGGAATCAGCTGAATGAATTTGCAATTGACAAATAAGCTCGTATTGTTATACAGCAATGTACCGGATGGCAGCTTGAACTGAGTTTTCATAGAGGTTAGTGGCTTATAATCATCCTAAATATCAATGTTTTTTCCCACCCACCACCAGGTTCGAAGCCCCAAATGATTTGTACGTATAAACACTTACAGTCTATTATTATGAAATGGATGGGGGGGGGGGGGGGCGGAGGGGCAAACATGTGCTCCCGGGATCTGTAATTAGATAGCACATTCTTTTTTACAGAGGTCACCTCTATCCAAGGGCGCAGATTTGGGCATAGATGGTAGGGTTACAGGTCACAGCCAATATTGTGCTTCTTTAGGGGGGTGGGGAGTATGGGGCTGATTTGACCCCTACCAATGTTGAAACCAAACCTGTGCCATTGCCTGTATCCAAGGTGACTCATGATACCTCTCACATTGACTCCTGTCATTTTTGGTTTTTCTTTTTGTCTTTGCTGGGCTGTTTGTTGCCAAGAACATGGTGCCTCTGGACGCATGGACCCAGCATGGTGAGATTCAGAATGCTCCCCATAACCAGCATCCTGTTACAAATCTCTAGCAGTGCTAAAATAATGTTTATATAACCCACCGCTATTTCAATTAAAGACAAGGGCCCTGTTAGATTCTTAATCAGAAACCCCAAAAATCTAATGCGACATACTAATGCCAAAGTAAGATGTGAAATGAAAGTTCATCCCCCTTTTCTTTATCGTGACTGTCTATCGTGACTGTTTGCCAAACATTGACTTTCACAATAACAGTTGTGATTGTGAGCCGATCGCTCAATTCTATATGCAGTATGATGATAGAATATGGTTCACCGTGGCAGTCTCACCTCGACAGGGTGATAAATTCAATTCTAACCATATTTGCACAGGTTTTCTCCAAGTATCTCAGCTTTATGCTGCAGGCTGAAAGAATGAGGTTCGGTAAAAGGATCCCCACAGTGTGCACCCCCCTGCCTGGTGAGCGCTACTTTCTGGGATAAGCTCCAAGTTCACAGCAACTCAGTACTGACTCCTCCTGCCCTATAGGGTACATAAGCGATTACCTAGGACGCAATTTAATTAGGGGGTGCAAAAGAGCAGGTGAAAAAAAATAATTAGAAATATCTCTGGTTGCATTCTTTGACATTATACTTATTTACACTAGAAGCAATATTTCAGGCGAAACAAATGTGAGTTTTCCAGATACTCCATGCTACTGAAATGGTTTTAGTATAGCACAATCTCACCTAGGGTGCCACAACACCCAGGGCCGGCCCAGTTAGTAGTTATGGATGAGGAATGTATGTATAGTTACTTAGAATGAAAAACTGCTGATTGACTTAGCATAAAGCCTTGGTTTATGTAAGAGGAAAGAAAGAATATGGATGCATGCAGATCAATGGAAGGAGAAGCCTTGTGAAAAACAGTTACCAAGAGACTGACAAGTAAATCTCAGTTTTCTGTAATACTGACAATTTCAGATAACTGATAAAACCAATTTACAAAAGAAGGATGATCTTCAGTTCCCAGAAGTTGAGAAACTCTTAACAAGTCTTACTGTATGGCGTGTGCTTCTCTAAAAGCAAATCTAACCCTTGAGTTTAAGCACAGCACTCCTTAACAAAATTGATTTATTAATGATGAATAAACATGGGATCAGTACGTAAACAGTTACTGGTTAATTAATACTACTACATGATTCATGTCCCCTCAAGTAAAGAAAAGTTGGGAACACTTACGTTAGTGGACACAAATACTTCATAGTAACTCAGTTACTACTGAAGCACAAGTCATGAACAAATATAGTAGTTACTTGAGACAGTACTTCACAATGATTTATACAATTTAACAGATATAGTAAAAAATACATTTTGTTGCTATTGTTTAAGGTAAAAGATAGCATGATTCATTAATGACCAAAGATAAGTACGTAAGTAAGACTCTGTGGTTAATTAATATATAATTAATGGCATAATATTGCATTATCTGTGCTCCCTCATGTAAAGTGTTACTGAAAGTCTTCCAGATCCTAACTACTCTAAATAAACCTAATGACAACCTAACAAAACAAAAAAAAATATCAAAAGCACTTTAACACATTATTGTGCTGGTCAAACGATGAACAAAAACCCAAAATGTCATATCCCTGCCCATCTCCTCCCATCACGGCTCTAACAAGCCTGTTTAACCCTCTTGTGGAAATCACTCCCAGCCGTCTCTCAGTATCTGTATTTACAGTAAGTACCTGTTTTTCCTATCATCCTCAGTCCAGTCATTGACATCAAGCCTCTGTTGCCCTTCTTGGTTGCCAGTATGTGTCCATTTAATTCAATACACCACCTTTTCTTTCTCGCCCACGCCTGCCCCGAGTCCCTTGTTCCTAAAGTCAAGACACAGAGCAGCAACAGAATAGCCAACAGCATTCGGCTAGTGACTGCTCCTCTCTGCTCTCTTCTCCCACATCTCGGAACAGGCAGCAGCTGTGAGGTGTTTAGGCTTAAGGCTGCCACACCCTTTAGCCACACCCCTGTCAGGCAGAAGAGCACAAAAGACAAAAATACCCAAAAGCAATAACATAAAGCAATAATGACCTTGCAGTCATAACAAAACAATTTCTTTGCATACTGCTTGTCCCTGGAAAATGGAATTTGCAAATGCCGACATACAGCTGATACTGTTGGCATTTAAACAGCTGAGTTAACAAAGCTTCTCATATCTAAATGAAAATCATTCTCAAACCTGACATTTGTTTTTGATTTTGCATCGTTAAGTGATGCAGCAAAAAACAACGATGAGTCTTTCGTTTGAGTGAACTGTGACTCCCGCAATGGGCTCATTCCCCCAGAAGCTACATTATCAGAAACAGGCTGCATGTTTCCTGTCAACCTCAACTGATCATCTCAGATCAGAGGAAACCGACAGCTTCCATCCACAGGGTCCCAAATTCTCCTAAGACAACTGATTAAGAAGAAATGTTGACTATTACAGATCAAATATGGATTTTATACCTCAAAAAGCACACCAAAAAGATGGGACTTCACTGAAAGCAGTAGCAAGAGTTCTCAAGTCCAACATTCAGAAACTATATTTAGCTAAAAAAAGGTGGGTTTCTGGGCAGGCAAAGAATTAATAGCAGTGTGTGATCTAGGGACAGCTGGAAATTGCAGTGATGTCATTTTTACTCAGTAACACAGTGAAAAGCTACAGATTTAAGCAGATGGCAGACTACAGTCTGATACAAAGCCTCGCCTATGTAGCAGAAAGGCTGAACAGAAGGTTTCGTGGGAAGCGATACAAAAGACCTACAGGGAACTTCTAAAACTCATCTTCTCGTAGCCTTCTTGAACTTAGCGGTGCTCAGGGAAAAAGAGGATTTTAACGCAGATTGGCCAGAAAAAAATGTTCGTTTAACCTCGGTCCATAGATCCCATCAGGCTTGTGTCAAATCAATATCCACACAAATCCAGTACCAACCCCCTAAGGAAGAATTAATCATCCCACCCCCATGATAATGACCCTCTGCATTTAGACAGGCAACAGGAAATTTATGATTCTTCACAATAAAGGCTTTATTACATGCCATCCTTCAATATCAACAATCACATTGGGCATAGATCTTCCCAACTCAACAGGGGAAACAGTACTAATCATGCAGGCGTGGATGTAGGGAGGTATACTGTACAAGCGATGGAAGTAAGTGTCCCTCCACACGCTGATGTGCTTTACGCCCCATACCAATTTGATATCCACCTCAGTTTAATACATCTAAATAAAACACGATTAGCCAGATAATTGTCCTAGCCTCTGCTAACCGTAATTCTACCTAGACAGTATGCTAAAACAAGAGCAACGAACAACTTGGGAACGGAAGGGAGATAGGAAAATGAAACAAAACCTTAACTGTGCTGCAACAATGTCACTGACCAAAAACACCACAAAATTCTACCAATGAATCCCCCATTAACTACCGGCCATCGAAAATCCTTAGTCATTCTCCTGCTTGGCACAGCTTTCACAGCAGCACTGCACTAATCATGATTTTGCATCCACCCACAAACTCCCTACGCCCTCCCCCCAGAAGCCCCACACTAATCGCAGTTTGCATCCACCCACAAACTCCCTACGCACTACCCCCCCTCGTTCACTCACAGGTCCTAACACAGCTTAGCATACTATACCTGTATACAGGGCTAAGTTCTTACATCCCTTCATTTCCCATATAAAATCATCAGTTAACTCCAAACAACCACTTTGCCCTCATAAAAGACCTGTGCACTAAAACCTTCCATTCACTCATGGAGAGACCCAGGGTCTCCCCCCCTAGTCCACAGCCTTCCTCCCCTGTGACGTGCTTCAGTTCCCATCTCACAGGTGATACAAATTGCCAAGGGCAGCTTAATAGACCAATTAGGGTAGAGACCACATAGGCGCTCTGTAACGGCCAGTAAGTACCACAGAGCGAACAGGATAGAACCAAGGGGGTAAAACATCATAAAAACACAGACAAATACAAAAATCAGTCCCCAGAATATCACTTGATAACCCCATTAGTATATGCTGATTTTTCTTCCAAATGACCTCTTAATTAATAGAGCTTAACAGTGCAATTGATTAAATTTTGACATTGTTCTACACCCTGTTTTTTGTTGGACTTGGGTTTCTAATCATTTAGACGACTGTTAAGTAATTGTTTCTGAATAGCCTGAAGGCAATTTATACAGCTTGCTTTGCTTAAAACAAATGAACCAAATCTTGTTTGGAAAAAAAAACACTTTGTAATAAAAATATGCAATAAAAGGTTGAATATTACTGTGTCTCAGTTTCAAAGAATTTGGTACTTTTAATATTTCCCAACAGCTCAATAATGCCTAGTTATTTCAATCAATTACTTTAGTTTTGAGCAAGAGTGAGTTTAGCTATGAGGTTCCATGGGACTAGGATTAAACTCTGGTCTACAAAATGAACCAGTGCCTAAATATCCCATAATATGCACTGAAAATAGTCAGTTCTCATTAAACATGCATTTTGCTTAGGTATTAAAAAAATAGCTGAACACAGGCCAAGTGTTTTAAATGGACCCAACTCATATCACCAACTGAGTGTTAATGACTGTAATTCAGACATGGGAGAATCTCTCCTATCTCATATCTGATTTGGTCAATCAGTTTTGGGGGGGTTTCTTGTCTGTCTTTTCACTTTTCAGACTTTACTGCACATTCTCAGCCTCACTCCCACATAAATGGGCCAGTCCATGATTGTTCGTCATCCTGAGTTCTCAATGTTCATTAGCACCATCATCCCTGATGCGCTAACATATATAAACACGCATAAAAAAATAGCTTAATTTCGATGTACTGTAGGGAAAAATGTATTCCCTTATTGAATTAAAATTTTAAGAAAAGGTACTTAGGCACAACTGTAGCACGTGGCCCTACCGTTAGGTTCACCGACAGCACGTCAAATCTCGTCTCTCCCTTTTGTGAATGTATAGATACTGTATATACACATAAAGAAAGGAAACAAAGCCCTAATAGGGCATCTGTCCAGCGTGAGCTGCCAAAATGGTTTAAGGGCACCTTGACATGGATTCTAGGTGTCTGGAGCTCCATTGGAAGGACGACGTGCCATTTTAGCACAAGAACCGCATGTTCTGTTGACATTGGAGGTCTAAGGTCTCTCTCTGGCATCTCCATTTGTGTTCATCTGGCCAGAGATCTGATAACTGGGCTGGCCGCGGCATAAGGGTAATACCATTTTCAGGCTCTTCAAACAATTCCGCGGCCAGCCAATCCCTGTGGATACACGCATTGTCATCCCAAAATATAAAAATGTCATCAGGAAAGAAATGCTTCACCGCAGGATCAGTCAGAATGGCCTCACATTTATTGGAATTTATCTTGCCCTCTAAGGGATTGAAGGAACTGAAATCCGTACCTGGGAAATGCAACAGAGCTGCCAGAACCCAACACTACAGCAAATAAGCACTCAAGGCTTATTCTAACCGATACCAGACTTCTCTGCCTTCTGAGAACATAGTGAACGGTGACTCACCTGACCATGTGACCTTTTACCACTGCTCAATATTCTGCAGTCTCTGTTCTTTTCTCCATTTTACTTGGAAAAGTAGTTCTCCAGCACTGTATTTCCATGGTTAAGGCTGAAATGTATAACAGGCTGCTGGTCTGTTTTGCCTTCTACCTGAAACTAAAGGCATGGACATCATAGTTGAAAAATGTGTATCTCCTAGTCTTTCTCACAGACACCAATGATCATGTCGCCTTAGTCACTGCCCCTAAGCATGAAGCAGAAACAAGTTGGACAGTCTTCATAACTGAAGCTCCTGAATTTGCCCCCCCCCCCAAAAAAATCATGGATAAAATCTTTTTTTTTTTTTTTTTACAGCTATGCAGTTAAAACAATGGGAAAGAAGCTTAGCCCAGCATTTTCCTACATCACCCTAAGCTGGAGTGATGGGATATATTAGTTGTTTAATTAGTTTTGTAACTATACCTGTATGGAAGCATCCGTTTCAGTCTCTCTGTTCCTCATCTCCCCAGGTCCTGTGTTGTGCTGGCTACCAGCAACCTTTGCAATAATCTGGTCCTATTCACCAGATTCAAATCAATAAATGCACGACAAGATGAATCTCACAATATTGCTGCTGTCAAACATGAAACATTAAAATCTGTCTTATACTGAAAGAATAAAATTAAGCGAAGTATCTGAACAGATGTAGATACATTTTTCTAAAAGTATACTATAGTGTGACATTTTCCCTTAAATCGCTTGAAGGGAATAATTAAAAATATATAAAAACATATATATATACATATATATGTATGTATGTATTTCGTTTCAGGGAAAACAATCATACCAGTTCAGCCATTTAATGAATATTTTATATGAAAGGTAAGATGGGGGCTTTGGATCAATTGCTGAGTTACATTTAGAAAATAAAGACACCTATCGATCCATTTTCTGTACCAGCTTCTCATGTGCAGGTTTGCGGGGGGCCCAATGCTGGCGTATACAGGTGCAAGGCAGGGAAAGACCCAGGATGGGGCACCAACCAATCGCAGGGCACACGCACACACCATTTACACACACAGTTACTCTTACAGTATGGACAATTTGGCAACACTGAATCACCTTAGCGTGTTTTCAATACTGCCAAAAAAAAAATTTCTATGATGATGGTTAAAGCTACATTTGTTTGGGAAATTAAACTATGGTGAACAGATGTTTACATATTGAAACTCACTCCTGGAGAGACACAGGGTCTCCCCTCCTAGTCCACAGCCTCCTTGTACTTCCAGGAAAATATGCAATAGGTATGACCACAAAAAATCTCAATATAAGGCAAGTTAGTGAATAAGGAATAATTCATTTAGTCATGTAATTAAAAGTAATAGCAAGAAAAGAATATTTGCTAACTACAAGATGGCTTTGAAAGAAAAAATAGCAGGTAATAACTGATGGGAAGAATCACTTTCAATCTTCACCTTCCTTTAAAATGATTCACTTAGCCTTTAACGCTTCTATTCATCTGTCTTACCTTCCAATCATCAATCCAATGCTGAGTCACAGTGCAAAGGGCACTGGAACATATCAGCAAAGGGCATGAGGCAGAGAATACCTTCGACAGCATGGCTGTCCATCACAGAGAGCACTCTCATACTTTGTGTAATTTAGAGATACCAAGTTACCTAACGGCGTATCTTTGGACTGCAGGAGGAAGCCGGAGTCCCTGGCAGTAACTGTACACAAACACAAGCGGGACGTGAAAACCTCCCACACATTAAACAGGGGGAGGACTTGAGACCCCAAACCCAGGAAGTATGAGCCCAGCAAGGCACCACACCACCCAAACCATACGTACTTATAACAACATCTTAGAGGCAGACAAAAATGCTGATGCCATTATTTCTTAAAACAAGAACCTTAATATACCTGAGAGAAAGAGAATGGAACGGCAGCCTTGTGGGAAGCTGACTGGGGTTCTGCTTGTGGATTAGTTTAATCAGTTCCTACTTCTCTGCAATACGTATAAATTGGGTTACAAGTAACAAAGATGAAGACCCAGCATTACAATCAAATTCACCCTAGAGCTTCTCCCTACAGTATCTATACTGTTACATGTCCGGTTGCTAAACAGAATATATCATTGCACTACTGCACTATGGATCATTATTCAGTTTTACAAAGGCGACTCTAGGCTTCTCACCTGGGGGGGATGACTTATCGAGGGCCAGTTACTCACCCAGGGGTGGGGGTCCCCCTTAGTAATGGGACACTCAGTCCTTCAAATAAATTTGTTAAAAAAAAATTACATTGAATATATTTAGAATAAATCATTATTGCACACTAATATGACACACACAAAAGGCACTTTTTCAATTATATGTAACTTTACGATATGATTTAATTTAATTGAACATAATGTGTTCAAATGGCATTTTCTTCGGAGGGTACAAACACCAAAGTAGGAGGTGCGATTGCACAGCTGGTAAAACTGTCTATGCATCAATGTTCTATATTATTACTTTTCATTTTTCAACCAACCAACCAACCAACCAACCAACCAACCAGCCAATCAATAGTAAGTTATATTCATTTTTGAACAATATGTTGCATTGATGAAAAAGCACAAAGAATTCCTTTGTACATGTACAATGACAATAAAGATGTTCTATACTATCCTGTCCCCACTCTGAATTTTATTTATTTATTTTTATTTTCCAAAACCCTGAGCCATGTTGATAGCAATCTAGGACCTTTTAGGCCTCGGTCCCAGCCCAGGTTACAGAAAAACACACAAGGCCGCACCTACAGGATTCACGGTGTGTGAGATAGACAAAGCATAAATACACAGCATCATGTTGTCGCAAGTTCCATGAATTACAGCATTAGGTTGCAAAAGAGAAAAAGCTTTTAGTTTAAGCAGTGTGTCATTTCACTGCCCATCTTCTGAGCCCTTCCCCTTTGTTTGGGACGCAGCTCTAACAAACAATGCGACAATGAAAAGCCTTAAGGCAAAGTAACTACAGTTCTGCATTATGATTTTAAAGCACACCCACTGCCTGTGATTAACCAGAATGCAGAGCTGACCCTAATTAAATTTACTCAAGCGGCATGAATAAGCGTGGGTATATATATAGTCTCCAGAGTACACAGGGAACGGTGCATAAAATTAAAAAGTACACATCCCATCTGTAACTCAGACAGACTGGCATTTTAACTAATCTGTAGCTTTCAATCCTCCGCAGTCACTAAACTAATCCATTATAAAGTCTTTCTGGACCCCGTGACTGAGACAAGTGATTCAGCACAATGTTTGGTTCCCATACGAATGCACTGGCACCAGCGAGTCCAGCAGCGCTGTACAAGGGCCGATTTAATTAAAAAACGCTTAGCTATTTCAGAGAAAAAGAGGAAGTGAAACACAAACCGGCTCGCAGAATTAGTGGCGAAGCAAAAGATATTTCATATTGCAGCAAAGCAAGCATGTTACACGCAATGGGGACATAATATGTTGAAGTTAAAAGCATAACTGCCACTGTTTGGTAATAAAAACATACATATAGTACAAGAGATGGGATGGATAAGATGAATTATTGCCACAGAAACTCTAACTGTATAATTGTGTGGATCGGAACCACAATAAGGGCGACTCAAATTATGCATTTTTTTATTATGCCATGTCATACACTGATGGCATTAGAAAGACACTGAAACACTATGAAAGCACGTGTTACCATATGTATTAAAATACACCTACTGGCTCTGTTCAGAACTCTATCATTATAAAAATGTGGAAATCACAAGGCCACGATTAATGTACTAAATATGATCACTTAGGTAGCACGTAAGCTTGTGACTGAGTGCAAGGTTTTCATCCTGGGCCTTATTGGTCATTTTTGAAGTGTTTGATCAGTTACAAAATGAGACCTCAATTTATAAAATGTGTTCAAACATTCAAAATCTGAGAAAGGCAGCATTTCATTATCAAAACATGTTTGGACATCCCCAGATAATACTTCAGAATCTGCTTTTCCCACAAAATTACTTACGTTATCCTATTGGACTTTATGAAATAGCTTGAGTCAATTCTTCTAGTGCAAATAAAACATTATATTTTAGACAATAATTCTGAAATAGATTGTACTGGTCATTTGGGGACCCAGTCAATTAAACCAAACTGTAAGTACATTGCCCTGTTCAGCCCAGAACTACTCAGGTTCAGGAACAAAATGTGTTCTCTAGTTACTGATGCAGCATAACAAGCATATCAATCTGACATCCGAGAGCCTAGCAACCGGCAATCTTCCGAGTGAACACGCATCACCTCTAAAAGGAAAATCTGAAATTAGCTAAAGTGTTGCAATGACTTGCTATGGTTGGGCTGGCAAATACAGTCGGAAGAAGGAGTAGAAACTTGATTTCAATGTCCATAGAATTTTGAGGCAATTAACAAAAATTGAGATTAGTAAAATTTGCAGTTGAACATCTGATTCTTTGCTTCATTCCATTTTTTTCAGCCATACTCTGAAGTTGTACTGCTTCTACTTTTTCATTTAATACAGAGCATCAAAAATGAAACATAAAAATGCACAGAACTCATACTTGAACTCTCACTTCCCCTGTGGCGGAGCAGGGGGAAGATAACAGGGCTCGAGATAAAACCAAGGAACATTAATAGATGTGAGCGCCCCGGGGTCATCGTGCCTCGACTAACGCGGGGAGCAGCGGGCGCCGCACAATCTCAGCCCTGAGTCCAATTGCTCACGCGGTGTTTCATTAACGGTGTGCGGCTGCCTCCTGGTCCACCACCCAGGGCCCGCAGGATCTTTACGCCACTCGGCTGTAGCTAAGATCAACACCGAATGAGAACAGGCACCATTTCACTTACCAATGCATTTTATGTTTGACTCGGATTAATGATTTGACACAGCACAACACTACATTTTGCTCCTAGCTTTAGTGTGTCATGCGCCTTCAGTATGTCAAACATTACAGCATCAACACTCTAAGGTACGTAGCCCGGGTGCGTATGAGGCTATAGCACCTGACTCAGCAGTGTAATACCAGAGAACTGACACTATGTAGTGTCCTTAAACACAGACCTAGCTTCTGTCAGCCAATAGTAATACAAGTTTAACTTTTATCAGCTATTATCAACGTTGTAGCTAACTAATATTAGCGACACTACTAACTGAGCTACTGTTTTCAGTAGCTTCTCAGTAGCACAGCTACTTTTAAAAAGCTGTAGCTTTTCCAGTAACTGTGTTTTTAACAAATATCAATGCAGCATGGTAAGACACTACATCGTTAAAAGAAATACTATTAGTCCTCGTCGACTTACAATCTACGCAACTTATGACTAATCGACTTTACGACAGTTCCAAGACCGCAAATATGTGACAACAACTGCGCAGCATCTGGCCACGTGAATGTGTCACAGTCTCTGCCCCCAACTGCCGGTGTTCTGTCGATAGCCCTAACCCTAACCCCCCAAAAACCTCTAAAACCCTTACCCTAACCCTAACCCCCAAACAGTGGAACTGCACGTGCGCAAAAAGGCTCGATAGTACATCTCGATAGGTAGATCAACTCGTCAGAACAACGGTGCCCTGTTATCTTCCCCCTGCTCCGCCACAGGGGAAGTGAGAGTTCAAGTATGAGTTCTGTGCGTTTTTATGTTTCATTTTTGATGCTCTGTATTAAGTGAAAAAAGTAGAAGCAGTACAACTTCAGAGTATGGCGGGAAAAAATGGAAAGACGTAAAGAATCAGATGTTCAATGGCAAATTTTATCGATCTCAATTTTTGTGGGGTTAAGGTTAGGGCTATGGTTAGCGATTAGCACAACGGTAGCCTAACTCGATAAAGTAGCTCAAGTCGACAGAACACTGGCAGCGCGAGCATCCCTGCAAGACGCTCATTCATTCATCTCGTGCTCAGGCTCACGGTACAGTATAAATTCATATCCGTTTGTGGTTTAGCAGCTTAAATGATGACAAAAAGTTACACCAATAATGAACTAAGAATATTGTTATTAAAAATGATATAATTTTGTTATACAGTATACTATACTTGTGATAATTTTTGCATTTAAAACCGACAATGACCTGTATTATTCTTCTCTCTTTACAAAGACAGGTATATTCAGCTACCAGGTGTTTCTGACTGGTGTCTTTTGCTTGAATACTCTGAGTATGGATGTTAAGGGATTGAAAAATACTTCACGGAAAACAATATTTTAGACACTTTCATTAAAATGCAGAGGAGCACTTTGGTTCTTGGACAGATCATCAAGATCTCATTTTTTCTAGTAACCCTTATAATTTTCAAACACCGATTGTGAAGATTCTGATTTGACAATGCATTGTAAATGTAAATTTTCATTTAAACTTGTAATATCATGTTTCACAGTTTTAAAATTATTTTTTCTTTAAGAGTGTCCTACAGCACAAATATTAAGTATTACCAGACAAAATAGCTTCAATGTAGTTAGCTAGTTATTCTGTAGTTTGTAGTATAGCTAACTATATTAAAACAGTAGCTTAGCTACTTTTAATCATAAGTAGCTTATAGCTTGAAAAGCAACCGCTTAAAGGTAGCTTCCCCAACACTGCTTATTATACTTAAACTTTCAAATGCTGCCATCTGTACTGCCAGCTAGTGTGCAGCATGTTTTTCTAAAACCTGCTGTTTTTTTTTTTTTTTTTGCTGATTATGCCTTTTTTCTTTGTACCCAGACACATATCAGCATTGAATGAATCCAATACTTCAGCTACATCCATAGTCAACCTTGCACCAAGTAGCTATCAAAGCATATACTGTACTTCAGGTCCTAAGTCTTTGGCTTAATACCCTAGAACAGAGGCGTAGCCTGATTAGAACAATGGCCACTTCATTAGGTGCCCGAACAGGTAGAACCCCCTTTTGTCTAGAGCAGGGATCTCCGACTACGGTCCCGGAGAGCTGCCGTCCAGTAGGTTTGCTATCCTACCTGACTTCTGATGAGCCACATCAGTTCTCTGGTAAATACCATGAAGAGTTCGTCAGAAGCCAGGCAGGATAGAAGACTTACCGGATAGCAGCTCTCCAGGATCGGAGTTGGAGACCCCTGGTCTGAAGAATCACTTCAAGGGTTGACTTGAGGCCTTCTTCTAAGCTTTAAGGATGACTTCTCACGGTTTTGACAACAGATCTGTTACCAACCTGATGTTTTTTTTGCCTCCTCTGTATGTGACCCATGAAATATACAGACAGACAGATTACATAAAAATCCAAAGGCAACACGACAAGGAGTTTTCAGATACAGTTTTAGAGCCTGGAACAGCTCAGATAGGAACAAATTATTGTCAGCGTCCCCAGTTTCAGTCCGCCTCTGCTTTTTTTCTAATATCAGCTTTTAACTCTATGACTGCAATGGTCCCGGAAAGAGCGACAGAGTTAAGACCTTTTAAATCTGTTTTGTCGCATTGGCAAATGAGGTTCAATTTAGACCATCTGGATAATTAATTATAATTTGTACAGCTTTCTAAGCTGTTTGGTGTTTCCACATGTCTCTACTACTCTTCCAAAACATGCAGATGCGATTATGATTTTAGATACCCCTGTTTCCTGGTACCGTAACACATTTTCAAAGGCATTTTAAAGTGGCATAGATCTCATTTATATTCTCCAGATCTTAGTTAAAATATACGGCTGCGGATGATGCAAGGCGACACCTAGAACTTCAAAAGACATAGGAAAGAATATTTACTGTCATCTCCGTATTTCATGGATATATATATAATTGTGGTCTTACAGATCTGCCTAAACACTAGAGGGTACCCTCCTCCACAGTTATGCCACACCATGGTGCAGTAGCAGAACAACTGTACACTGGGCCCTGTGACAAACCTGGACCATGCACCCCCCCCTTCCAAATCTTAACCTAGGGCCTGCCAGCGCCAGTTGCAGCAGTCACAGATGATGAAATTTAAGTAGCCTCCAAAAATCATAACCATCATGCACTGCAGTAGTTAGCAAATTCCACAAATATGCCTTTTTATGTTACATAAATACCCGAATAACCTAGTTTGACTACTAAACATTACAATTCATTACATTTCTAAAATGTTTTAAATATTGTACACATATTGCACCACATTTTTTGTGCTATTACTGCTACCATAATGACAAAAACAAGAGATATAAACATAGCAAGTCCTAATAATATGCATAACATCAGCACCTAAATATCCAGGAATGTTTCCAATATAACATGTTAAATAGTTTAAATAGTGTATGACTATAACCTTGTGTGTAAAACACGTTACTGTACATGTGTGTGGACATGCTGAGGCTAATTGGAGTTAATAAATTGCCTGTAGGTGTGAGTTACTGGTAACATTGTGAGTGTGCCCTGCGTTGGGCTGGCCAGGCCATCCTGTCCAGGGTTGTTCCCTGCCTCGTGCCCATTGCTTCCAGGATAGGCTCCAGACCCCCCGAGACCCAATAGGAAAAAGCGGATTGCAAAATGAATGAATTTTTCCAATATATGTGAGATTTGTAGTCAGAAGAAGAAAAGCTCCCACGCAATACTCACATGGTACTATACTTAATTGGCTCATTTCCTTCATTTTGATCGTGACGGATATCCTTTCGGTGATGGATTCTTTACGTTCTCACTCACATCCCTGGATTCAGTGCTTTTTGGTTCTGCTTATATTTTAACTCGGCTCTGCTTTTCATTGTGGCAGGGATCACATCAAAGTCTCCCCTCTACTGTAGCTAGAAGATACCAACCAGCGGTGAATTAAAATCGTTACCATTTCAGCATTGTGCACAATGTAACATAATAAATTACATTTTCTGTGTTAGTGACTTGGCTACAGTTTGGCAAGTTCTTCCCACTGCTTCTCCTGATTATTGACAAAATATGGTGATAAACCATCTGATTTAATACGTAACTTACATCAGTATTTTCTTGTAAATAAGGTTAGTGAAGCCAGCAAAATAAATTGGGCATGTTTCGTGTTCTATTTATTGACATATAATGGTACAAGTTGGATGTCTATTATCGGGAACGTTATAAAATGAACAAGTAAATTAGTTAAAAAAGTCTAAGTTGGCAAGTTGCCACAGAAACACTGGAACATAAAATAGGGTCACCTCTAGGAAAATTTCCCCTAGTTTAAGGTATTTTAAAAAGCATAAAATTAAAAATTTTATGGAGCTGACAGAACAATTGATGACATGCAATAAAATGTGCACCTGATTCATAATCTTTCACATTTTTACTCCCAGCCACCCTAATAAAAAACTACCTTGAAGATAAAGGATTAATTCTTTCAACCACCATCTCTGCAACGGGTCCCCCCCCCCCTTTGATCAGTCTCCTCTATCTTTTCCATCATGTACATCAATTGCAATCAAGGAGGGGACACATTCATTTCACAGGTCAATTCATTTTAATTATCATGCATCTTAATTCCCTCTTAGTTTAAACTGTGCGACTGACACTTTATAAAAATCTCATTAACCTTCAGCTTTTGGCCATTTTCTGGAAGCATTGCATCGACCCACACTGCCAGAAGCCCAATAGGACGTGGAGTTTGAAGGCAGCGAGTGGGAGTATTCATCTGATGGCAGAATTAATTGAGTTGGCAAGTGAGCCCTGGGATTTCCACTGTGGTGACTCTGTGTTAAGAACTGCCTGTTCCTGATGTCAAAACGATGTCACACACATGCCAGAGGGAGTCAAGCAAGGCTCTTGAGGAGATTAAGTAGAACCACAACAAAGAATGAATCAAAAATGCACATATTTACATCAAAGCAAGAGCTGATTTGCAAACTTATTTGAGTAATCGGTTCTGCTCCAAGAGCAACATTTTGCATGTGAAGGAAATCAAGCCATTTTCCATAACTACTTATACAAAATATGGTTGTGATGAGCCTGGAGCCTATCCCAGGATTCATTGGGCACATTGGAAAAAAACAATTATAAGTTGAACTGTGGGAGAAAATCTGTGTATCTGAAGAAAACCAACACAAAGAAGGGGAGACAAACTCCACACACACAGCTGGTTATCAGATTCACAGTCCTGAAGGTATGAAATCACTGTGTGACCCACTGAGTTCAGCTCCGCTGGCAGGATTTCCTTCAGTACAGCAGTGGAAAGCTACTTCCCCCACCATTACCTGCACACCCTCATAACTACTTTACATATATTCAGAGAATGGGACTAATCAACATAAGGCCAGCTAATCAACCTCTGGTTCTGATTTGTGCTCCTGACTCCTGAATAAATTCTCTGTCTTGAATATTTTGTTTCTTAAAGCTGGGAACCTTTGCCTAAAGAGGTAGGATTTAAACTTACTTCATGGTGGTGGGTACATGTCAGCCTACGGCAGTATATATATTTGTCATAACTACAGCCTCAGTCTCATAAATCACACCTATCTTAATTACAAAACGTTATCGACATGAATTCAATTGACTGCTCTACTCATTACGAGAACAATTCATACTATTCAGAAGAAGCAGCCCCATATGGACACATTACTTCTGTTACCAAAGCAATTCAGTAATTCAGAAGTAATTCAGCAAGGCCTGCTGCTCTAATGCAGAATGCGAAGCTGCCCTTTTGTCAATAGTCTGCAAACCCACTGGCATTTTAGTCTCCGGGGAACAACAAAGGGAGGAACCTGGAATAAACAAACCCACCTGGCTTGGAATGAACTGTCAGCTCCCATTTCCCTGACCCATTGCTATCCTCTTTCGCCATTCAATGCAAAAGAGGGGATGTAAAGTCATAATATCTTAAACATCAGAGCGCTGCCCACTGCTTATGTGTTGCAATAAGGATATTGTCCCCCAATGTATTTAATTACAATAGTCTGATCCTTGACCCAGGGGCGCCGCTAGCAGTTTTGGGCCCTATGACAAAATATGAGGTTGGGCCCCCCTACCACACCCTTTCCGCTCAAAACATACGGATCTCTGGGGGCCCCTAAAGGGCGTGGGCCCTTAGAATTGTCCCAACTTTCCCCCCCTTAGCGGCATCCCTGCCTTGACCAAATTAGTTTTTCATGATTAATTCAGAAAAAAAAACAAACAAATTCACAATCTAATAATCACATTCAAAACACCGTTTCTTTAATGAAGAGACAATATTGACACAATGGTGAACAAGTGCTACTAAGCTTTTACCACACACAGTGCAGGTAATAAAATTTCCAAACAATAACAGTAACCATCCTGTAGTTTTTGACTGTAATTCCCCTGCAAACAAATTACTGGTCACAACAAGAGGGCACTTTGCTTTGCTAGCTCTCTCCTGGAGGTGAGATTGCAGTGCCAAACACATCGCAGTTTTACAGACATAACTATAATCATACACTATTTTATGTTAAGTGCAGCTGAAATGGGCTAATCAGAGTCTGGCTTCTACTGCAAGAACTCTTTGTTACGCGGAAGTTTCCACAGTTCTTTTGCTGGGGAACAGGAAATAAATGTTAATGGGTTCATTTCCCTTGCTTGATCACTTTTAAGTGAGGTGCAGTTTCTGTACTTGTCATTACAGAGGTCATAATTGCGTCATTTGCTAAATAATATTGTAATCTGTGGTGTAATTCACCTATTGGAGATATAAACCCAGTAACTTGTTTATCGAATTGCTGGTTCTCACATCGGAATAACGTTCGCAGCACATAATCTCAAGTTATGATGTCTGTCCTTTGGTGTAATAAACGCATAACTAACGTATTTAAAATGCATAATGCGAATATAAAAAGCACAATACCAACTGCTTTATCATGCTCCGGTGCGTTCGGCTACTGCGCCTCATTTACATTTTGACACCTCTTTTTAAACTTAACGCATGAATAGCAGTATGATTTAGAATAGACGCTGACAGTGATAATTAAAAATATATATATATTAAAATATGTATAAAGTAAAATAACGGGAGTTATTTAGCATTCGACGTTTTGTCAGAATATCGGTACAGAACAAACCACATAGGAAAGAGCACGTGCTTTGTAAATAATGAGGCAATTAACGTGTATGCGACGATAGTAAATGGAGTAGTTTTTACACAGGTAAACAAAAATAACAAACAAATTAACAAATGAATGTATGGATGAATATTTAACGATAACTGTATGACCTTAAGGGAATTTATCAAAATTCATATCTTGTATGCAGAAAAACGTGGTGCTTCTCACTAAGGCATATGTTAGTTAGGAAAGTAATTATGAACCTGGGAAAGAACCGGGGGGTGTTACAGGAGGGAGGGCAACCCGAGGTGCGTGTTGGCTGCACCGCTCAGCCGCAGAGAGCTGGCTCGGTAAGTACGGTGCGGGTGCCTGTGAGGAGTGCAGTCTATACCCTGCATACCCCCCCGGGGCTCTCGCACGATCGGATAGCGGCGTGGCCACTGCAGGTCTCAAAGCGACATCGGCTGTGCAATATGCGGCCGGGAGCACGGTGTCCATAGAAATGCTGACAGAAGATCGTTTGCGACATAATTCTAGCCAATTCACGCTACTGCAGAGCTTTAGTCATTACTTAAACGTGGAATAATCATTACTGAATCTGACACGATGAGCTATAATTTAGAGTGGCTCGATTTCTGTTAAGTAATTTGCACAGTCGCACCTATCATTTTATGTAATATTGTATGCTGTGATACGTGCAAATGACAGCGCATCGACACTATCGAAGCCAATAACTGATGGTTCTCTGATGTCGTTGGCTATGAAAACGCAGTTTTGAAGGCCAGTACCAAATACTGACGCGCACAACTTGGCCTACTCCTAAAAATCCATTCAAAAGCTAAGAAGGCATTCTAAACTTAACTTCTTTTCGAATTGCTGGAAATCGGTTGTAATAAAATAACAACTGAAAAATAAAACCCGACGTTAAACCCTGCTTTCACACAGAAAGGAAGTGAAATTTGATGAACAGTACATTGACAGGCAAACATCTTTACAGATTTAAAGGGATCTGAACAGAGAACTGAAAGAAATTTTAATATTCAATTGACTTTCTTGTGATCGTTCCCCAACTCATTTTTTAATTTGGTGGGATATTACTCCCTAATATCTGTTATTCACAAGTTGTTTGTGATAACACACAAAAAATCTACAAAAGAAGTCAACATGCTGGATTTCCCTGTTGAGCAATAATTCATCGGAAGTCTCATTTTTATGTATATGTCATTTTGCCGTACACTCCCTCAGATATGGTCCACAGTGACCATATCCACGTGCTAGATACATACTACGCAAGAAAACGAAATGAGTGCTTAATTAAATGGTCTCATTAATGTACAAACTAACTAATAATAATATAAAAATAATAATGATAAATGAGTAGAGGGGACAATGTTTGTCTGGTAGTGGAAATTTAGTATCTTAGGCACTCTCAGAAAATAAAATTCTTAAATTTACTTCGAGCACCTTACATTGAACACTCAATGTCTTTTCAACTAATCAATTGAAACAGAGAAGGAACCTAATTATGCCCATTGACTTCCCACAGGACAAATAAGCCTTTCTGGGACAGGTTCCAGGTTCACCGAGACCCTGTACTTGAATAAGCAGTTATGGAATATGGAACGTGGCAAAAACTTGCATAATTAGATGTACTGAGAAGATGTCGGCGCAGTAAAGATTAATGAAACGTACAGTGAAACGCATTTACTGAGTCTTCACTGCAAGCTCCCTTACAGTCCAAGGCCAGACACTTTGATCTTGCTTTATTAAAGGGCTTCTTCATGCATCACTGGAATGTGACCTGAGTGCCAGTGAATCAAGGTTAAGAGGGACAGGGGAGAAAAGAATAAAATAAAGACAGGAGAAAGAAATCAGGAGATATCACAGGTTGACAGGTGTTGCAGCCAATAGTCTCAACCTCTTCCCCCATGAACGATTCAGTGGCACTTTGGGAATTCTGTGGAAACGCTGAGCTCATAACAGACTCCACTGGCTGCAATGGCTCATTTGATGACAGATTAAAATTACCGGGAGGGTGACTGGTCACCTGGTGAAGATCAGGGCCCTCTAGGCCTGGACTTTTATAAGGTTAGGGCTATAACAAAATAAGTGCATCTTTATTTCAGGTCTGTCATTGAGGAATTCAGTTTAGTTATGCAAAATTTCTGGATTTTTCTGTCATCCAGATGAATTGACTGAAACAAGTTAACAAAACACATGAACCCTGGGTTAAAGCATCCTTCAATTTAATACATGAGTTACACGCCAAGTTAGCAGCCATTGGTCTTTGACAACTAGTCTAACAGGGCATCAGAATCCCCAAAACAGCATAATTTCTTGCGCCAACCACACACAACAAATTGCTGCCATTAGATGCTGCTTCCTCTCTCATTTTGATGAATGAAGTTAATGAAATTCTCATTAGCGGTGCCAGTGCCTTACTGTCTCCAAGCGTGTTGACCAGAATTCATATTAAAAACTCAAATCACTCTACGGAGTGATTTGCAATCATAATGCGTGTAAACCATTGTCTTAATATGGCCTTTATCGATCTGAATTTATACATGTAATATAGTGTTAACATTTTAAAGAGCCAAAAAGTTACAGCCATAGCTTTATTCAATTGTGTTAATAATTATTATTCCAGCTAAGAAATAATATTTTTTAATATACTGTATTTGATTAAATGAACAAAGGCATTCAAACAGCAAAGGTAGCACATATTGACGCAGGAAATTCCTATTTAAATTCCGATTTTAAAATATTTAGTACAGATGGCTTTTTTTTTGTCAGCTTAGATCTCAGTTCTGCACAAATATCAGCTGTGACTCTCAGTTGGATCCCTGCAATAACAAATTTCCCATCATTCTTGCGGGTAGGAAACCAGCTGCTGCACAGATTCTCTCTGCTGACCTGATGGGTTACTGACTGCCCGCTGTAAGCTCTGCCCCGCTCACCGAATCGGATCTCACATGTCTAGCATGACATCGTAAAGTTGGTTCTACTTCATAAATGAGGCCTCAATATAGAAATTATTATAATATCTTTTCTGTTTTTCTTTTATTTGAAGTTATTTAAAACATAACAGAAATGCGACAGAGTTAAATTAGCTACTGATTAGGTAAAATTTATGCCTCATTATTCACGCATTATTCACACTTGGCTCACCATATAGTAATTGTGCACGTATTGCAGCCACAGTAGTCATGATTAATATCATACTAGTGTGACCCCTTTAGATCATTAATAGCTAAGCCCTTTCAATTCAAATAGAACATTACATGGTCATTGTGCAGTAATTAAAACATGGATTTTTACCTATCTTACCTCTAACTATTCATCATCATCCTCAACAGCATAATTATTATTATTATTATTATTATTATTGTTGTTGTTGTTGCTGTTGTTTTTGTTGTTGTTGTTACTGTTGCTAAAAAATAATGTTGATGATGATAAATACAACTTTAGATAAATGTTTACATTTACTTGACTTATTCATGAAATCTATAGCATGATAGGATCACGTATATATTGTTACAGGACATGTTGAGTCCACTCACAGAGAGTAGGGATTGGACCTACAAGCCTAGCGGTGTGAAAGTAAAGGGGCTACCACAGAACCGCCATGCTACCCTGTATTATGGCAAAGTAAATGAGTTTCAGTAGTGAATTTAAACAAAATCTAAACACAAAGTAAATGTAAAGTAGTAAGCAATTTGCATAAAATTAAACATCAGAATACCGAGGTCACTCATGCAAAGGGCAAGTCTGACACTCTTTACACAGTTGTGCCAAGATTTACTTGGTAGGCACTGGAAACAACACAAATTTTTCTTAATCTAAATTGAAAACCACTGGAGTAGAAAATCATCCCATTGCCCCATTTACAAAAACGTCAGCGACAGACTCATTTTCCAAAGGCTGCAATGTGACAGCATGTCAGAATCTATCAGGGATAAATGATTACCTCTATCAAATCAGAGCCTAGCAGTGGGGCGGGAAGGCAATAATACTCCCAACCAATAGCATCTGTGTGTATATATACACACAGAAAACTGACTCACGATCCAATTATGCATTTATTGGTGAATTGACATAGAAGGGGAAAGTAGCTGAAGGTCAGTTGGAAGGTTAAGGCCTGCACTGTTCTGTTTATATTAACAATTAAGCACAGTTGGGTAATCGAGGTGCAGAGGCTCAGTGGTTATTACTGTAGCCTCAAACCTCTGGTGTTTCTGGCTTAAATGCCATGTCCAGCTCCCTGTGATTAAGTGGATTCCCCCTGAGTTCTTAGCTTTCCACACATGGTTTAAAAAAGCATACGGTGAGGTGATTCGGTGTCTCTAAATTGCCTGTAGTGTGTCATTGTGTGCCTCGTGAAGGAATGGCATCTCGTCCAAGGTGTTCCCTCGCCTCCTCGTTCCTCCTCAGACAGGCACCGGACTCCTCATAACCGGGTACCAAATAGGTGCTCATAGAAAATGGAGAAATACTGATCCTGAAAAAAAAGTCTTGCATTTCCTGTACAAATATTCCATTCTTAACTACTTATGACAAGCAGTACGTTTACACATATTACACAATACTTTTTTGGATTCAGCAGGATTGTTTGCCTCACGAAGGACAAAACGCATTCCATATCTTATTCAGTGAGAAATGAACGTTCCCTGCATTATAATGAAATAGATGGATGCCTTTTACCACCTTTCTGCAAAGCTGAACTGATTTTTTTTTTTTTTGCCCGTTTAATTATACATTCAGTCAGTGTGATTTTTTTCAAAAAATAAATGTTATATCACAAAGGGTGAAAGTAATTATTTGACCGAGACCGTGACTCACAGTAATTGTTCATGACTGGATTCGTAAACTAACATTTGATCTGGTAGAAAAAAACACTGCCCCTTTTATACTAAGTAGTGGTGTATCCACCTGACCCTAAAGTGGTCACAGAGTCTGAATAATTGTTCAGTCATTAAAGACTCTCATATTCTGACATGTTGCAGTTTCCATGACAACCTCCCTTGAAGAGGGAAGAGTAGTTTGAGTGAGAACAGACAATAATCCTTTACCTAGTGTGAGCTCGGCGTTTCACAGGACACAGTAGTGCATAGAAAAAATATCTGATCATTGCTTGCCTAATTTTAATAACGGGGAAATCATCCGTCTTAATAACTAATAATCCCATGCAGCGTCACTATAAGATGTAACTCATGTTAGGCAACATTGCACAAGGCAGGGGACACCCTAAATACCTTAAAATCAAATCTACAATGAATTTCAAAGGAAACAGATGCGGAGATGAAGTTAGCAGCACGTGCACATGTCATAAGGTGACCTAATCTTTTCGTTTGGCCAGCATGGTAAATTTAAAATGAATAATCCCAACTTCCCGCAGGGATATCAGTTTGCATCAACTCTGATTGATTAATTGGCTATGTGTGTAAATCTAAGTATTCCAGCATCGCATGACCGTTACAAAATACAAAAATTCTCACAGCTTGACCAAACTCAAAAATCTATTTACCCACCAAAAATGTTTACAAAGGTCAACTGCGGAGTATGAGCTCTGTAGGTGTCCCCCATCAAAGAGCACCATTTCTGAATGCTTACATCGCACAACTACCTTTCAGTTACCCCAAAGTAGTAAACAAAAAGACCAAACATGTATATATACAGGAGAGAAAAAGCAGACTGTAATTCGAATATCGCATGTGCTATAGCATATAACAGGGAGAAGATGTAACGTCACATTATGTAATAACTAGACAGAATGTAACAAATTGAATGATGAAAATAATAATGATGATAATGATTACAAACAACAATAATAATAATAATAATAATAATAATAGGGTGATGTTATAACAAAAATCTATAATGTTTTTTTCAGCAGAGGTTTAGCATCACTGTCCCCTCTATCCACTGCACCTTTGTAAGAATGGCCTGCATTTATTCATGCATGTAGTTACATCAGTGGCACCTGGTGAAACCCCCTACCTTTCAGGATACCTTGGATACCACTTCCTGTGCATCTCACTAGGCTTCCAGTGATATGCAAGCACCTGCCAGGCAATCCAGTTACAGCCAGTGACACAGCTGCGTAGGTATACAGTTAAAAGGCCAGTTGATATTTTACAGTGAGTGTTTTTTTTTTTTTTTTAATCAAATATGTGTGTGATCAACACAATCATCTGAGTTGGTCAGAGTAATGATACTTATAGACTGCAAGTGAAGAGGAATTGGCTGCTAGATTCCCCCTCAAAAAAAGTCATTAGCAGTGAGGAGAGGAGGAGTGAATCAAATAGCAGGTCGAGAATGAAGAAAGATTGAAACAAAATTGGTGCAATCTCAGATTTCAAATGTGAAAAAGGGGAAAAAGAGAACATGGCAGTAGTACTGAAGGGCAGTTCTTTTTCACAATTTTTATGCAGCTCTACAATCTAAATGTACACTGAAGATTAAAATGCCATTCAGCATTTCATTCTCGATAATCCAACAAAATTAGGGCTGTTGTATTTTGGTACCTTTCCAGGGAAACTCAGCGTACGCTTGAGGATAAGCCAGTCCATCAAAATGCATTAATGCACAGATTTGCTAATTTAAAATGAGATGTCTATATCGTCCTTGAATTGCTGAGAAACAACAAAATACGATGGTATTCTCTGATTTAACAAGTCCGAGACAGGCAAACGACAACACATAACGTGCAATAGTCCCAGACGCTGACAAATAAGGTGCGATAATAAACAGCATATTAACAGTAATCAGAATGAACGTGAATGCAGTCAAAAGAAAGCATATATTGCACAATGTATGTGAGTATGACTGTGATGAGAGAGATGATCAGACAAGTGTTCAGCAGTTTAACAGCACGGGGGAAGAAACTACTTTTCAGTCTTGCGGTACCTGAGGAAATGAACCTATGACGCCGTCCAAAGGGCAGTAGGTGGAAGAGGTGGTGTGCAAAATGGGCAAATCTCTAACGATGCTGGATGCTTTGATGATGATGCCCTGTTCCTAGATTGAGGCAGAAAGTGTGCCTTAACCGCTGGCAGTTGGGTGTCGATGATGTTTAGCATCATCTTAGTAACTCGCCACAGAGCCTGCACCTTTTACACTGTGGCATCTGACAGAAGATCTCAATTTCTAAGCTTTTGAGGATTTGATAGGTACAGCAAGATCTTTCAAACGAGCCAACTGTTCACCCTACAGCAGTCTGGTCAATTTCAGATGACACAAGTGCATTATCTTTATGCTTAGTGTCATGTCAGCTTATAACTGAACAACGTACCTCACAGTAAACTGTGGTACTTTTTAATGCATTAAAACAGGGAACAGTCACTCATTTTGGGATTTTGTTTGTGCACAATGGTAAAAAGTACACACTAAACAGAAGTACAAGCAACCAAATGAGCATACAAGACCTGTCATTCGTCAAGTTTAGTTTTTACTTCTTGTATTGTTGTTTAATATTTATTCCAGAGGCAATTGATCCCATATTTGACTGAGGGTAAAGACCAGCCATGTGCCAGGTCCTTAGACACGCAGCTAAACAGAGAACATAAACGTCCTTGGGCTGGAGTTTATGGGTACAAGATGAGAGTGAATCAGAACTTCCTGTGAAGTGCTTTTACACGGATCGACATTTTATTTGTGTTTTTACGACAACTTTCCCAAAATATCTGTCAGCATAACTTATTACCTTTGCCAGCAGCTGACGAGGAACTTGAAGAACACTGGGTTCCCCACTCAGTCTACATGGCTCGCAGGCTAACTTTCTCAGTTCTAATCTTTGTTTTGAGACCTTGGGCAGCGTTGGCCAGTGAAATGAGTATGGAAGAAAAAGGAATGTGGTGTCCAATCCCAGGGGGACAGCAAGGGGACAGCTGTTGTACCCGAGTGTGATGACCTTGCTGGATACAATGTCATGCAATAAAACTTGTGTCATGTAGAGGAATCAGCAAATAAATTATGCATGCTACAGGGCAATAGAAAAATTTTCCTCCTGGTCCAAGATATTCAGAATTGAAGATAGGATGAGATGACATTATCACCCTGAAGGAATTGGAAATGGGAAAAATGGAATGCACTAATAGTTAAGGCAACTATGCATATTTCACACACATGCATGCACGCACACACACACACACACACGCGTGCACACGAGAACACAGACACACACACACGCGCGTGCACACACACACGCGCGCGCGAGAACACATACACACACAGGTTTGTACAGTAATTATATCTTTGTGGGGGCTCTCTATTAATTTCTATGGGGATAATCCCAACATGGCGACTTTAACCCCTACCCAGTCCTAACCTTAACCATAAGAAACCAAAGTAAATACAAGACTTTAGTGCACTTGTATCACTTTATGGCTGCTGAGTCTATTATACTGAAATGTTGCGACTTCTCTTCTGGTCAGTTACACCCTGTTCTTTGAGGTGTGGACAAGCCCAGATATATGATATTACACCGAAACAAGTGATAAAGTCAGCCAGGGTGAGGTGACTGACCTTTTCTCAAAAGTGATTATCCTGAAATACACCAATTTGTACGGTGCAGAATCGCTAGAGAGAAAAACAAAAGCTGCAGAACTCACTTAAAAATGAACTATATCTGTTTCTTTTTTCTGTTCAGCCATAAGTATTTTATAGCGGAGTGAGGGGCCGGGGGTAATGTGTAATTACCCGTACTGTTATACAGGACATCTATAACCCGATAAGCCTGCCGCTCATCTATCTCTCTTAAAAATCAGTTTGCCTTTCGAAAGCAGGCTTCAGGCTCTGGTGTTCGCTGGTTAGGGCAAGGTTTGACAGATGAGGTACATCCAGTCCCTGAACCTACTGGCACGCTATCAGGGCCTCTCCGTGCAGATGCTCGATCACGCGGACAGCTCCTGCCGCCGGACGTTTGGCTTCAGCCAGCGTTCACCGTGACTTCACCCACCGGGGCTCTCCCAACGCCGGCCCAGGGCACGCAGCTCCGGCTGGGCCAACGGAAAAAGAAATAATAAGCAGCTGATGGCATTTCACACGGCACGGTAAAAACAGCTTAATAACAACCGTGTCAAATTAAACAATGAGCTTCTTATAGCCATTGGACCAGTGTTCATTTTCCATGCCTGCAAATTTCACACTAAATTATTTTTTTTTACTTCAGACATAAAACCCTTACTGACAGCAGAGCTATATAGGTTAACATTTAATTTGATTATAATTAAGACATTTGCAGGGCACAAAGGGATTTTGCTTCATCCCGATTCTCCCCATATTGGCAAATTGGATTTTTCTCTGCCCTCTCTGGGAATTCTCCCAGAAATCATTTTGTGACAACTTGGTTGCATATTAATAAAAACCAATTTGACCGATGTGATAATAGAGCGGACTGTTGAAGATGCAGCATCAACAGATCTTTTCATGGAAGTAATCAACAAGGCTATTCACTGCAAATCACAATGCAGCCAGTCGGACGGGACGTGCGTGTGTTAAATAAGTCACAGCATGCCGTCACAGGCTCTCTATGTCTGGGAGGACTCGCCATTTCACATAGCGCTTCTTTAAAACAGCACTGGTCCCCCATTTCTCTCCCGAGGTCTGTGTTCCAGCCTTGAGTTGACATCATTTTAGTCTGGAGCGATGGAGAGAGCTGGGAACCCTCAGTTTGTACTATGCTGAAGGGACAGCAGACTGCAGGCTCCCATTGGTGCATAGCAGGAAACACAGGCTTTAAAAATAACGTCTGGGACTGTGTTCATGAGGAAACACAACAGAATGAAGTAGAGACGTTTTTCCCCTTTAAAAGTGAAGTATAAGCTGCATCAAAATTACTTGAAGAATTGCATAACGTAATGATCTAGTAATCTGCAGCAACTGTTATGCTGCACGAATATCTGTACAGCATGTGTGCATTGGCTCTCAGTTAAATTACAACAGAGTATTGTAGTGTTCTAAATGATATCTTCTATTGCTATGTGGAAAATATATATCAATAAATAAAAATACAACAGTACATTACGTACTTTGATAGCATTAAATTCACTGTATATTGATCTATATAAATTCTGGTGAACGATTTGTTCAAACTGAAATCAAACTGAAAAATTGCTTTGTTTTTATAGCAGTTCAGGTGGTTCATTGGGAAGTTAATGAACAGAAGTTTGTGCTGAAAGGACGCCGACATTACAGGCAGTAAGTAAATTACTGTCCTGACCTTGATTTAGCCTGAGTGATATGCCATTAAGATCAGTAACTCCATTAGTGTTGATATGCGGCTAGTTTCTTCCTGGGAACTTGAATTCCACACGTGACGCACATGGAAAGGTGTGACAGCGATGGTTGCTTTTGGCTTCTCACCACGGAAATCCAGCTCAGTCCCTGATTGGCTCTCGCTCTTGTCCAATTCATGCTTAAAACTGCTTCTGACTCCTGTTTCTTCTCCTCTGTCATGTGGTTCCATTTGCTATCCTGACTGTATCTGTATGAGTATCTGTATGAGTATCTGTTAGAGCAGGATTATCACAACAGCAAGTACTCAGGTACTCAGTATATGGTGGGACAGGCACATTGCAGCTGCCACATTTAATAGAAAATCATATGAATATGAGTGCAAAATGCACCATTTTTACTACATCAAGTTCCAAAGTAGTATTTAATTATATACACTTATATAACAGCAGTTAAAGGAAGTATTGGTAAGTAGTAATTTATAAACACATCCATAACAAATAATAATGCATTCAAAAAGCATTAAAAAGATGGCGATGAATACTTGTCAAAAGGCATGACACATCAAAGCCATGTTACTCCATACTGTGATGGACTCATTGCAGTAAATGTTCAATGACTTAATATCCACAGATTATCAACCCAGACAGTGTATGATTGTTGTCTTTAGCTCACATCCAGCTCCCAAAAACTCCAGCATGGTCTCCTGTCAATCCCGTAATATGGGCTTTAAAATCCGTCACGTTTCCATGGATTGGGAATTGCAGAACGTCACGCATGGTCATTTCCTTTTGGAGCTTCCCTGCCTTTCGCAGGAAACAATTTGGCTCATGTGGCAGAGTTGTCAGAGTAAATGTTACCTACTAACTCATTTGTTACTTTTTTATTTGGAAACGTCAGGCAGGATATTATTTTCGAAGTTCATTAAAATGTGGGGGGGGTGTTTTATTCCCTGAACTTTAGCTCAGTAGACTATGTATATACAGTAGATCAGGGTTATTCATTTTTGGAATATGAAACCAATTTTTCACCTCACATTTTTTGGTGATTTTGTTTCCAGTGGGATTTTGCTTCAGGGAAAGAATCTGACAACTTCACTTTCAGGTGTGACTGTTTATCTGCCTTCATTCTGGGTGGGGAATTGCTTAGTGACATAGTAAGGAGGGATTCCGGCCCAAACGCTTTTGTCCTTATAGCGTAAAATAATTGGTCTATTTTCCAGGCCCCCACACTAAATTGTGTCTACAGTATAGGAACACCAGTAACCCAATTGTTTCTTTTTTTTTCTGTAGGATGTAATTTAGGAAAACGCTGAAATCCACATTTAAAGAACCACTGCGGTTCTTGTGCCCTGTGATGGACTCCTGCCATGAGCCCCTATGCGGCTCCAGGTTCCACCACGATGCGCTCTGGGTTAAGTGTTTGGAAGATGGATTCACGCTAGTGTCCATGGCCAGCGAATGCTCACCTAAATCTATAACCCTCACATTTCTCCTGCAAAGAAATTGCTTAAACCTGCCAGAAGCTCATTAGCATAATACCTATCGCCTTGTGGACATAGAGCTACATACGGTAAATATACCTGTGTGTCATTTTATGAACAAACCCTCAAATACAGCTAAAACAAGTTATGAGATATAGGCACTGCCAGGCTTGGTCTCTGCAGCAATGTAATGCTGCCACCATGACAAAACAAACTTTGCCCATTTTCTCCTTATTGTGGGAGAAGATACGCATCTTTAATGGAGACTCAGTGCTATATACACATGTATTTGTTATCACGGTATATATGTTTGAATGACTTTTTTCTAATTATATTAGATTACAATTCAACTTCTTTTTCACTTTGCTGAGTACAGGTACAGAACTAATGAATTGCAGTTAGCATGAAATCGGTTGCAAATAAAATATACAAATATAATATGTATGGTTCCCGCCTTGTTCCTGGGATAGGCTCCGAGCCCCCCCCACGACCCCAGTTGGGATTAAGCTGTTACGGTGATGGATGGATGGAATACGCATGGTAATCAAATCCAAATTATGAATACAGGTGTAAATTATGGTTCTGTGTACATATGCATAAAGTCGCCTGTAGGATAAGGTGAAGAAAGGAAGTACAGGGAGAATGATGGTGCTGGGAAATATAACAAGATGCGACGATAGAAGTGCAAACCGGACACACAGAGTGCAAAGTGAGCAGACAGTGCAGACAAATGAGCAGATTGCAGAGTTCAGTCGAGTTACAAAGTTGTGTGAGGAAGGGGGCAGGGAGGAGAATCAATGCTGTAAGGCAGCTTGATATTGAGTACATTGACAGTGGTGGGGCAGAAATTGTTCCTCAGCCTGACCCCTAGAAACTGTGGTGCTACCTGTCAGATATAGAAGAACATTCTCAGGCTGTAATGGGTGTAATTAGTATTACCTTCTAACAAGATACTTTTCACTTTCTAACATTATAGTTTTATGTTATAACATACGCATCTCCTATAACAAGAAATATTAAAATTTAAATTTGAAAAATAAAAGTTAAAATTAGAAATATACCCAGTTATACAGTAATGAGAAATATACCCTGTTATAACGAGAAATGGGGCAAATCTTATTTTGTCATGGTCTCCATGTGACAGATATGAAACATTCTATTGTAAAATAAATTTTAGCCTGTAGTTAACAAAGACTTATTTTAGATTAAAACACACACAAACAGGTTTGTAAGTATAACTTTGTGGGGACTCTCCATTCATTTCTATGGGGTAAACTCTAATCCCAATATTACGACCTTAACCCCTACCCAATCCTAACCATAAGTAACCAAACAAAATGTGCGACTTTTGTTATTTTTACAAATATCTTTTATACTATTATAGTTTTCATATAAATTTGAATGATAATTTTCGAATAATAAAAATGGCAGAATATATGTACAATGGACTATCAGCAATAAATGTTCAATGCTTGCATATGCTGTTACTTTTAAATCCAAATAATTCCACCAAAAGCCAAGTAATTACTAAGTGTTATTTTTTGATTTGGTACATTTTTCCCAGGAAAAAAAAGGCACAGTCAAAACCCACACAATCATGCAGTTATTTTAGTCACTGTTCAGGTTCTTGTATTAAAGAATTTCAGTAATTACAATATAATTATACTCCTGCCTATCTATTACACATTCCTGCCTTTTTCCTGAAAGAGCAGGCCTCAGGGTATTACATGATTCACATAAGCCTGTAATATACACACGTTTTAATTGGCTGGCCGAGGCAAGACACGGTCACTGGAGGAACAGGAACCGATAGGCTTCTGAAGCCATTATGCATATTCCCTCATTCACTTGGGGTGATGTTAGCTAGGAAGGTGTACAACCCAAGAACAGCAACAGTAGATCAATCAATGCAAAACTGCCTCGTTGAGGAGGGGGGGAGGGTTGTTATTTACTGAGACCCAGTTGAATCAAACATGCAAATATTATCTTCAAATACCCCTCAGCCAATCGAGATATGACCATCCAGAGGCCGCAGGGTCCATAGATGAACCTGGATTTAAATAGCAGATCTGGTGGCATTCCCTAAAGGACACCCCACACCTTTGCTTTCACAGAGGTTGAGCACCTTCATTGCAAAGTTTTATCTCCAACATCATATCAGCGCATATTATGCTGCACATTTATGATGCTGGCCTCTACATTTTC
>JAABNX020000123.1:22167-42553 GCA_015163995.2 Mormyrus lacerda | reverse complement strand
AACAAAATGACGAAGTGCACAGTGAACGTGAAATGACAATTAATCCTGTGTGCAAGTTTAACCCCCTTCCCTGGTTGACATCCTTAACCGTCGCCAGCCTCCCACTCCAACATCCATCCCAATGTTCTCACTGCAGCCAGGTTGACGTGTTTATACTTGCCAGGAACAACTTTCTCTGAGTCAATTTTATATCTGAATCGGATCTATAACACTCTGCTTATCAGCAACGTGTGCTGTTTATCAAAAACAAAACAAAAAAATAACAGCCCAAGAAGGTTAATCTGGTCGTTACAGAACATAAACTCAATTATATTATCAATCATCTTCATCGAATTGCGCCCAACCCCGTTATGGCATCAAAAAAATAAATACATCTCAATATTGCGTGTTATATATGAATTATGGCTTTCATCCATAGGAAGCAAACATGGACTAGTCTGGAATATTTTAGGAGTAATCTCTAGTCAGAACACTCCTCGGGTGGAAGAGCAATTGATCGCACAGTAATAGCCAGATAAGAGCTTCGGTAATACAATACTGCCCACTGCTGGACAACAACGAAACCATACAAATTCATTTGGTACTCGCCGAAGACTGAAGGTACTGCACCCTAAAAATAATTGACAGTAAGAACAATTTAAAATTGTCAATGCTGAAACTATCGATATAATAAATATTTTTTCTATCATGTTTTGAGGCAGAAAACACCGATATACATTATAATTCATCTTAAATATTTTGCCTTAAATAGCCCTGTATGGGAATTCCTGAGCTACCTTAAATGCTATAATAGTTTATTCACATGCATGATTATAACTCTGGTGTCACGCCCTGCATTCCTGCCCCCTTGTTTTTCCCCAGTGTGGCTCTAATGAGCCCCACCTGTTACTAATTTATCTTACCTCTCGTTTCAGCTCTCGTGTGACTCACTCCAGATTCCTCTCGTTTGCACCTCCCAGTCCTGTGCTCCCCAGTCCGGTCATTGATGTCGTCTCATACTGTATGTGCTACAGTGGTTTCCCCCTCTTGCCAATTTTGTCTTGTGTTTGACCCCACATGGTCAGCTTTTGCTTATCCTATTTCCATTCCTTAATAAACCCCCTTTTGGTTTGTCCTCATGCTGGCTCCTGCCTCCTTCATTGTTTGAACATGACATCTGGTGTCTCTCATTGATAATATTATGTATAAATTAGCCTAAAAACTCACTAATCTTTTGAAAGCTCATAATATTGTTTTAGTAGACGTGACACTTAAACTTAAGACCATCCATCCATCTTTCATAAATGATGATCCAGTAGAGTTATGGGAGGCCTGCAGGCTATCCTAGGAAGTGTGGGGCACAGGGCTGGGGGCACCTTGGATGAGATGCCAGAATATCACGGTATTCACACACAAGCACACACACAATTAGAAATGCCAATTTATCTAACTGCATGACTTTGCACTGTGAGCAAAACAGACAAACTCCACAAACCTGGTACCATTGTATAAAAATCCATCTATCTATCCATTTTCTATGCCCACTTGCCCTATGCAGGTTTGCGGGGGGTTAGATCCTATCTCGGACGCTATGGACACAAGGCAGGGAATAACCCAAGATGGCATAGCAACAGAGGCGATTCTAGGGACTCTGGGCCACCCCCCCAGGCATGGTAAAATTTATTAATTTTATTTTACTGTGAAGTGACTTGGGCTCTGAATCAGTAACCTGGTTCTTACCCATAATTACTGAATGGCACCGTGTATGAGAATGAATAATTCTTACTGCCTCTTTGGTGCATTGACCTTAAAGCAGCAATATCTGTTCTTGAATGTCTCCCCACAGTTGTGCTAGCGAAGCATTATCATTTTAAACAATCAGTATGACTATTACTGAATTTAAAAGGCATAAATTTAGCATATATGCCTAAGCATTTTCTTTGCCTCTCCTACTGGTTCATAGATACTTTGTTATCTCATAGTGCTATACAGCCCCAACGCATGACTCCATGTAACTCTACAATCACATGCTTTATATTTATATTGTTTTATAATGTGCAAATTTCTCTCGGTAAGTTCATACATCCCAAATACAACCCGGAACAACGGAAAGAGAAATGGAACTAAAAACACCAGTACAAGTAACATTACTTATTGAAATTTTCAAATTGGCAGGCGCATCTATACATAAATTATTCAAAATACAGCTGGTTATTACATGTCAAGATAATTGGGTAGCAATTTTCTTATTCACAAGCATTTCAAGTAAGAAATAAATAGAAAATTAAACAAAAAATATTTTTATTTTAGTTTATAATACAGTATATAATTCCACTTTGTAAAATTAACACTAATAACACACTGATTAATGATAAGCATGTGGAATATGTTCCACTATACTGACAAAATTAATAAATAATACTAATAAATACTATTTTTTCACTGAAGCAGCTTTGTTTTCTTTATGTTTCATCACACAGCGCTGACACATTCACAAGCTATCGATTCAGCCCTGGAATTGGAGCCTGACAGCATCTAAGCTGCCTTCACATTGATCATTTTAAAGCCTCGCAGCACCGTATGGTTATCGCTGAGCTTCAAGCTGGCCTGCAGCATCTTTGCACCGGCCGTCTTGGGGCAGATTGTGATGGCCTGCTGTCTTGTTTCTCCCGCTTTCAAGAGATACACCCTGAGAGGTGTGAAAATGAGAAGGTCAGCTGTAGCATAAGAGACACTTGGAGCCTGAATCTCTTAACCGGCTGTCGAGGAATCATTCACACGCTGAATGGTTGTTGTAATACACACCGTACAAGAGCTGCCTGTTAATTCAATCTAAAAGTTTCTTGGTTTGTAGTGTCTAAGCATATCATGGACACAAACCCTAAATCTCCTCAGCAGCTTTGAGAGGCTACATTGTTCAAGAACATTCCTGTACGGCTTGATCACTAGGCTGCAAAGACAAGTTCTGTCTAAAGGTTTTAGTCACACTATATTCTGTTACATTGTACAGTTTTATTCAAATTTAAATAAAGAGCTGAAAAGTGCAGGTGGCATGACTGGGAATTATGAAAATGCTTTGATGAATGCTGCCCTTACTTTGATGTCTCCTCTTCCTGGGTTAAACCAGGACCAGAGATTCTGAGCAGCCCGGTCACAGCAACCGGGAAGAAGTTACGGAAGCTGAGTAGCACAGCGTGCTTTGTGTTCTCCAGGACGCCGTCTTCATCGTCGATCTGCAAGACAAAAGCTGCTTGTTATGCTGGAGGTCTTTCATCAGCGTCTGTGACCCCCAGAGCAATCTAAGCGGCTGAGTGTTTTTCTCAGAATGATGACGGTATCAAGCCTTTCTAAAACATGCACATTGCATGCACATATTTTTATCCCAATAAAATCTCTCCAAAAAAAATTACTTGTTAAAACTGTCAATAGTTTAACAGGCAACACAATGATTAAAGAACTTAATGGTTGCAATTGCAGGTCCTAAATGGGGCACTTGCTATTGCAGAACCATTCAAATCCTTTACTTGACTCATGACATTATGATTTAGCTCATAAAATAAGATCCCTAATATCCCAGAGTCACTGGCTGTCTGAGGTCTATAGGGGATGTGCTACATTTTATGTATATTGCTTTACGTGAAACTGATGAATTCAACCAAGAACAAGCACCTGAATAGAGATCTGTGGGGTGGAGATGTTAAACTCCTCATAGGCCAACGCCCTTTCCATTGTGACTTCATCCCTCAAAACAACAGCAAGATTCACCAAGTTGTCCCCCAGGAGAAATCTCATGGCTTGGGCATAAGGAATTGAGTGCTGTATAACAGCAACTGTAGAGAGAGGAAGAAAGGGAGATCATGACCATATATAACCACTTAACAGGCCAATCAAAGTGCTCCATTTGCCAATGTAAGAAAAACAACACAAAGATGTCCTACTGTAGAACGATCATTACCTCCACGTGGTGCAAGCTTGACCCTTTGAGAAGCTTCCCAGAACGTTTCCTCTGGGCTGCGGTTATACTCCTTGACTTGGGCATTGACTTGTTCCTCAACAATCCTTGTGAAATTAGCTTTATTGGTGACCGTGACGGAGAAGGAGATGTTTTCACCGGCTACAGGAACTTTGCTCAGTTTCAGGGAGACACCCAAAGTCTGCTTTTGTCCTTCAGAAAAAATAAAGAAGCAACACAAATTCACTAACTGACTTCATGGCGCACTTGCATCATGGTAAATGTCGCTGAGGCAAGTAAGGATGAATCAGTTGATATGGTCAAAACTTACTCTGCGTGTTTGCTGAAGGCCATGACGTAACAGCTGTAGGAGAGTCAGAAGAACAAATATATATATATATTAAGAAGACAGAAGTAAACAGCAGAAATCAATGCAAATATGAGCATTCATCCAAGAGATGCTCGTTGTCAGTGTTCTAGAAACAACTAGTTTTTGGAAATTACACTTATTAAAATATCTACGCAAGCCAGAAATAGAGTAAAACAAATACTCACATCCACAATTTGACCCAGCTGATGACATGTTATCTGCAAAAGTTATTGAAAAGGTTGGCGGTTAGCAACCATGCTAGCCCATTTACCTGAGAATTTCTATAGCAATAGCATAGCAGCTTTTTTTTGCCCTACCTTTGGCCTTCTTGTAGGTTTTGGTGATATCCTGTGGTAAACTGCTATCCACACACTTAGTACAGATCAGAGAGCCGACCCTATCAGTGTCCACGTTCCACATGACCACCTTTCCATTCCTGACGACAGCTGTGTACACGTCAGCATTGACCTCCGCATAAATGAAGGGGATGTCGTAGAACAGATCCACTCGCTTTTCCCTGACTGCTTTCACTGGACATGGGCCACAGCAGTATGTCCCTGCAGAATAGAAACACCAATATTTACAAAAAGGAACACATCGCAGGACCATTTTTTTCAGTATTTTGTGTGCTGTATGAATCATTAGATAAGGAAAAAAAAAGAAAGAATACCAAAACTTTATTAGCGCGTCTGTGAGTGTAATACAAAGTATATCATCAAAAATTTGAAACATTTAACATTTACCATCACTTCGCTCTTGTGGAGTGGGATCTAGTGCCTGCCAGCCGTCAAATCCCAGCCCGATGTCAGGCCGTGTCATCCAGCATTCTACCCACAGATGGTAGTTCCTGAGATAAAAATATATAAAAAAAAAGGTTTATTCATACTATTGCTTTGCCAACTACCAAGTGCTTAAACCCAAGTGAACCCTCTTTACCATATGCTGTCCGCAGTTTGAGCCAGCTTTTCTCCTGTCTCGCTGTAATACTCCTCAACACTGAGATTGCCGTCGGTGTCGTGAGCAGAGTTGAAGTTGGTAACCACTCGCGTTGGAATGCCCAGGACCCTCATAACTGAAACCGTGACCACGCAAGAACATTATATACCTATGCCCACAAAACCAGGAAGAGCTGGCCAGAAAAGACTGTAAGAAGTGACGTTTGCTCTACAGGTTGTATTTTAACAGAATGTCGGCGTATCTGTCAGGTTCTGACCTACCTGTGCACATAACGGAAGCAAAGACCCAGCACTGGCCGTACAGTACGGGACTGAACTGTGTCTTATCCCACAATTTCAAAATGGCAGCACTTCCTGTCCATTGTGAAGGGGAGACGCCCTTACTGAAATCTCCAGACCAGTTGCCCTTCAGCACTCCTTTGTCATCTTCGCAATTGATCTAATATAACAAAAAAAATATCACTGAAATGTGATAAAAAACGTGACTTCTTGCAATGCCTGGAAATAAGCTCCTGATGAACACTGCCAATTCGCCATTGGAAGATTGACATGTGACTTACCATTGCACAAACCACTCGGCTCACGTAGACTGGGTCGGAGCGACCCAAGTAGTCTTTATTCTTATTTTTGCTATGCTGTGGGCTGATATCTAGAATTTTCAGGCAGATCTCCAGAATCCTTTGTTCATACTACATTTTTGGGAAAAGGAACAGGACAACGTTAAGGATGTCTTTATTAAGAAATGTGCATACTATGTTGACCACATCTACCCATGGTAACTCACCAGGCCAAAATCCCAGGTCCTTGATTGTACATTATCAGATGTTCCCATGAACAAGACACCTATGTCATTTTTCACATATTCCTGCCTCTGGACTTCAGAGGGGAGGAATACTCTATCAGCTAAAAAACAGAAAACAAGTCACTCATAAAAACCCAACCAACTTTGCCGTACCTGTTAAGGTAATCATGAGATAAATAGTAATCAAATATAATGCAGTATATGTATATAACTCTACCTCTACACCAGGGGTTGAAGAGCAGAATAAATCCTCCAAGAATACAACTCTGAAGACTGAACCGGGACTGAATATTAAGTTGGAGGCTGTAGAGCCCAACAGGTGCTTTTGATGAAGGAGAAATCTGGACTGTGACAGAATGGTAAGCAGTCTTTCCCAACACTATCTGGGCTCCCCATGTAGAATCTGATGTTGGCTGAGAGGATGTTGCAGGGATTTCAATACAAAGTTCACCTAGATGGAAAAGAGTGAAGTTGAGTTAGTTCCAGTGGTGCTTAAACAACACAGAACAGATAACATATTCCCCAAGCTCCATCCAAAAGTACCTAGCAAGGCTTTGAAGATCAAAGATTCCGTGCGGGGGTCGAATGGCTTGTCTTTGAAAAACAGTGTGATCCTGAAAGGTTTTCCTCTTCGAACCACCAGGTGTTTGGAGCTTAGACCTTGTGACCTGTGGTCCTCTTGGTTCCCAACAAGGTTCCAGTCGACATAATTGACACATAAATCTATAACAACAGAAAGGGAAACCTCAACACTTACACTCACAATTATTAATATGTAATTTAAAATGCATTCCTGACAATCTCAAAAAACAGAAATCATTCCGTTTTTATGTCACAGTACACCTGGAGAGGCTGAGAAAAACACTGTAAACCCATGATGAACTTATGATGAATATGTCACCTATGAATCTGACAAAGATTTCTAAGTTAAGACAACAGCAATATCCAGAAATGTTTCTGTTGAAAAGGAAAACTCACCCTTCATTGGTGCGTTTGACAGATGTATCTTCCTTGCAAAAATCTCTCAGTGAGCTGATATTCTTCCAGTTTATACTGAACACGAAACTCCTCCCATACCACATGTGGTGAAAGGTAGAGATGAACCACCCCCCCTTTTTCCAGGTACAGTACACAGTGTTACCTTTTGCCCAAGAAACCCCACCCTCTGTTACATAACAAAAATAATCAACTATGGGCAAAAACAAACACCTTTAAAAATGACAGACTGTCGTTAAAATGAGAATAATAATAATAATCTTTTAGCTGACTTGGTCTATAAGCATTTAATGTAGATGTTACAGAATCTGGATATTGTATTAATGAGGATTGCTGCAAAGTTAAAATGAATTCTATACTTTGAAAATGCTGGAGGGACAGGAGACCCAGTTGTCTTTTTCATTATTGTAACACAATAGATTAAGTTTTAAATATATTTCATATAAAAACAATCATAACAAAAGCAACACTGTGAAAAAGTTTCCACATGTGTAGCTTGTGCAACACGCGGTAATGTCACACACTCACGGAATGAAAGGTGGGCCTGCTGTCATCTTGGGCGTGTTTTATTAAGGCATTCATTTCTGGCGTACGGCTGAGAAAGCAAGCATAGCACTATGTACGCACCTGGAAAGAGGTGCGGGCCAAATGTTGCATATCAGCCGCCTGTTTCCATGGAATTCTGTATAAATACCTCAGGGTTCAACATGCAGGTAGACACACGACACGCATCATTCTGTCATTCCTATTGCAACATTACAGAATGACACATTTCAAAACTCTTTTAAAATCATAGCTTGCAATTTTCTTCATGGATGGATTAAATTCTTGGTATCCTGAATAATTAGCCACCCACACCCAAAAAATATGACGCAATGTTCGACATTTTACTTCTTCAGAAGATGCAAGTGAAAGCTGTAAAAGCCACGTACGCATCTGTGGTTTAGGAGTGTGTCCAGCGGGTCACTGGTTCAAATCTCATGACTGGCAAAGAAATCATATCACTGCTTTCAGCAAGCCCCAGTAGATGCTCCAGGGGGAGTGAGATAAATGGCTGAGCTGATGCTCTGAGGCCAAGTTTCGCTCTTGTCAGTGTATATGTCTTACCAGAGAGCAAAGTGCAATGTGCTGAATCTGGAATTTCATTATAACTGCTACCGGAACAATGGAAATTAAGAAATTCTCCCTCTTGGCAGTGCTTGAAAACCTGGAGCATACGAGGTAATAGCAAATATGCAGACGCAGCCAAAACTGAATATTCTCAAATCTAAATCAGCTAAACATCCCAGTCAAAATGAAAAAAATGCACTTTGGCAAGCAAATCAAAAGTTAGGGTTAATATATAATTTTTAAAGAGAGTTAGAATTGGTCCAGACCCAAAAAAAAAATTAAAAATAAAGGGGCGGTTTGTGCTAGGAGCTGCACTACGCATTGCTTAATGTATCCTCTGATGATACACACACATTCCTTTTTCAAGACACATTTTTCAAGATAAATGCGCATAACTGTCACACCCAAGCAGGCGGGACCGAGCGGGTGCACAGCATTACGCCTAATTAGCAGACTTACAAAGGAAGCCAGCGCTCATGGACACGTTGCGAAGTGTTGTGCCAAATGATTTTGAGCCATGCCGAGCGTTCCTTTGTCTCACGCCTGCCCGAGTTCCCTTGCCTGTTCTGTCTGCCTGGCCTCACCTTCCACCTCACGTTTCCTTTCCTTCCCCAGACCAGCTCCCATTCCTGACCCGCTTCCCCGGCCAGTGCTTACCTGTAGGACGGATTCCCTGGCTTCAGGCCCTCGCTTTCCATCATCGACCCTGCCTCTCGCTTACCCTTATCTGTGCCTTTGCCAAATCCCAGCCATTAAAGCCCGCAGTAACCTGCATATCTGCATCAGTGTTTCTCTGCCCGAGCGATCACCACAATAACATTTCTATGAAAGCAATTTACCAATTTTCATTACACAGGTCCATTTAGGAAAGATGTAATCTCCGTAAATTTTTATTATTCCAATAAGCTTTTAAGGTTTACAAAAAGCTACAAAAAGGACACCAATTCATTCATCATATTTTTATTTCTCACATTTCTAAACAGATTTAAACATTTGACACTCAGTTCTCTTCATGTACAGAAAATTAAATAGCATTTAAACCATCAAACCTCCATTTACTAAAAGATATTTTACAAGAAGAAATTACAGTTCATTCAGTATTAACATTATTTACAGCATCTATACAATACAGAGGTGAACTTGATGCAGTACCATTTAAAATAAAAGCATCTTTTAAGAGACCAATAATCCATTTTATTTGAGGTTAGGAAATTTCCTATCTACATGTACATTTTTATTCCATGGGTTCTGTCACATTTTACTCAGATTTGTTAAAATGTTTCATTTGTACAAGAATGTCTAATTGTATGTGGACCATGAGCACAAGAGGAGGAGAATGGTTTCTTTCTGCAATTAGGGAAAATAGCGATTAAAGCAAAACCCCCTTATGTTTAAGTGGGTCATAAACAAAGTGAAATGTATAAAAATACGCTTTCTATGACAAACCTTTTCTCTATTTCCCCCCCCCCCCACTGTGAAGAACATTTTTGCGAAACTTGAGGCTTTACATCTCAATTATATCCGTTATTACATCCACCGCCAAAAAACTACGGACAACCCTTGTGACGCCAGGACAACGCGCTACTCTGGATAAACGCAGATAAGAACCTCAGGTGTCATTAGCTCATGTTTTTTACAACTTCTGAAGATCAATTACAATAAGCAGCCACGTAAACCAACATTCGATATTTAAAGAGAGAAGCTGGGATTTCCACCCTTATCTGAGATTTCCAAAAACATCACTATGCATAGCACACTATAGACCACTTATAACTAAGAGTCTAAAGGATGATTCGCTAAATGCATATTTTTGCCCGCAAATGCAATAATGAACCTAAAACTCACATGCCATCCACTGACATGAGGTGTGCACGTATCAGCGAGCACATCGGTCTGTCACCTGCATTTCTCTTCTGTGCGCAGCCACAGTGGAACCGCATCCTTTTTGCTGCTCACTTTGCCAATCATCCCAGCGCCCCCCAGTTACCTCCATAATCACTCAACCACAGGCTCCCTGTTGCCTTACAGGTATCAATCATGACTTTCATTCATGGAACAGATGGAATGAATTCAAACAAACAAACAAAAAAAACAACAATAAAAAGTAAAAACCTCAGTGCCCCTTAAAAATTTAATTTATCCAGGACAGGAAGTACGGCACTCCAAAGCACTAATGCTGACAGAAGTCATCGGTATTCCCAACCGTTTCTTTGCAGAATTTAACAAATGTCTGACAGACCCTATAAAACTAGGGAAGTAGGCGTTTCTTTTGCCGATGCTACACACATGCTTTATAAATACAAATCTGCTGCAGCATGGTCTGCATGACATTACTCACGACTGGTTACACGGGGAAAGCATTGCCTCAGTGTAGGTGTATCACCAAACGAGACATCTAGCTAAGGAGCTTACAGAGGCTTTAAGGTACACGTTCAGCAAATCCAGTTAAAATGTTCTGAAGCAGCTGGAGTGGCCCTGCTGTCATTTTGTGATTACCACAAATGGATAAATGTATTTGGAAGTCATGATTTTTATAGTGCCATGGCAGTTTTTACTACCTTGATTACTTGACAGGATGCCACTGTACTACTCTGCAGTAAGTTTTTTTTAATGGTCGTATTATAAATAAACCTTAATTTGTGTAAACAGTATATGTCAGGGACAAAATTATCGGCACATTATTTTCAGCTAACAGAGGCCTCTTATTCCGCTCTATCACTCGACTTTTTTTAATAATTAAAAGAAACCTTTAGGTGGGTGACACCCTTCCATCACAGTTCCAATGTAACTGGCATTTGGACAACTTCAGTCAGATGTGTAATTCAGTCTATAGATAAAACTAAGCACATTAAAGGGAAAAAAAATTAAAACCTCACTGCAGAAAACTAACGTAAAACAACAGCTATGCTTAAAATGCTTAGATGATTTGACATTTAACATCCTTATTAGAACTGACAGTTTTGTAGGCACTGTCCGAAATAGAAAAATACCATGTATACACTGTAACCTTGGGCAGAAATTAAAGCTTTTGATTAATTGTTATACAGATAGAGGACACAGACGCACAAGTCGAGGCAGCAGGGCACATATTTTTTTTTTTTTTTTAAATATCACTTCACATTCAAAGCAATGACTTCAGAACAACGTGGCTGAAGACACAGATAGAACAGTGGAGTTTATAGTGCATAGTTCTCAAGCTTTCAACATTAAATTCAATATTGTGCACATTGTTGAGATCAATCGACTCCCCAGTGTGAAAATAACTTAGCCTAAGTCTAAGGAGCCCTGAGGCCACCCCCACCCACCCTGACTGAACCGGCTGACGATTCCGATTTTCGAAGTGGCATGATGGCAGCCATAGGAAAGGGACTGGAGTGAGAGTCCTCTCCAACAGGGGAGGAGATCGGATTAAGTATCTTACTGAAAGTGGCGCGTTATTCATGCTCACTCTGAACTTACAGAAATGAAGGAAAGTAGCCGTCCGTCTGGCAGATTAAGGTACTGAAAACCTCTGGTCTACGGCACACAGGGATGCAGGAAGCAGAGCCTCAGCATTAGCTTATCCGCAGGCTCCTGAGCATCTGCATGCCCCTTCCATGCGGGCTTCTGCTATATAACCAGGGAAAGGAGGGCGGGGGCGGGGGGGGGATACTTCTGAACAAAACCCCCCCAGGCGGGCGAAGAGGCTAATCTCACAGCAAGACCCACAATTCCACAGAATCATTGGTAACACACTGTTGCCAAGGACCAAAGGCTCAGGTAAAGGACAAAATGCTGTAGAGATCCTTAAAGATCAGCCAGCAGAGTAACTTGGTTTACTTGTCTTGGTTACTCCTGTCCAAAGCCTTCGGTTTCTTCGATCGCAAACAGTAACTTCTCTTTGAGCTGCTCGTAGCTTTTGTAGGGCGGTAGATCCAGACGGTTAAAACTAGTAATCAAAACAGAATCGAGACAACATTTAGTCATGTATTCAGTACAGACGAACATCACAGAAGTAATAATAAAAACAAATGAACAAATGTCAGATACAAAAGAAAATTGGACGTCTTAAGTCCAAATTATTCTTGGTTTGCTCACAAAGTGCATAAAATACAATCTATCAAAATGCACAACACACAGTTACGTTTTAGATTGAGTGCGATATCCATTTCTGAGCTTCCGGGCTGCTGCCCACTGAGAACCTAATCAACCACCCGTAGTATCGAGGAACCGCTCATACAGAAATGAAACGAACACACACCAGGTGTGACTTCGCGGGAGCCAGTTCTCTTTCCCAACTTTCTCAATGCAGAACTTTTGTGGGCCATTACTCCCTGCAAAAAGAGACACGTTCAGGTCAACGAATGCATGCGATCACTTTGTGACAATGGGGGCGTGGTCAGTATGAGCGCCCTGCCAAACGTACCCATCAGATCGGCAAATCCCCCGACTGGTAGGCGGCAGGTACCCGTGACAAACTGCAACAGCCGCATCCGCTTTTCGTTATCGATTTCTTTAATGAACTGCAAGGCAGAGTATAGGACATTGCAATCTTTTAAAATAACCAGTATGACCTATAGCCAAAAGAAAAACCCTTAATATAGTTACAGATATAGCCAAGTTTTTACATGGGTCTTTGATGTTTTTGAGCAGAAATTTGGCTGTCCAGATTACATTTTGTGATTTTCTAATCACATAAAAATATACAGACACACATATGCATGCATTCATGCACACACGCTTTATATACTCCCTATCACTGTGGGAACTGTCAGTTCATTTCTACGAGTGTAACCCTAATCCTAACTACGACAGCCCTAACCTTAACCATAAGCAACGTAACAAAATAGAAGACTTTTGGGGTTTTTTGATTGCATTCCCTAAAATTGAGGTTTATGTTGTGGGGACCTAAAAATGTAAATTGCAAAGAGATTTTACCATATTGTTGAGACATTTGGTCCCCACAATGTGGTAAATACAAACCCACACACAAACATATTCAAAAACAATGTTTTGGGGCTCAGAAAAAATTTGGGTACAACAGTACAAGCAGATCAAAACGTACCTGCCAGAACCACAGGATCTGCTTGCTGCTCCGAGCGTAATGCCGATAAATTGTGTTCCTCTGCCAGTCCACCAGGTCGATCTCCTGCATCCCGCAAAGCATCACCTTTCGGAACAGAAACACCACTTCCTTGTTACACACACCCAGAAATAGCCATGGCAGCTCTACCATCAAACCAACATCCAATCAGCAGTCAGAACCTTACAAAACAACCAATTACCAGAGAGATTACAGTCAAGTTCTGGCATTTAAGTACTTATACCTCAACACCCTCTCTTCCATTGTTCTAGTTAAAATTCATATCAACAAAGCTTGCCGAGTCATTATTAAAAAATTTACCTCCAGTTCCTTTGCATCAAAATACTGCAGGTATTGCTGTGGAAGTACTTCATTGAAGCCCTCAAAGAAGGCCTGTGTCTGCTCTTCAACTCCCCTGGACAACCTCCACTCAGCCACAAGCCTGCAACACACAGATACCACAACATCTACCAGGCTTCCATTTCCTCAGATTTTATTGTAAATAAAAAGCACTTTATTATTTTGAATAGCTCAGCGAAATCTTTGTTTCAGACATTAATAAAAGGCACAACATATTGTAAGTTGTAAAGCAGAAAGGACCATTTTTTCCAGACAAAAATACAGACACAATTAACAAGGGGGAAGGCTGAAGACATTCCAAAGAAACTGCCTCTTGTTCTAGCCTGTGGCAAGTCTAGATTTTTGAAGTATGGGGGGGGGGGATACCTGATGTATTCCTCTTTGTTTTCCTCTGTGACTAATATATTGCTGCCGTCTGCTTTCAGTTCATGTGTGGTGACTTCACCCAGGATTTCTTTATCCACAGAAAAGTACATTTCCAAGCCACACTCTTCGACGTTGTTCTCCCTAAAGGGAAATGATATCGATGCACAGTTGATGGGATCCTTCTCACTATGCACACAGACATATCGGTTCTTCCCTGTGGTTAATTAAAGGGATTACAGCAACAGACAAACGGGTGATGTTTCGGGTGGAACTCACTTGATCCAGATGAGGGAATTGTAGAACTCAGGATCAATGGATTCCAGATCCTTCAGACCTAGAGGCTTATTTAAAATGCGCTTGTAGAAAGGCAATGAGAAGCCCGTGTCGATAAATTTCCCATGAAATAAAGCCTGAAAACAACAGAAGATACAGATTTAAACTGACCTTCATTTATAAACCACATATCCACTAAGCAATGAATAGCTAGTCATGTACACATCGCCGCAGAGAAGAAAAGCTAATGTAAAAGAAACAAAACCCACCATGGCAATAAACCGGCCAATGAACTTGAAGTACTTGAGGTGGTCTGGATTGATATAGGAGGCAGGGTTGATCTGCAGGCAGTAGTTTTCCTTCCCTGCGTACTCGAACAGGCAATACATGGGGTTCAGCACCTCGTGGGATAGTAGGAAGAACCACTCTCTGCAAAAGGCACATTAACGCTCATTCACTCACAACACCGAGCTGATAAAAATGTAATATATCAAGGAAGTTTTACTTATTTAATAAGTAATAGTCATCTATGTTTCTTAAGAATATAGCTTATGTTGCAGAGGTTGGGCGTTACATCGCTGTGTTACAAATACTAATACAATTTAAAAACAAACACAGTCTAACTTGCCTGGCCACACCACCATAGTCCAGACCTTCCTCTCCAGGAAAAATCACCCACAGCCTTCGCCGAAGATCTTGTGAATTGAAGCTCATTATCTTAATAAAAGACGACCCTAACAGTGAGTAACACTGCACTGCAGTAAGGCAGCACAGGCCGATAAAGGCGTCACATGACAGCAGAAAAGGTTAAAGGTTAAACTTAGAGCAAAGTGGAAAGGGCTGAAGTGAGGAGCTTTAGGGCACAAATGGGCAAACACCCAAGCCTGAATTCCCAGGATCACAAGGCTCTGTGAGACAGCATGGAAGACAGGTACCAACCTGCTGGAATGAATCTTCAAACAGGCTTTTGCGGGACACAGTAATCTTTATGTGCTGAGGCATGGACAGTTGCTGTGGGAGAGAGAGCAGGATTGTTTCAGGTCTGTTGAGCTAATGACAAATTAATCCAAAATATGCTGCCATTCCTCAATGTTAAAGCACATTATTTATAGGTTCTATGTACTAACTGATGAGATGACACCCACATATTTGGACCTTTTGAGAAAGAATAGACCAAGTAATTACCAATAAATACCAAACAGCAGTACTCATACCAAAATCTACAGCTTAAAATAAGACGCACACACAAACATCACTTGATCTTTAGAAATACAATAAACGGAATAAATAAATCAATCAAGTGTGGCTTGTTTGTTGCCTATTGTCAAGGAGCAATAAATACCACTTCCTGGTTTAGCAGGGGAGGGGGGGCAGATGCATATTCACTACTGTGCAGACGTAGGTCTAAGAAAATGTTGTTTAAATGATCTTCATGCAAAACTATAACAATATGTCTGTCTAAGTATGTTCAGCCATTTCAACACCTCTGCTCAAGTCACCCCAGTGTTTGAAAGAACTCTCTCATACAGCCATGTATTTTATGACTGGACCACTGTACAATGTTTGGGTAATCAATACCTCATTGAATTATTTAACTAATGAATTGAGCTGGTGGTGAAATTAAACAGATACATGGAAGGAATGAGGTGCTCCTGAGGAGGGGTTTGAGAACTTTAGTGGTGTTCTTCTAGCCATCCATCAAGATATCAGTGACTCTTTGGAGAACAGAAGAAATTCTTGTTTGTTTGTACTGTGCTACGTTTAATTTGGATATATTCCAATGTTAAATTGTGTTTTTCCCCCTAAGCAAATATAAGCTAAGCAGCTTTAAAAGTTTTCTTTGCCTGCCTGAAATCGACAAGACTGGGGAGTCTGGCCCACGTGGGTCACCAGGGTTGGGCCCTGAATTCTCTGCTGCATCTTACCATAAGCTACGCATGTCATTCCATTCCGGAACACCACACTTACCTGACACCAGAATCGGAAATATTGGACTTTGGCTTTAAAGTCACGCACGTAGGTGATCTGGGGTCCATTTTCGCTGCAAAAAATAGGCAAAGTAATTTACTTGGCCAAAACATTTTAATTATAAATAATAAGTGATAAGGCGTTGAACAGATCAGTGATCTTTCTGACATAAATTTTTTACAAGAGCTGTCAGTCTAAGATCAAGGACAACTGCTTTGGAGACGTGACGTCAAAGACGGCAAACTCACAGGGAGGATTTGCCAGTTCGGGGGTCGATGTAGGTGGTGGTTTTCCGGTTGTGGTCGACAAAGTAGGGAATGCCGTCCACGGTGAACCTCATCTCCCAGCCTTCAGGCAGCGGCTTCTCGTTCAGCAGCCTGCGAGACGAGAGGGGAGGAGACGGCTGACGTTACAGCAGCCTCAGGCAGGTGTGACATCAGGCTTGTTTTGGATCACGATGATACACAACAACAATCAAACAGAACTGCGTGGCAAGCAACTACACGCAACACCAAGTATCATGCACATATAAAGAGGCTGGAAGCTCACCCTTGGGTGCGAGGATCTTCCCACTGAGTTGTTCTTGTGGGGTGATGGACAAAGTACACTCTGCCATTGGTGTCTGTTCTTTTCTCTTTGGAAAATCACACAAACACATAGATTTAAACCTCTCAGTGCCTCGTCCACTGCTTTTGTTTCTCCAAGAAAAAACTATACTAAGTCTGCAAAAACATTGCAAATAGAGTCGTTTAAGCATTTTGACATGTTCTGCTAACATGTAACATAATTACAATGTCTTATGTAAAGAACAGCTGCGCCTGATGTTTATGCTCCAACCGGATTAACCACATCTGCCGTCAGGAAGGGCTCGGTGTAAAACGAAAATAACGGAGTGATTACGGTTAAACACGACTGAAGCCCCCAGTTCCCGAAATCAATCATTATAAATGTGTGATAATTACCCCAGCCATGAGGCAGAGGTCCAAGGGGATCGAACTCTTTATTCTGCAAAGCAGGAATTTGATCTTGAAGCTGCAGCAACACCAAAGAAAGGGGAAAAGAAAAAACATTAAAGCGTGAAGAATTTTAAATGCTGTGTTGTTCCAGTGGCCGTATACGACGCCCCTGGGAGTACGCCGACTGCGGTATGGAGATAAGCGCATCATAAGCATAGCTCTCCCACGCCACGCCAGTCCCTCAGACACCTACCCCGAATATGAACCTCTGGTTGAACTGCTGCATGGCGCCCTGCAGCTGGCTGCGCTGCAGCTGCCACTCCTCGTAGTTGCGCACCGACTCCACCGTGGGCCGCTGCCAGGTGGTGGTCCGCGTGATGTGATCCACATAGTAGATCCTCCCCATGGGGTCCACGCGTCTTTCCCAGCTTGTTGGGGAGGGGAGGGAGAGACGGTGAGTGTGGACCCAGTCTGATGTCATACATGAAACTGGAGCCCGATGCTGTTCTGACGCTTAGGACCTCAGAGTACGGATAGACTATAGGCTGCAGCATTATGCATTTAGTATGAACTTGGTGAAAGAAGAAAAAGGAAAAAAAAATTCTATATCAAGAGTTATTCTGATTAAAAAGGTATACCCAGTAGGTAGGGGTTCTGGCCTGTCCCACGTCGTCCGCTTTTCAATGTGATCCACAAAATACACTCTGCCGTTTTGGTCGACTCTCTGCTCCCACCTTGAAGTAAGCAAAACAACGTGTCCCATGACCAGAATACATAAAAACGCAGGTCTTTATGGGGGAAGCTAGACAATGAAACGTTTCCGTGTTTATTGAGGTATTCTGATCTATGTGTGTCACATTAGATGCCATTACGATTAGATTAGATTCAACTTTGTTGTCAATGAGCAAAGTACGATCAATCAGAGAACGAAATTAAGGAAGAAAGAGGAGGAGTGCAGGCAGGGGAAGCACTCGGCCATGTGGAGGCAGAGGAGGTCTCACCCGGGGGGGAGTGGGCATGTGCTGATGGGGTTGATCCTGGAAGCGGACGGGGCAATGTTGCCCACCTGCCGCGCTACCGCAGGGCCAGGCTCCTGAACGACGGCGGTGCTGCCGCTGGCCTCCGGAGCCGCCGGGGCAGAGACGCGTGCCAGGGCTTCGGTGCTGGTAACGTCGCCGGACACGGACGATCCGGTGGAGGCTGTCAGGGACGCCAAGTTCAGAACGTGGCGGAGATGAAGGAACTGAGGCCGAGCCTGCCGCTAGCGCTATTAAAGACGGCGACGGATGTCAACACAGACCTGGGGAGGACGCCGGTCTGTGAGGCTTCGGGGGAGGCGGACGAGAGGGTCGGGGCGGCCGAGACGAGCGGGAGTCCCCCAGCGATGGAGAGGGCGTGCCGGCGCTGTTTGGGGTGCGACTGCCCGGCGAGGCCATGTCTTCCACACTGTCGGCCGACGGGGATGCGTCTCTGCTAGACCTGCAACGCAGGCACCTGCCCGGTCATCCGTGACACTGTGACGCAGTGGGAGCCTGGCGGCTTTGTGGCCAGCCGGCTGGCAAACCGTGTCAGGTTCCACCACCTGCTGCCGTTCCGCTAGACTGCCTGTGCCACCCAGTGGCCTGATAGCATATTGTTAAAAAGCACATAAAGTCCTGCATACAGGTATGAGCCATGAAATGCTGCTGCTGCTGCTTTTAATTCACATCCAGACCTACGGAACACGAATACGTACTTCAGATGATCGCTGTTCTGCTGGGAATCCCCGTTTGGAAGCGTTCCTGCAGAGGACAGCTAAATGTCAACTTGTATCACTAAACACTACATTCAACAGGGAGAATGCACATGTTTTTTCCACTACATCTGTTTTGTTCCCAGTTTCTTCCAGTTTTAAACACCCACGTTGCAAAAAATATTATTTAAAAATAAACTACGTTCATATATACTATTTACTGCTGAAAACAAGTGTCTACAAATGTGATTTCATTTACAGAAGAACCCGTATCAGAAACAAGGCTCTACATTTTAATAGCCTAAAAGCACAAACAGGAATATGATGATAAAAAATATAGAGACCTATTCTCTGCTGTATGATTGCAGAGGAAAAAAATATTCTTTACAGGCCTATGAAATGAGTAGAGACATGTAAGGCCATAAATTCACTTGCGACCACATGATGGATGTTAATGAAGGACACCCTGCTCGGCTGTGATGGCCTGATGGTTTGGAAAGCAGACTTGTAAACAAAAGATTGTGGGTTTGAATCCTTGACCAGCAAGGTACCCTGAGTGAGGTATCACCCCAAGCACTGCTCCCCAGGCTGTATTAGCTGCTATGTAACATATGGGTTAAATGCAGAGGACACATTTGCCTGTTGGGCACTGTGTGTCGTGACTTGTCAACAATGACTAATGACTTTACCTTAGCTTCATCTACCTTCTAGCAAAATGTTAATTCAGGGGGGCTGTTTTTATTTTTTTTTTTATCCTTGTGGCTTGGTGCATTGATGTAAGCATATGTCTGCAAGAGGCCTTCTCCACCCTGTAAGAACACACGGCTGTATTTAGGCATCGCTTCTGTGTTACACTCTGACATTCCTATATGCTGCTTTTTGCGAACACTCTGAAAATGGCTGCATGCTTCTGAGCCTGACTTGTGTGTACCCCAGCAGCCACGTTAATCTGGACTAATTAAGCCGGATGATCAATTCTGAGGTGAGAGGAAAAAAGTATTATTTGTGGACACTGATGCAATATTAATTCTGAGCCATATTAATTCTTGCAGGGGAAAAAAGTGTTTTATTAAACATTTAGATCAGTTATGGTACAACAAAAGGACAGATTGAGAATGAACTGGCAATCTAAATAATTTAAGAATATCACTAAAAGAAGTGCAAGATTAGTCCAATTATTAACTGGTTTTATTTTATAGCATGCAACAAAAAAAAGCATACCATGGCATTGTGATGTGTCAAGCCTTGGCCACACAGCACTCTCCTGGCAAGCCCACATAAAAATCCTGCCTAGAGAATGCAAGAACGATGTACTCACCAATGTCGTTTGTGTCCGCAGAAGAAAAAACTTCAGGATCGACCTGCATCCCATCAAGGCAGACGCACAAGTCCCCAACAATGTCTATCTGGTCTTTGTCGGTGCTGAGCTGTAAAGTCTGCACAACCTCAGAGACTGAAAAAAGAAGCAAAGAAAACAAAACTCTCACATTCGGTACAAGACTAT
>JAABNX020000123.1:0-18556 GCA_015163995.2 Mormyrus lacerda | reverse complement strand
ACGACACAGGGAGAACATGCAAACTCCACACACATGCGACCCAGGCGGAGACTCGAACCCGGGCCCCAGAGGTGTGACGCAACAGTGCTAGCCACTGCACCACCATGCCACCCTACTGGTACTTTTCTTTATAATTAAAAACAAAAAGTTGATCAAAGTTACCTTAAGTTGTCTACACTTCTCAAGAAAAACAACATAGAATAGACACCGAGCAACAATATTTAGCAACAAAAAAAAAACAATTTGTGGTAAGAGCTACTGATATGGGAGAAGTGACCCTAGCAGGAAATGACCTAACTCTCAGGCGTGTTCTGTAATTCACAACCTAGCATTTAATTCAGTGAACAAAATATCCAGTATCACACAGCACACACTATTACACTGTGGCCTTTAAAAATACATCCAGGCTGTTGATGAATACACATCAGTAGCAACATAATTACCGTCTAATAAATTACTACAGCAGAACCCAACTAAAACACTGTGGCCAGATGGACAAAATAATGTGTCTATCAGAAAGATACATTTCGTTTGTCAGGAGGTGTTTTTAACTGCTCATTGCTAGAACTGCCTGCATGTTTCATTCTCCTACCATACTTAAGGAACTCCTTATGTATGTTCATCTAATTTATTGTATTATATTTATTGTATTTGGGCCACCCAACACAGAATATGATAATTCCTATACTTGTTCTGCAATGATGATAAAAATTGCAGATGTCTATTGGTATAAACATATTTTAATTTGGTTACAATGACGTAAAAACAGGGTTTCACTCCCGTGTCCACCAACACTTTGCTCTCAATACTGAAGGTGAAAGTTTTGTTTTGTTCATAATCTTATCTGGCAAATGTCATTAAAAATCAGAAACCTGACAACCATTAAACATGTGCTGTCAAGACCCTCATTTTAAGGTATTAGCCTTCCAAAAAAAAAAAAAAAAAAACAAATTTTGCAAATTACGATATTTCTAGGGCTGGCCGATATCATATCGATATTATATTGCGCATGTGCAATAATCACCAGGGTTTCAGATGACAGACGAAGCATTTGGCCGGACGCCAGCTTTTCCGTGCTATACGGACATTTATTGGCTCCCATAATTTGGTAAGAAGATTAGTAGTATGGCGTAAATATTAAAGAGATGCGTTCTATGATAACCAAAAATTAGTCATTTGTATAAACTTAATGTTTCTTAAATTCGATTAGCGGAGCACACCACATAAACCGTAGTATACCAAAACAGTATTGGTATACCAATATGCACTGATGCCCCGGTGAAGAAGAGCAGCCACGACAATAGTTTAAAAGAGGAGATCTTGTGGATAAATAAAGTAAGAATATACCGTAAAAATGTGATATAGGCTACCGCAAAGGCCTAGCTTTAGCAATGTTATACTTTTTCCTACGCTTTTCAAATAAATTGTCCACTCCCCCTTCCTCCTCACTAAGGCCCCCCCTTGTGGGCCTTGACCCCTGGTTGAAAATCACTGGTCTAAAGTACAATCCTTTTTACATTCAGAGTACCAAAAAACAATTGTGTGGGACTAAATGTATCATTTCTCAGCTGTGGAGATAGTGATGAAATTGCCCATTTAGAGATTATGGTTAAGCAGATGCAGCATACTAGTTTTTTTTTTGTAGAATTTGGTGATCAGTTGTCATTATTGACACACCACAGCACACAGAGCACAATGATGAAATGTATCACCTGCATTTAATATGTGACGTCGTGATATAGCAGGGGGCAGCTAATTCAGCGCCCAGGGACCAGTGCTTGGGGGGTGGTACCTTGCTCAGATTACCTCAGTGGTACTTTACTGGTCGGGGATTCGAACCAGAAATCTTTCAGCTACGTACCTAACCTGAATTTTTGTAAGCCAAATATGAATAATATATTTATTTATTTCTGTTTGTTTAGTATAGTAATGTAAAATTTGGAAATAGTTAACATAGTAACAATAGAAATACTCCACCCCCTCTTTTGAGGAAATTCAATCGTTTGTAATTTTGTATCATGGATGACACAGTCGGTTTACTAAGGCTTTTTGAAACCAAACATTAAAGCACCCAGTATATGAAGGATCTGAAGCATCAGCTACACCTGTATGTAAAGAATATACATACATAAATTGCATTCACAATTAAATATGTATTTCACTTTTTCAAAAATACTGCCAAAAAAAATAAACTGTTCATTGACTGCCTAAGACTCAGACTTTACAAATCTAAGCTTCAGAAATAATGCCCACACTCTTTGATGGCTGCACCAAAATAAGCAATGACTATTTTCATTTGCTTTGGTGTAGGCGCCCTCTACAACCTTCCCCTGCCACAATTTCAGTTAATAATTCATCACCGAGTCTAAAACGAAACAGCCTGGCAAGAAGCATCCAGGGCTTTCTGCTCTGTTAAATGACTCATAGGCCTGACTGCTGTAGGCCACAAGAGTTCCTCATTTCTGCTGATCCGGGCAAAATAAAAATGCCCCGGGAAGGAAAAAATAAAACAATTACGCATCTGAAAATCTTAAATACTGTCAGTGCTGTTTAAATGTGCCTTCTGAATTTAAATGTTCTACAGAGAGTTTGACAACAGAAAACATTTATTTAGCAGATGCTTTTATCCAAAACAATATACAAGTGTGGCAAATATCACATTAAAAAGTAAAACACCGTGGAAAATTAATAAAGCATCTACGTTATTTTGTTCTGGAACTACAAACCCATTTCAGCGTCTTCATTGCAATACTACATTTGGTTGTATTTCACTTAAAGATATAACTTAGATTGTCTGGTATGTAAATGACTCAGTACAACTTCTATTTCATGCTACGTATTACAGCCTAAACACTCATAGACCAGAACTGCGATGCCCGAAGCAAAACGCTGACTTTGTTGTTTCACTTTGTATAACGTTAAATACGTTATACAAATGCACTTATGAGTGCGCTGCAACTTCAAAACAATTACAAAAGTTTAGTTTGTCATTTTTCAGAATAAGTTTTAGATTTTGCAGTGTGTCTTATTTCTTTAGTAAACTTCTCGGAAATTCAAATAATTTGGACTAGTAGTAGATTACTTTGAGCTATTGGAACACAACCGCACCAGGAGAAACAAACCCTCACATCTCACTTCTGCGGGCCATTTCCACAGACTGAATAGTTTAGCTTCGATTCAAACAAGAAATCTTGACTAAACCAACAGCAACAGCAGCAGCAGCAGCAACATTCCCAAATAACAAGGTAGGCACTCCAGCCACTCAGGTAGCGACACTGTCTAACTGGGTCAGTAACCCGGCTTTGCTAAATATTTAGCGAGCCACTTTTGCTAACTCTGTGCCAACGTGTTCATTTAATGTGCTTGTAACAGTGCCAAGAGGAGACGCGAGGCTCCCTAAAGAGGCCACCTGTAATTAACCTGTTAATCGACATTTACCAGGCGCTTATTCCCTGGGCCGCAGCGAACTTCACCTACCCAGGTGGTTTGCTGATAAATCTGACAGGAATCAAGCTACCAGACTAGCTAACGACACCCAGCTAGGCGGCTAAACGGAAGACGTAGGCAAATGCCGACATGCATGACAGGCCCTCGCTTTTTAAAATTGGCCTACCCAGATCCTGCGAGGCAGAGCTTATCGCGGTACGTCCTCTTGGCCCCCCGCCCCGGGTAACTATTTCAGCGGTTGTTAGTTTCTGCGTACGCTAGCGGCTCACTTCAGGGGAGAAACGACCGCCATCTTCGCGACCTTGTCACGTGACCAGCGAAAGGCTAGCCTTCCACGCCACGGCAAATAGCGCGAGAGTTGGGATACCGAAATACGCGGTGCAAACCCTTGACTAACATACTGTAATAGTTTCACATAAGGATAGGTACAGGCAGGCCCAAGAGGAGTTAATATCGATATTCTGAAATTCTTTGTTCTGTGTAGAAACGAGGTGGTCGTGCTAAAATATTACACAATTGGTTAACACTACTGTTTCGCAGCACTCTTTCTTACAATGCAAGAAGTTCCAGAGCAAATGGTTATACTTTAAAATAGCATTTACTTAAATTATTTAAAGATAATCTTTATTGTCATTGTCATTTGAACAACGAAATTGAAAATGCAATTCGACTCAATTTGAGGCATAAAAATAGAAATAATATATATTAAAATATATACATATTGCACTGAATTACAAATTGCACTGAATAATGCATTGACTTTACATATTGCACTAATTATGCAGACTGCACTGATGAAATATAAAAAATAACCGTTCTGTTTTGCATTTAAAGCCATGATTGCTTTGGGATAAAAACTGTTTTATCAGGCAATTTGTCCTGGATTTCATGGCACTGCGTCTTTTGTTTGATGTCAAAAGCTGAAAGAAACAGTGACCGGGATGTGATGAATCATGTGAAATGTCTATAGCTTTTTTATTATTATTTCCATCGTCTTTTGCACGCTAAAATACTTAGTTTTTTGTAAGTGTTCCCATTCCGTGCTATTTACAAGTGTATAAAATTGCGTATTGAACAGCAACAAAATACATCACTTTATCTGTCTGCGTGTACGTGATTAATAAACTCATATAGAATGTTAACGATTCCTTCTGAGTTCAATTAAATAATATAAAATACCTGACAGTAAGTCATTGTTTTCCTTGATTCACCGCTATTATACGTGGCTGCATTATTGTGTGCTATGATGAATCAACGTTTTTTGGTTGTTTTTTTAGTAATGGCAGTCTAATCAAATATATCAAACGCGCAGCATTTAAAACTCAATAACATACGCAGAAATCGAATCTCTGTGGAAGGGCCAATAATAATACATATTTCATCATTTCAACGCAAGTTCCACATCGCAGGAGCGCATCTTACCCAACATTACCCAATTCAAGGCTGCATTCGGTAGGTGGCGGTATAGCTTTTCCAACAATCTAACGAGATGTGAATCAGTCTACATACAAATCTTTACATACTTTGTATGCATTATTTTACTTTCTCGTGCGTTGAACAACAATAAGGCAGTAGTATCCAACATTTTTTTTACAGTGAGACCTACTTTTACAAAGAAAATAATCTGGACGTGGTTGTCGCGATATGATACTATGAATATAAAGGATCGACCGGATGGCGACCATTGCATATGAAATGAATGAAAACGTTATCGCTTCAAAAATATTAAATGCAATAGCTATTCAGCATTAAAAATAAATATTGGAATTATGGAGATAAATAAAATGTTGAAGTTAATTCAAACTTCAGTTATGGAACGATGTTTTAATTCCGTGACAGGCATTAATGTCTGCAAAGGATGGACACTGAAACCACGGAACAATTTTTTAAATCACCCCATAGATCGACAAGCAGTCATCCTAGCACTTGGCAATGCTTGAATATATCTCACGCTGTGCGGTGTTTATAAGTGAACGAAAACATTTTCTCTATTTAAAAAGCAGTATATAGCAAGCTGAATACCATTTAAACACATGAGAAGGACTGTAAATTAAAATTTCATAACGTTTTCTACGCGAAACCAGCAGTCATTGCAGAACATCCATATCCAAGTACTACCATTTTGTAAATACTTACGGTAATTTGAACAATTATTAAATTAAACATCAACGAAAAGTCAAAAATATACCACTGGATCAGAATTTTAATTTTGTGACCTTGCTATTCCGATCACCATATTTATATCCAAACCCTTAAAAGAAATACTTAATGAACTTTTTACATTAAGTGTCTCCGTATATCTCCTTATATCCTTCTATCTTGGACTGGCAGTTTTTTTTTTTTTTTTTTTTACTTTCTTTACTTCCGTTATGCTTTCTTTCTTTGAAGTTTTTTTTTAAGTAGTGACTTTAAAAAGTAACTAAGGTATGTAACATGCTTAAGGAACTCCTTAAGTCTAATGTAACTTTCAAGACTAATGTATCTTCCAAAGTGCACAAATATTTTTCATAGATTTGTTAATTGTAAGGGGGGGGGGTATTTAGAGAAGTTCAGATCACAGATGTGTAGGGTTGGGGGGGGGCACTAGTGCGGTCTGTGCCATCTCATCTCTCTGATTGGGTTCCAAGCCCTGTACTGGTACCCTTGCCGCACTCTGCCATCTGTTTTCTGTGGCTGCAGAGTTCAGAAGTGGTGCAGCTGATGCCTCTGCACGTCAGACTAAGACCTTCCCCCTCTTGTGGGGTGGGTGGGGTGGACTGGGGGTGTCAGATCGGAAGCTTCGGGGAGGCCTCTTACCTTCCAGCTGGAAGCAGAGTGGGACTGGGATCTTGGATCACTGCATACACAGCTGCAGGGTAACCACCCACCCCCCCCCAGCAAAACCAGAATGTGGTTTAAACAGTGAGCCCCTGTTCTGCCTTTAATGTTTACCAGATATATTTGCGGTGAGATTCCAGTAAATATACAGATGAAGTGTTAACAGTCAGCTGCTCTCATTAAGTAATCAACCCAGACACTGAGGTCAAAGGTGAACTAAAATCAAGTTAATATATCAGAAACCAAGTGAACCCCAGCGGTTTGCTTTACCTTTCAGATGAATATAACGTTAGTTTACAGACATTTTCTTGGCCAGACTTGTAATCTGTTAAGTAATCCCCTTGTAACCAGAATGCTACCAGGCATTCTGATATTGGTAGGCAGATACACCCGCAGAAAACATTAAGAGGCCACATTTTTAATGAAATATGCATTTTTAAATCCTGGTTTAATCATGGTTTTGCAGACAGAAGGCTATGCTGAGCAGCAGGTTACTTCCAGGTTAAAAATTTCTACAACAGCAGTATACAGGTGAAGCAGGAGACAATGGGAACGACCAGAAACCAGCCAGGTAGCCATTCTAATGCCAGAGACGGCTTAACTTATCCGACAGTCTCTCATGAATCACAGATGACATCAAGTGACCTTCAAAAGGAATGGGAAGCATTAAGTGCAGGTGTGAAGTGCACTGCTAGGACAGTGTGTATCAGGCTCCTAGAAGCAGGACTGAAGTCCCATAAAGGAAAACAGAAGCTTTTCATTAATGAGAAGCAGGGAAGAACCAGGCTGCAGTTTGCAAAAAAACGTGAGTGAAACAAAAAATTGTGCTGCGGTCTCATTTTTCCCCATTGCTGTATTTAAGTATGTTAAGTCCTAGATGTGATCTTAACACTGTAGATTGTACAGAACATCCATCTATACAATACCTGTTTGATCTATGCAAGGTGACAGGGGTACAGGGCCTGTGGGCACAAGACAGAATAATCCAAGATGGGGTGCCAACCCATTACAGGGCACACACACCCAAGCACTCTGGGGAAACCCCACAACGGCATTGGCGAACATGCAAAATCTCCCCACATGGGGCCGTGGCAGACGCATAAACGTTGGTCTTAGAAGTGCGAGACAACAATGCTGACCTCTGTGCCACCCCTGTACAGGATGTTTTCATCAAAACTCTTTGCTGTAGTAGTATGCCCAAAAAATGCAATCCACAACACTATATCGACCGTCCTGCATTGTTCTCTGTCAAACTTTTGCCTCACAACCAAAAACATAACTGTCCTATGAAAATATCATAGTCACCTAGTGATGCCAAACTACCCATCATAGCACAAAGCAGTGGTTGCCAACTGGTCGATCACAATCGAGAAGTCGGTCCCCAAGACATTCCTAATCGTCCTGTCACTGTTACGCATTCCGCTCCCCCCACCCTTGCAAAATATATTGAGGAGGACCTCCCCCAAGTCAGCAAAATATATTGGTATGTTCCCATATTATTTTCTGTGTAAGAGTAAGTCTTACTGTAAAAATGCTTATTTTTGAGGTTACAAACTTTGAGAAATTGATTATTCTTCATTGTGAATTAGAAAAAAAGAGATATCTCACTTAGTTAACTGTAACACCTGTGGAAAATAAATTAGTCTACCTAGAGTGGCAATACCATTGTCAGTTTAATCAGAGTACCAGAGTATTACATTCACCAAACAGATTGAGATAATTCTTCTTATTGCTGTGATTTTGTCGGTTAAAATACCATCTGTGCTGAGCGTGCACGGCGTTATGTAAACAGCCGTATTGCTTATGTGTTGCCAGGGAAGGAGTCGATCTTGACATAATGACCAGCTGAGAAAAATCAATTAAAGTAAGCTATTTTACCCATATATAATTAAGATCGTCTCAGGGCAACAGTCAATATTTTCTTTAGCTACGTTTTAGGGACATTCTGCAATATGTGGTGTGAAATCTGTGTTGACGGGAGGGAATTAAGCGAAAATAAAGATGTGTTTACAAGCAGGCCTAATTAAATAAATGATAGAGATGGAAATTTGCCCATAACACTTTCCCTAGTTGAAAAAATGACAGTTGGATTTTCTTTCTTTTTTTCCTTATTGGTCTGGCAGTGCTAGTCCCTGTTGATTGCATTGGCTGTTGGATATTTTTTTAAGAAGAATGCATATATTTAATAAGAGTATTTTAGACAGGCAGTCTGATGTTCTGTATAAATAAAACAAGCCAAATTTCACAGAATGGATATTGAGTGTGAATTTCAAAACTTTGCTCACGTGTTTCCTAGAGCCAGAAATGAAGTAAATCCTTTTTGATAGATGTAGCCAACTTGTTAACTGCGTGACAGTTAACAGTCGCATTAAACCCAGCTATCTAACAAAAACATTGTTTTTTTCTGTTGTGATATCCAGACATGTAGGTAATGGTTAAAAAAAAAATCTGCATTGGATGATGGTGTAACTCATATTATCCAGATCAGTTTATAGGCTACAGAGGAGGCCAAAGCAAACAGATGGTAATCAAATCTGCGCAGAACTGAATACAGAATAAAGGTAATTAGTCTACCATATGGTACGACGTATCTGGCCAGTCTTAACTTTCATAATTCTCTGGAATTTATCCGGTGTCTTGAAAGTGGCCTGAACATTTTTTTCCCATTTTCCTTTTGTTTTCGGAGCCAGCGTTTGTAAGCTTAAAGAGTGTCAGTTGCCTGGCCGGCTCTTTCTCAATGCAGCTCACGGCTCCACCCATTGGCTCTCCAAGGTTCAGCCAAACAGTCGGATTAATCACCAAAGAAATATTCTACTCTGTCTATGCTTTGCACTGCACCTACATTTAGGGAGTGTGTCTTTTTTTACGTAATGGAACACTGGTGCAGGCACTTGAATTGACATCTACAGATGCATGTCAGACTGACGTATTGCAGTGACGCCAAAATTTGATTAATTAGGTTGATTATTAGTTAGAATGTCTGTTATAATACTCTCTTTGCAGCATCAGATATGGTGCATAAAATGTGGTCCAAACCACTGGATACAGCAAATCAGTTAAAAACCATGGAGTGATCAAATAGATATACTCAGAGATAAGGTAAGGTCTGTCCTTGTCAAGACATATTCACGTATGAAGTCTGGACATTGTCCTTTCACAGGTGGCACAACCAGAGAACGCATTCACACCTTCAAGAAATTCTCTGGTAGGTTTAGACATGGAGGGGTGGCATTTGGGTAGAGCACGCGGGGGCAGGGCATGACAGAAGTTCCCAAATCCCGTTCTCTCACTAGTTAGTCCATGCTAGTTGGGCTCTTCTTTATATAAATGACCATTTTCTTTGCCCTTTGTTGTTTATATTGTTCCTACTTTGCACCAATCGCATGATAGAAACATCATCAACACGCCCACTTATTTGCGGTGAATTCTCCAGCCATTTCCCTCCTTCATTCACTCATGAGGGTCATTTGGAGTTACCCAGACTTTGTACTGGAGAACTGGCAGGGTAAAGTTCATTTAATGTCCAGTACAACAGATAAATACACGCATACAGACTCTCTGGGGAATGTCTAGAAAGGTTCAGTGTAGCAGTAGATGTCAGAAAGGGGCTTCAAAGAGCTAGCTGATTACTTATTTAGTGTAAGATTTAATACATTTTAAACTTGAATTATTCTTGCAAAGGTGCTGAATGCGAGAACCTGGCTTGCATTGTTTTTTTTTGTTCTCCTAAGCGACAGAAAACGTGCCACATGCCATAGAAATGAAGTCATCAGCTCAATGAAGCAGACAAGCAGCATACCAAGAGGCTGAAATTACGCAGTTTCATCCTGCAAACTGTGACATGAACATTTATGACGCAAAGGGCCATATATTTGGTTTTATAACAATAGTATAGGACAGAGCGTAACAAAACAGTGTTGTTTCATTGACCATAATTATAGACAGCGTGATTATTCTCGACCTTCAACCTCCTCCATTTGCATGTTCGTCCATGTTACGGCTCGCGTGAGGCAACGTTGCTGGTGACACGGCTCTCCAGTATCTGAGCGTTGATGCCACACAGTCATTTTACATTTCTTTAAGTTCTCCAATTGTGGATTGATAACTAGGACAAAGAATGTTCAAAAGGAGTGAAATACATCTTACAATACTTCATCGCTCCATTTCTTCTGACCAACTTCATCTGTAACCATGCGTAACATCTGACCCGACAGTGAGTCATCCATTAAACTAATAAATCAGATTATTTTACTTACTTATAAAGCACTGAATGGAATAGCAGCTTCATACATCACTAAATTTCTTACCTTTTATATTCTGCAATCTACCAGCTTTAGACTACTGCATGTTCCAAAGGTAAAACATCGTCATGAGGCACCTTCTAGCTATTCTACTCCATTACAACGGAACACACTGCCAGAAGACATTAGAGAAGCTGAGTCGCTTAAAACTTATAAAAAGCTATTACAACACATATTTTAAAATGGGCTTTTTGCTCTGTTTATAGTGTTTCATTACATTTCTCTTTATTTTATTTTCTTGTTCTCTTTTATAATTATTTGCTTGTGTTCTTTTACTACCAATGGGACCTTTTATGTTTTTATTCTGTTTTGTTCTATGTTTTATGTATTGTATTTTACTTTGCTTATTTATTTTGCTAAATTTATTTCCTTATTTATTTATTGGGTCCTATTCCTTCTTTTTGCACTTTCTTGGACCTGTGCCTTAGTTGCGTATTTTATACAGCTTTTCCATCTTTGTTTCTTATTTTGATCTCATATGTCAAGCACTTTGAGTGCTACAGGCCTATAAATAAAGATTATTGTTATTTTTTTATTATCATACATAAATATAAATTCTCCGCGTTGAAAGTGGAGTTTGCATGTTCTCCTCGTGTCATCATGGGGTTTCCTCTGGGTTCTCCAGTTTCCCCCCACGGTCCAAACCATACTGAGATGAATCGGAGATGCCAGATTGTCTGCTGGTGTGCCTGTATGTGTGAATGGTGGGCGTGCTCTGTGATTGGGTTGGCGCCTCATCCTGGGGTTTTCACTGCCTTGCGCCCAGAGCTCCTGATCCCCACTACCCTGATAGGACAAGTGTGTATAAAAAAAATTGACCGATGGATGGATGGATAGAAATTGTATTGATTGATGTTGGGAACAGAAGTTCTGGAAAAAAAATCGTATTATGAAGGCGAGTGGCAAAATTGGACAAAACGTGTTCCAGATTTTTACTATATTGAAAACAAATTTATTTATTGCTTCATAAAGATATTTTTATAACCAGTGTCATAGCCATTTTACTTTTCTTGGTGGTTTTATGCATGAGTAATTCAGCCACTTTTGACTGACAATTCAAAGCAGACATCATGTGAGCTATTGTAATTCAAAGCTGTTCACTAAATATGAGTACTTTAGAAATAGATGGGAAGGGAGGAATTTAAATGGACTTTTACAACAAGGTTTGAGGGAAAAAAAAGTAGGATGAACTGTTTTCATGGAAGAAAGTATCTGCTTCAGTATTTAAGATTTAAGCACTGAAGCCTCCCAGCTCCCTGGACCTATCAGGCGAACGTCTGGCGTCTTGTAACTCGTGGTGTGACCTGTGCAGAATGAGATTAGAGAGTTGAGTGGCCATCTGAACTAATTAGCTAATTAGGCGGGAGGTCTGAGAAAATGTACCAATGAAACCAGATGGAGAGTAGAGAGAAAAATGGCCATGTTGGATTCAGATGCCGAATCCCATCGCAGAAACAGACTGCAGCCATTTCCTCCTGAGGATTTTAAATTCTGAGGATCTGTTCCCCAGGCATCCTGGGAAATGACAACCAGTGATCTCTCTAACAGTTTCGGAAGCTAAAAACAATTCTGAAAATGAATTCCTAAACAATAATCATTGCCTAGATACCGTTCCCTCGAAGTACCTTAGTAATGTGTTATTATGGTTATTCATAGTGGTTCTTTGGGGTAATGGTTAAGCCTAAGTGCCCCGTTATTAGCAATGGGACCCAAATTGGACTTTTCATTTCCAGCACCTTAGGGAAATTGGTCTGGTGTTCCGCTGTTTGTTACCCTCTATTAGGTACTGCAGCTAAAAATTGAAAATGGGACCAAATTAAATTAAATTTAATAAATCGGGACGTTTTATTCGGTAATGCTTTACATGAACTCTACCTTCATAAAGCCTTTATAATGCTTTCATAGAACATTCAGTTTGCCTTCATACTGGATTCATCGGACATTCGTAAGCAGCATACAATCATACCTTAACAACTTTAATATACATTAATAGCAAACATTATACGATCCGAAAAGTATGGTTTTTGTAAGAAATAATGGCAAGGTATAGGTCAGCAAAAAGGTTAAGAAATTTCCTTGAAAAAATTGATAAATGTGACGTCTACATTTATCTCTTCTTGCAAATCAGGTTATTCCATGATACTTTTACTTGTTTCAGCCTGTATCACACGCACACATTCCTGGCAAGCATCCAGATTTAGTTTTTTTTTAATTCTCATACGTCTTTGTGACTTCAACTGGAATGTGTGTTTCTTTTGTTTGGTATTTTTTATTTCTGTAATATTGAAATCAGCATTGAACTGGCTGTTTGAAATACTAAATGCTGGTTTGCTCTGTTTTTTCTTTCCATAGGTCCCTGTTTTTAGGCAAATTTCTTTTCTTGATCAAAGGCGCACGTTTTTTTAAGTAATGATTATATCGTAAGACTTTAACCTCTTTTGTAATCTTACCTTTAAGTGTAGAAGTAGATTGAAGTTTGTATGAAGCCCGATTCCAGTGAATTCATTTGTCATGTTGCGATGACAAGTGAATCATGAATAGCTTTCTCAATGCAACATAGCAATACAATCATTGCACTGTACAAATTAAGGAAATTAGGCCGGATGGAAAGAGGGTTGTCACACTTAGCTTTGATTTTAGCAAATGAAGCACAGGTTAGTCCTTGCACACTGTTTTGCAGTCAGTAATGACTCAAAGGCAGACCCAAGCTCCACCAAGGACCCCTCATGACCAAGCGTACCTGGAGAATGATGTCATTTTGGGCCACAGTCCTTTTCAAAGAATTATTACTGTCTAGCCATCATAAGCTAATTAGTACTTTTGCTATAAGAACTGATGTACTTCAACTATATATCCTGCAACAACTAGTTCTCAATGTCTTGTAAAATTGTGGCCAAAAGTTTTGAGAATGACACAAGTATTGGTTTTCACAAAGTTTGCTGCTTCAGTGTTTGCAAATCTTTTTGCCAGATGTTTCTATGATACGATATGGTATGACAGTGTCAAAGGCTTTTATTGACAATTACATTAAGTTCATGCAAAGAGTCAGTATTTGCAGTGTTGGCCTCCCTCTGCAATTCACCCTGGCTGCTGTCAATCCACTTCTGGGTCAATTCCTGACTGATGGCTGCCCATTCTTGCATAATCAGTGCTTGGAGTTTCTCAGTATTTGTGGGTTTTCGTTTGTCCACCCGCCTCTTGAGGATTGACCACAAGTTCTCAATGGGATTTTCCTGGTCATGGACTCAAAATGTCGATATTTTGTTCATTGAGCCACTTAGTTATCACTTTTGCCTTATGGCACGGTTCTCTATCATGCTGGAAAAGGCATTTCTCACCGCCAAACTGTTCTTGGATGGTTGGGGAGAATTTGCTCTCAGGGAATGTTTTGGTGCCATTCTTTATTCATGCCTGTGTTCTTAGGCAAAATTGTGAGTGAGCCCACTCCATTGGCGGAGAAGCATCTTTAGGAGACGGTCTTGGCACTTGCTGGGCTTTCTTGGGTGCCCTGAAGCTTCCTTCACAACAATTGAACTGCTCTCCTTGAAGTTCTTGATGATCCGATAAATGGTTGATTTAGGTGCAATCTTACTAGCAGCAATATGATCCGATGGGGAAGATGGTGGCGCAGGAGGTAGTGCTAGCGTTCGGCAACCGGAGGGTTGCAGGTTCAAGCCCTGAATCCTCCTGACCCCATCAAAGTGTCCTTGAGCAACCTGAACCCCCAATTGCTCCCGGTGAGCAGGTTGGCACCTTGCATGGCAGCCTCCACCACCGGTGTGTGGATGGGTGAATATGAGGCATGTGTTGTAAAGCGCTTTGAGAAAAAGCGCTATATAAATACAATCCATTTACCTTATAAATATCCTTGCCTGTGAAGCACTTTTTGTGCAAAGCAGTGTTGACTGCACATGTTTCCTTGCAGGTAACCATGGTTAACAGAGGAAGAACAATGATTTCAAACGCCACCCTCCTTTTAAAGCATCCAGTCTGCGATTCTAACTCGATCAGCATGACAGAGTGATCTCCAGCATTGTCCTGGTCAAACACTCTCACCTGTGTTAATGAGAGAATCAAGGAAATGATGTCGGCAGGTACTTTTGTGGCAGGGCTGAAATGCAGTGGAAATTGGTTTTTGGGATTAAATTCATTTTCATGGTAAAGAGGGACTTTGCAACTAATTGCAATTCATCTGACCACTCTTCATAACATTCTGGAGTTTATGCAAATTGCCATCATAAAAACTCAGGCAGCAGACTTTGTGAAAATTAATATTTGTGTAATTTTCAAAACTTCTGGCCATGACTATATAACATATGAAAAGATGACACAAAAGGCCAAGGCCATCCTCTTTAGGTCGCCCTCTTTACTGTGCTTCTAATCCATGTTAAGGTTTAACATCTGCACAGATGAGCTACAGTGCTCACAGAATGTCTTTGGACACTTGCTTGATTCTGTAACAATGTTGCAAATTCATTGGTTTCATAAGACTCAGTTCTGTTCTTGTCATTTTGCTATTAATTGCAATTGTAGTCATTGGCACCCAATGGATACTAAACACAGATGTTATTGCAAAGGTGCTGCTAATTATTAAGCACCCAGTGAGACTGCTTGTCAGTGATACCTTTCCTCGGAACAGCTCTTTTAGAACTATAATTTGGGTGTCAGTTTAATCCTACTTGAAATGAATGTTGTACTTAAAACTACTGGTTGTTTCTAATGTGATATATATTTTTGTAAACAAAGGCATAAAGTAAAGATTTTTGTCATAAAACAAATAAATTTGCAGTACTTTTACTGAATTAAGCTAGTGCTCCAAGACTATGTGAGCACTGTAAATGCTTGAAGTAAAAATAGATGCAATTATTTATGAACTTTGGTGAACTTCCTCAAATTTGCCCCTTTGGATTCTGTTTTCTCACCACCTGGGGGAGCACCTGAGCTTGGAAAAAGCTACAAACCTCAGGCTGGCACTTCACAACCTTAACATCTTTCACAATTGGGAAGTCATTACATCTGCATGACTGTGGTTATTCCCCAGAATAAATTTACCCAGGGGAGGATTTTTAAATACAGTACAAACACAGTTTTCTGATTCTTTAATATTAATTGTCAAATTACAATCAGGAGGTATTCTTCTGTTTTTTTTCATGTAATTTTATAAAGAAATCGGGTGGCTATGACTGTTGATGTATAGCATGCGTGTTTTTTTATGTTGCTTAGGGTCATTGTACTTTGCTATAAAGCTTTTCATTTTGCTTGGAACAGTAGACCTGTCTGGATTTTTAGTTTTCCGCTTCTCAGTAGCCAAAGGTACAGATGGGACTTTAACACAAACTCATCTGTCTCTTTTTAGTTCTCTTTGAATGATTCCATAAAGTGTCAGGTTTTCTCGTTACCCTTGTCACTCTCTGTACTTTGGCAGAGGTACGCTGATTTAAATATATCACCACCTGCTTCTGCTCCACTTGCACAATAGGGTATTCATGTTGAACCTTCCAGTGGACTAAACCAGCAGGCCTTCTGAGATGACAGAGATTTGGGGGTGTACACTTAAGGAGCCAGGTCTTTTAAATAGCCAGGTCTTCAGGTATTTTATGTACTTACTCTTAAGAATTCTGTAAGCATTGGTGTAAGTTGAAGACGAAGATGATGTATCCCAAAGAGCACAGCAGTTTATAAACATGCTGGTTGATAATGCAATTCAATTACATGAGAAGCAGTAATCAGTTTGTTTGAAATAAACTAAAAGCTGTTTTATCTCCATGGGCACCATTAGTCAGTCATGGGGTGCATTTAATGCAGTCTATTGTTATAGATGCTAATTGTCAATAAAAGTGGTAAATCTGGGAGAAAATCTAGATTGCTCAATGGGAGATGTTGAAACTGAAGATAAAACAGTGTGGAGGAGAGGCACTACAGTAGCTAAACAGGAAGGACGTGAAGGTCATGCTGTTTGGACACAGTGGAACCACAATAGGCACCTGGGGGCAAATCCAGAAATGGAGCAGGAAAGCTGAGGTTCTCACAGTGGACCGACCTGCTGGCTGCTCACAGACCGTCTGCACCTTCAATCAACATACAGCATCATTTCCCGTGTTCTTCGTTAAACCAGAACCACATGGGCTCTCCAGTGACCTGTGTTAGAAGCAGGAAGCAGTGTTACTAGACAGATACAGCTCCCCTAGTGAGTGATATAACGAGAGTCCTGCCATTAGTAGTAAGTCTGACCTTGAAAGGCTTTCTGTTCTACCACGTAAAATAACTGCTCAGTTGCTACTTCACAATTTGTAGCTCTTAAGTGTCTCTCCTTCGAGACTCAACCACACACTCTGCTGTATATCAGCAGACAGCGGGTCAAGAAGATCAGGAAGTTGAGAAGCTTCCTGATGCGGAACAAAGGACGGAATGATCGTACCCTACAGAGGAGCCCTTGTCTAGCTCCCACCATCCATCCATCCATCCATCCATCCATCCATTTTCTGAAACGGCTTGTTCTATTCAGGGTCGTGGGGAGGACAGCGCCTATCCCAGAAGCTATGGGTGCAAGGCAGGGATCAACCTGGCAATCCTTACCTAATGCATTCTCCAACACCTGCTTGGGTATGACAAACACAACTTTAAATGGGTCACATAATCCTTGCTGCATATGTCCATCTCCGCGCAACTTGTTGCCTATGTAGCTGAAGTTTAAAAACCATAAAATTCACAATACCCTTAGGTGGGGCTGTTTTGTGTTTTAACTTGCCATGAGGGGCCAGTATAACAGAATTGTAATTAGAATTGCAGAAAGCTGGCTACATGTATTAATATCTGTACAATCTATGAGTGATAAACGACAGCGGAGTTTAATACATGGAGCGTGACGTTTCCTCTGCAAAGCTTTTTCTAGGCTGTCTATATTACTTCCCTTCTTGTTACCCCCATCTAAACAGAGCAAAATAGCTGGAACTCATTACACATCATCCTTTTATGTTTTCTGTGCTGGGCGAAAGGGTCCCTAAGCGTTGATTAGCAGAATGCGTGTCTTTCCCGTTCCCAAGCGTTAAGCTGGAAGCTCTGGAGTGAGGATGCAGGACTCGTTTATCGATATTCCCCTGGCTGCTCTCAGATTTAAGGTCGACGTTCCGTTAGCTTAAGTTAAACGGTGATCGTCGAAACTTATGCTAAAAGTCCTTAATCGCCATTGTTTCGATTTTCATCTGTTAAACGTGTGGCCGCCCAGTCATCAAGCTCAGGAGTGTTATTTTTAGGGGGGGGGGGGTTACAAAGCTCGTCATTTTAATAATTCAGGTGAAAATGGTTTCTGAGACTAAACCTAGACTGAGGAACGGTAAGGCGATTCTCCACTCGTCAGGCCAGCCTGGAGTGATAAATGGAATACCGTATAATACACGGCTGATCTTCTTAGCAGAGGCTGTTACCTAGCGTGCCCTAAATTATTCACGTTTCCCAGTAATTGAATTTGCATTTGTCGGTTTTTATTGAGTCGCCCGAGTTAAGCGCCTTACCTTTCTTGAGAATAAGCGAGCTCTGTGCTTCTGCTTGTCTTCCAGCCAGCTTCCGATGCATGTGCCCTCATTATGTAACACTGTTCTGCTGTAAGAGCTACGCCATGACCTGCTGCTGTCGTAAGCTTCAGTTCACTTGTAGCGGTCTCTCTAAACTTTAGGAGGCCAGGCCACCGGCTGTTTTCGCTTTCTGGAAATGTCTTTTCCATACCACTTTCACTTCTCTAAGAAATGTTGTTTCTTTTCCTCGCCCACAGTGCTGGTGTGAAGCTGGCAAGCTCATAGTTCCAGAGTGTCCTTCAAGTCTCGGGGGCAGATGTTGGCTTTGAAGTGGGACTTCCAGAGGAAACTGGAAAGATGTTGCTGATGCCACATCTTGCCAGGGTGACGGTGTATAGTACGTTTCTCTAGTGTGTGCCAAGAAGCATTCAAGCTGTGCCAGCAGCCTCGAAGCACTCAGCCAATTTTGCATGTGTTTAT
>JAABNX020000122.1:1564153-1577333 GCA_015163995.2 Mormyrus lacerda | reverse complement strand
TATGTGGCAGAAATGTAAAGCGCATTGAGACAATGTAATGTTGTGATAACGTGCTATATAAATAAAATTGCATTGCAATGGCATGTGCCCAGAAGGAATGTGCAAGTCGGAGATGGTAGAGATGAGGTTGTAATGGTGGTTTTTTTTCTTTTTCTTTTAATTTTAGTTTTTCACTGTGTTTCATGGTGTGATTTGTTACGTCGATGGAAGATAAATAAATAAAATTGTCGCGCAAACCATCAGTTGATTCGTGAACTAACTTCTGACAGAAGAATATATTAGGAGCCGTTATAGTTTATACTCTTCTTATATCTCAATTTCTAAGACATTTTACTCCAAAATGAGCGTTGGGGGGTTTTAAATAGAAATGAAAAACAACACTGACAAAAATAACTTTCTTCTAACTGTGTAGCTGTTCTTTAAGAACTCAACTTGTTCCTTGTTTTTCTTTTGCTAATCCTTTTATTAGTTGGATATCTTTAGGGTAACACATCTTTACAAACAGGTGAATGAGTTACAATGCATCATTTATCATTTACTACAACACATACAGCACAGTAACACTGAAGGAGGTTCATCAAAGACACACATATATATATATATATATACATACACACCCAGGTGCGAGTCTCCGCCTGGGTTACATGGGTGTGGAGTTTGCATGTTCTCCCCGTGTCGTCGTGGGGATTCCTCTGGGTACTTCGGTTTCCCCCCACAGTCCAAAGACATTCTGAGGCTAATTGGAGCTAATAAATTGCCCGTAGGTGTGAATGGTAACAGTGTGTGAGTGTGCCCTGCGATGGACTGGCCCAATAGGATAAAGCGGGTTGGAGAATGAATGAATGAATGAATGAATATATATATATATATGTATATATATAGAGAGAGAGAGAGAGAGATAGAGAGAGAGAGAGAGCCCGGTATTTGCAGGTTTTAAGCACAAATGCACATCACCAGGTCAGGTGGGTTTAAGTCCAGCTTTCTCGGCATGTCATCAGCTCGTCATGAGTAAGCTTGTACTGGTCACATGACCACTCCTCAACCGGGCCCCCTAATCCAGGCACATTTTAATTTCACCCTATACTGAATTTAGGGCTAAATTCTACCATGTTAATGACTAAACTGACTCCATCTGACTCCAGATACCTCGACTTCCGTCAGACCGTCAGCTATAAAAGCCTTCAAGAAAGACCCCATACTGGATAATCTATTTGCTTAGTCTAGATTGTTCTCCAGAACAAGACTGCGGCTGCACTCCGTGGTACTTTACTGACTATTAACCTAAAATTAAATTTAAAAAAAGAAGTATCTCCACTGTAGCTTGGGCCCTTTTTCTATGCGTACATTTCCACAATGTATTCGCCATTATGTCAGTATCAGCAGGAAGGTGAGATTTCCCCAAACTTGCATGGGCCGTGCGTTCAGTCCAGCCCAGGCCGCTTTGTCGAAACGCGTCTCCATTTATGGCCTTGAGTAACTCCCAAAGACAGTGGTGGAGCACCAATGGACTGGTAATGTGCCGCCTGCTTTGTAAAGCCATCACACAATGCAATTCTGTCCTGAGCCATGACAATTTAACGGTATAATTTGCAATTCCCTGCATAGCTGGTAGAACAAGCCACGGGACTGCCATAAGCCAAAAGACTGAAAGGTTTGCGAAGGTTAATTGTTTCACAATGTGGGGAGAAAATAAGTACATTCTGTTTTCTTTCAAGTAGCTACAGCACCCCTAGTGTTCACTATGTGGTAACTACCGGTGAGGATGAGGTGATTGATTCGGAGGAAAGAAATGAGAAGGAAAACAACACTGAGTTTACACAGTTAAAGCTTTCCCTGCCTCCCATCTGCAGCATGGGATACTCACCCGCCATGTCGATTGGGAAATGCCGGCCCGCCCCCCAGCCCGTGTACCAGCCGACCACTCTGCCCCTCTCCACCAGGGGGCGCTCATATCGGCGGCCACCAGCCAGTCCCACCGGCCACACGGACACCCGCCGAGTCGATCGCATCTGTAAAGAGATGCAATGGGATGAGAAAAAAACGGTGTAAAGAAACATCCGGCAGCAAGTAGCCACTGCAATCCCCTCTATGCTATAAGGCTTTTGGTTTTCAAATTTTATAAAATACCTTTTATTAACATTCCCTGACCCACAGTCCTGAGCTCCGACAAACGGTTGGCTGGTCGGAAATACAAGTAAGACTCTTGAATATACTTTTAAAACTGCTTGTCCCCCAGTGATAGGCAAGAGACTTCAGCAAATGCATTACGATGCAAAATATACTCTAATCTTTCCTTGAGGCTCTCGCCCCGCGCGGGTGTCTTTGTGCCACTCGGATAAAGCGGCGACCTCCTTACGTGCGTTCCACTCGGTTTACAGTAACCGCCGCCAATCTGCTTTACATTTATTTCATCACTCGGCGCTCGCGTGAGCTCTGCCAGCCTCATCGCTACGTGCCATAAATATTCATGGCAGCTCCTTCGTTTCCGTGGAGAAAAAAGGAAAAGGGACGTGTTATTTTTATGCCCCCCGTTACAGATTATGTCCAGACAGTGGCTTTATGAGCAGCCCAATCCTGGCAGGCAGAGTGCATTAGGAGAGCAGAGTGAAGGCGAGTGATTCGTATATACACGGTCTGCAGCAACCAGCCCGGATCCAAAGGCACGGGGATCAACCCACGTCTCTCTGGGTGGTTTCCGCAGGGTTGTCTCCTCGATGATGCCCACTAACCCGTTACCTTCTAATCCTTTAGAAATTAAGGACATTGCTGGGTCAAATCCCTGAAGGGGTCATAGCAAAAGCGTTACTACACTCTCAGAAAAAAAGGTAAAAATTTGTTCCTTTGCTTGTCACTAACCTCAAAGGTCTACCAATTGTACCCTTAGCTGTAGGTAATTTTAAAGTACAGAAATGGACTCTGAAGAACATTCGTGTACCATTGATGGTACATTAATGCTATTTGCACCTTTGGGATGTTCCATTTCTGTACCTTAAAAGGTACAATTTTAGGGGTACAGCCCCTGTGACAATCAAAGGTACATTTTTTACCCCTTTTTCTGAAAGTGTACAGATTTCTTTTAAAAAATGGTTAAGCCTTCAATATAGGGGGTCTGATTTTAATGAAAATCAACGAGAACACACTACTTAAACTAATTAGTGTACATTTATTTGCGGGCGTTAAAGAACATTTTAGCCAAAGCGACACCTCTGGGTCATAGAATACTATCGTGGGTCAAAGAATCTCATATACTGTCCTGAGTACGGTTTCAGATAGATGATAAGGTGTGTGTAGAACATGCTTCACTTTAGGCTGGGAACTACAGGATCATCAAAAAGTATTCACACCTGTTACAGCTACATTTTATTCCCGAAGCTAAAGATGAAAGAAGACTCCAGGCATCACGATAATGAAACTTATAAGATGAAATATTTTAGTATAAATGCTCTCTGACAAACTGTTAGGCTCCAAATTTGGCCGACGATATGCAATGTTGGTTCTATACCACATAGTAGTAGCTTCGTATCTAAAATTCTTGTATATGATTGATAAAATAAAGTACGCGTGACTTGTAATTCGCGTGCCTTTGTACCGTTTCATACTGAGGAATGTCGTATCACAACTGCTGACGTGACGCGAAGATTAGCGTCTGGCAAAAACATAAGCGTAAATTGAAATGTAAAAAATACATTATTTATTTAAGAATATCAAAATGGTTTCAAAGTTTAAATCATTACTCAGGTAAGTCTACGAGTAATTAAATAAAAAACGTAGGGAATTATTAGTGCTAGCAAGATTGCAAAGCGGATTTAAGTATAATTTTTAATTCTTAGATAACAACATGGATGCCAATACATCGTGGACACCTAAAGCGCCGGTGAGATCAATCACGACGGGGTAATTCCTCTGAGGTGACCCGCTGCCCAAATGGAAAATATATTCCATGGATAGCGACGCAACTATTAACGCGAGACATACGCAACGGATAAGTGCGACTTCCTGGAGATTATACTTATTATTAAGTATCTAAAGTGATCTCTGAATGAAAAAATCTAGTTTATATTCGAATGAAGGTATAAGTCATTCCTTTTTAGTCATTTCAGAACAATTCAAGCGTGGCAACTTAAAATAATTTAAATACAATGTTACCTCTGATCACAAAAATTGCTTGTAGGCTAATTTACCTGTCATCATTAAGAAAAAACATTACGTGTCAGTGGGTGTAAGCTCTAAATTAGGATGGGTTTTCCGATACCAGTAGGTATAAAGTGCTTACATTTCCAGATTTAGAGATAACAGGAGATGCACCTTAACCACGCATGGATAAACTAGGAAATGGGAACGCAACGCAAATCAGGACACCCTGTAAGTAAAAACCAAACTAAGTAAAATGCCCGTGTACCTCCTCGAACAGCTCCAGGCTGTACGTGTTGTCATCATCGGCGAAAAAGACCACCCCAGAATCGTTGCGGGAGCGAAGCAAGCGTAGCCATCTCAGCGCCGCGTTCCTCTGCTCGGTGCCCCGGGGTTGCCCCGGCCGCTTGTATCTGAGCAGCGTGGACACGTGTAGATGGGTGTGCTTCATCCCAGATGTGGATAAGAAGCTCGACACCAGATCCGTGGCAGTGTACGAATCCTCCACCACGATCCAGTGGAAGCTGGGAACCTGGCGGAACGTGTTGGCCAGTCGTGTGAGCTCCGCTTTCTGAACTGGTCTGGTGTAAGTGGGGGTGATAGCGTAAATGACCGGTAAGGCTGTGCGCTGCTGATTGTCGTTGTAATCGCGGTGCAGCCAAGTCCTGCGCTGCACGGTTCTTCTGGTTTCGACATCAATCATAATTAGAACGATCAAAACCCATGGCAGAACGGTGAAGAAGTAGCTGTAAAATACTGATTTCATGGTGTTTAAGTTTCCAGACAGACACTTTTCCGTTACTGTTAAATTGAGTCAATATCAATATCATTCCGCATCATTTTCGCAAATTTTGAGTCATGCAAAAAAGTTACATTAATGCAAGTATCAAGAATTTCTTTCAAATATAATTCATCCACATTGGTTATGCAGCAAATAAGCCAGCAGGTTCGAGGTTTCGCTTTCCCGCAGCTCCTCGCTGCTCCCTGAACTGTTTCCTACTACGGACTGTCTCTTTGAGAAGGGCGGTAGGTAAGTTGCCTCGCATTGTCATAGATGTGCGTGGCGTGCGTCATTCTTTGGTTATTATTTCCAACCTATAGGCCAGCGCGATGTATGCATGATGGAGCTGATGAAATGGGTAGTGATGTCACCCAGTCTTAAGGAGCAGGGAAATATGGTACTTTCTAAAGTCGATGCGACTCACGATCAGGTCTCATTAAACAGCCGGCAACATGACAAACGGAAATGAATGTTTTTCCGGTCCAAATGCGTAAAAATATAATCCAAATAGCCTACAAGAAGATGCTTATTTTGCCTGCGACTTTACTGTTGGTAATCAATCCATCAATAGATAGATAGATAGATAGATACTCGGTTATAATTAGTTAAAATGTAGGCTATAGTGAGTGGAAGTAATTGAACAAATTGCGGTATTGGGGATGACTGACCCACTAAAAGGTAAGAATGGTGCTTTATTGTGCCCAAGGGGAAATTTGTCTTGGGCCCCTCACCACTGCATTCTGTTATGACTTGTTGGGCCAGGGAAGCAGGAGAAGGAGATGAGGACTGGGGTAAAAAGGGTTTTAATCGGGACACGAAGAGGCATACGAGACAAAATTACAACAACCATACAATGACAGAACTATGGAAACATACTCTGACGTGGACTTAAATACATAGAACTAATGAAGACAAATCGAAACAGCTGGTAAACACGGGGAATCCACACAAGGTTAACGAGGGGGGCATGGCCACAAGAGGTTTCGGAGGAGCAGGTCATGACACATTCCATGACATACAATATATTCACAACCTAAATAAAAAACAAGACCTAACAAAGACATTCTGTTATTTGTCCATATTTACCATGTAAATGGCAGAAGGAATGAGTGAGTTTTTATATCTGCTCAGCCTACAGTTTGGCATCCTGAACATCGGCCTGGGGGTAGCATTTCAAATTCCGGGTTCAGAATGTGTGCTGAGTCTTTAGGGTCTTCTTTGCCTCCCTGTGCACAGATTTTTCATGCAGAGACTGAAGTCAATGCTGATCTTGAATCCCTATGATCTTCATGGCCATTTGAATGAGACATGTAAGCCTGGATTTTAACTATTAACGAGTTACCATGTCAAGTTTGTATGGCATATCGTACCACACTCTCTAGGATTTAAAAAAATAAAACCTAAAGTTTAACTGTCACGTCCCTCTGTCCAGCCCTCTTATATGCCACGCCCACCTCGTTACCCGCGTGTGCATTCTTATGTCATGTCCTCCTTCAGTCTGTCTTGTTAGATCAGGCATTGATGTTTGTACCCCTTTGTGGAGTTTGGTGTCGTCTAATCTGCATTCCCCTTAATAAACCTGCCTTTTGGATTCCTGGCTCCCAGAATTGCTTCCCCGCTCCCCGTGCCAACCATGTGCCAACAGGGCTATGACGTCAGCAAGGAGGTGGCGGAGTCATGTTTTGTGCCGGAACCATGGGGAGAGAGCTGACTGGCCCCTTTAGGGTCCCTGAAGGTGTGAAAATGACCTCTGAAAAGTATGTGGATTTTCTGACTGACCACTTTCTTGCATGGTACAAAAAGAAGAACCGTGCTTTCCACAACAAAATCATCTTCATGCATCTTCATGCATGACAATGCACCATCACATGCTGCAAGGAATACCTCTGCATCATTGGCTGCTATGGACATAAAGAAGAGAAACTCATGGTGCGGCTCCCATCCTCCTCTGACCTCAATCCTATTGAGAACATTTGGAGCATCCTCAAACAAAAGCTCTGTCAGTGTGGGAGGCAGGTCACATCCGATCAGCAGCTCTGGGAGGCTATTCTGACATCCTGCAAAGAAATTCAAGCAGAAACTCTCCAAAAACTCATAAGTTCAATGAATGCAAGAATTGTGAAGCTGCTATCAAATAAGGGGTCCTATGTTAAAATGTAACCTGACCTGTTAAGACGTTTTTGATTGAAATAGCTTTTGATTTCAGTAAATATGATGTCACGCCCGGCTTGTCCGATCCTCGTGTGTGCTAAGCCCACCTGGTTACCTCGTGTTATGTCCTAATTGTTATCACCTGTTTCCAATGGATTTTGACTTGTCTTGTGTATTTAGTCCACATCTGTGTTAGTATCCCCTGGTCTGTCATTGACGTTTTTAATGTTTAGTCGCCGTCTGCCTCTTGTCTCCGAAATAAACCCCGTTTTACCCTTATCTACGTCTCTCTCGCCTGCTTCCCCGTTCGCCTGCTCGCCCGACACAACATATGACCTCCTAATGCTGCAAATTCAACAAATGACCATTTTCAGTTCCTTACAACCTATAAAATGTTTTGAAACTCTGTTGTGCATAATAATTTGGAACAGTGCATTTTAAGTTTTTTATTTTTGAAAAACACGGTTATCACTGGGAGGTTTGTTCAGTAACAGTCGAATTATACTCTAATGGTTGATGACTTGAAAATTATGCTGACTGTCATTTGCATCGACTATTTCTGAATATAATCTGAGAAAAACATCATTTGCATAATAATTTGGAACGTGGTGTAGTAGCATAGTTTTCTCTAACATGAACCTCACATAAACATAATTTTCTTTGGCTGCCTAAGACTTTTGCACAGTACTGCATGTTGCCATCAAAGCAACGACTCTTCCCAGGACGTCCATACTTAATTTCAGCAGGACAATGCCAGACTAGATTCTGCACAGGCTACAGCAGTGTGGCGTCATAGACACATATTTGCAATGGTACTACTCCGCATCTTCTCAGTTACTACTCATTTGTTGATCCATTCTGGTCCATGTTGATATGGCTTCCAGGTTGGACCACTGAAACTAGGTACCGTAACAACACAAATAATATGTCATCAAATAATATTGGCATCATATTGTAATGAAGTTACCACTTAACTTATGCCTGTAAAAGTCACGCAATGACTAGTCCATATCCACACATCTTCACATTCAGCTGATTAGCTGACGTTCTTCATCCGATGTAGCTTTGGACAGACAGATTAGCTTGAAATCTCCTTTAACTGTCTGTCACTTAAGCAGGGCTACTTTGGTATACAATATTATGCAAAAGCACTTGCACTATTCATGATTAGGGTTAAGCCCCTCACTCAAATGTGCTCTTCTTAAGCGCTCTGCCAGCAGAGAATTAGTCATCATTATGGAAAAACAATTTAGTTTATCACAAATACCAGTTTATTCTATACTGTATGCCTGTTTACACTATTAAACAGTAAGTATTACTAGGAAGACATTTTTTGTGACACAATGAAGGTTTTAAATTAACTTCCTCCATTCTGAAAATGTAAAACTCGCCTGCCAGTTTAACCTGAGGATGTTTTTTCAGTGTATTCAAGAGTGATGAATGGTGACTCACTGTAAGTGAGCCATTGGTTGTGCAGTGTCTTGACATGTATATACTGTAAGGAGACCAGCAAAGTGTGAAGAGAGTGATGGGAACCAGTCTGTCATCCATACCCGCCGTACAGGTGTGCAAGCTTCATATACTGGGTCCCAGTGCAAGATTTTTTATTTTTGGTGGGGGCGGGCACCTCATTTCTATACACGTGTTCATGCACACATGCCCATACCCAGCAAAGTCAGGTCCTCAGAATTTATTCTGCGACTCCAATAACCATGACCCATTATGGGGCAGACCTAGGAAGGGATAACACTTTTTACCTCTGTATTTTAAAAATCTTGGCTACGGCCCTGCATGCACATAATCAAAGCCTCTGACCCTTAGAGGTTAAATGATACAGACGCACCATGTATTTTTGTGACATATCCTTAAGTCAGGGGTGGGGACCCTGTTCCATGGAGGGCCGGTGTGGGTGTGGCTTTTTGGGATGGCCTCTCAATCAGCCAATAATAAAACGCACCTGTCAACGGCTGCCTCCATGAACCTCTCTCTCGCCGACCCGGCTCTCCATCTGCTCCTTACCCCACTGCCCCAAACCCAAGCAACCAACCCCTGTATATCTTGTGAGGTTATACTATTAAACACCGCTGTGTGAATCTGGTCAGTGTGACAACACTGGAAATCTGCAGCTGCTTTTATCTCTTCCAGATGTGTCCTCATGGCCAGGCTGACGCCAATATGAGTTTCCATGATGTGTTACACAAAGGGACAGCACGCGATATCCGTACAATGCACATCTTACATTCAGTCTGCCTATGTCTGCGTGACCTGGCACCACTTTAAGGGCATTATTGATGGTGATGAGTGGTTTCTGACATTGACGTTTACGTATTTTATTTTACTTGGTAACACTTTGCGATTTCATTCCCATCATTTCCGCTACAGGTGCACTGGACTGCTCACTTGTGTAGTGACACCCAGCACAAGGAATGAAAGTACGCAATAAATAAAGAATATATAGGCAAAGGAACATGTAACTGTACAGAAAAGATCACTTATGCACAGACACGTTACGATTTTATCTTAGATCAAGGGATTTGAGGGACATGGAAGCACCGTTAACAGCCCATTTTTATATGGTGTCGTTGGGAATGTGCCGCTACATTCCGATTGAGCATCTTCACCGCCATCGCGCTCTATGCTCTTAGATTCTCTGCAGTCCAATCGTCCGCCAAAACTCCCACACCAGTGTCTGGGAGTGTAAAACTCCTGTGGCGGCTTTACAAGCAAGTCTCCGAAAACACAGGTGTCTATGCATATTCATGCAGGGTGAGTCCCTTGTTCCTACGGTGCTGATTATGTTTGTGGTTTGCCCTTAATATGCAGATCACCGTGATGAAGACCAATCATACAGAATCACCGCCAGCACGCCTATGAATAGTCATGATTACTGAGGCAGGGAGCAGGGGGCAAAAACAATAATTGCCACTTTCTGTGTACTCTGAGCAGGGTCTGTCTCACTGGAATGAAAAATTATTAGGAATCCTGCAAATGTTTCTGTGGAATGGATTAGCCAATAGGAAAATGAATAGTACAGTACAGGGGCAGATCTTTTCTGGAGTCCATGGCTTTTTCACACTAATCTCTGTGACCTGTGGTTTCTCCTGTGTTTTTTACTGATGTACAAAATGACATTTCATGAACCATTTGCTATATTTTTGCATCCCACTAGATGGGGCTCTTGGTTTGCTTTTGGACATGCTTTGAGCCCTTTTTGATATGGAGAGCTGCATCTAAAAGGGACAAATTATACAGCGAATGGTTCATGAAGCATAATTTTTTCCATGACTATAGTTTTCTCTGGAGATCCTGGACCAGGTTCTGATCCAGGCAGATACATCAGATATGAGGTGGGCAAAGGGGACGGCAGGGCAATGCTGAAGCCCGCTGCCTCATTCAGAGCTACAAGAAGTTTGGAATCACCTATAGTTTTACACACTTTGAAATGGCAGCCACAGTAACGGATCTTGTTTCTTCAGTATCAAACATACTGCAAATGACTATTAGATGGGACATAATAAGTCTATGGGATCAGCTGAACCACAACAGGGCAACTCGTTTTTGTTTCCCCTCATTACAGATCCCTTAATCCATGAGTAACAGTAACCAATGAGGAGTGGATTAACGGAACAGCATGTGAGAGTCCCAGCCGGCGCAGGTCTGTGCCTTAAATCCCATCTGGGTCAGTCTCCTGGAAATGGATGCTCATGAATGTTCCGGTTTTCAGACAGACACTCAGTCAGCCGTGGCACTCGGAGTCTCTCCGGGAGCTTCCTGTGAGAAAGTGTGAGCAGGACATTTCTGAGATTATGTATTATCTAGTCTCTGCGCGGTGTGTGTGGAGTCCTCCCTGTGTCTGGTTTCCTCCTGCAGTCCAAAGATATGCAGTTGGAAATTTACAGATGGTATTTACTTGAGCTGTGTACGAGTGAGTGTGTGTATATGAATGCCATGGATGGGCATCCAATCTCCCAGCCTCGTACCCAGTGTTGCCTGTGATAGGCTGCAGGACCCCATGTGACCTTTACCAGGATAACAGGTTGGAAGGCAGATATTCAGCGATGATGATACACACTCTATCCCAGGCTCAGGATGGTCCACAAACACCACACACCGTTAGAGACCAGAAAACTTCACTAACAACAGCAGTCAGACGTCTTAAATACTGTTTATTTATCCGTAGGGCAATTCTTCGGTCAGTAAGAAAACACATTTTACAGTTTTAACAATAACCCGTCGGTGTAATTCCAGAACCGTTGTGGGGAAACGTGATAAAGGACATGGACCGATACTGGAAAATTCTGCTTTCAAGATGACAGCCAAATCACATTAAAAGTTTGGGATTTTTTAAATTGTTTTAAATTACCCTGAATATAGAAGCAAACATGGCAATAGAAAGAATCAGCGTTTATCGCGCTCTGCCAGAAGAGGCCTGGACTGATGGTGTTTAATAAGAGTCACAGTAAGCCCAGAAGGAGTAGAAGCATTTCCGGCCTGCGACCGCCTACATCAGAACTTACCCTATAGGATGCCTTTCATTTTCACTATTAATTCTTCATTCTTGGAGGTTCTTAATTTATTCACAAAAAATACATGTAAACAAAAATATACAAGTGGTGCAAAAGTAAAATATAGTTGACCCTTGTGATAAACATTTATAAGCACTTACTTGCTGGGGAGGAGGGGGGGTTCATTTACCCAGGGGTTTGGGATAAAGGTTCCAGTTACGTTAGTTAGGTGAAGTTCTACAGTACAAATGACACCACACAATTGCAGTCATAAAGTCGCTCCAGATGTCACTTTAACGTCATGGTTCTTGTTTTATATTGGTGGCTAAGTGTAGTTTTTTCCTTTTTTGCGCTCACCTCTTGTAAATTGAGCATCAGGGTGTTTTTGTTTCAAACACTAGCGACTCATCTTGTTCTGACTGCTGTCCTGTTTGCTGCTCTCCAAAACCTTCCTGGACTGTGCACTCCCCCTGCTGGAGAGAGGATGCAAAGGCAGAGAGTGTGGCTTTTTAACTCACAAGGGGGACTGTACAGACAGGTGTAGCTGGTGATTACATGACTACAGTCACCTGACCCTGCCTCTTGCCGTCATCTGTACCATCAACAGCACATGTGATTTCTACATTTAGAGCTGTCATTTGAGGGCTGCAGCAGCATTTCTTTATATAATGGGGATTAGCTAATATCATCAGTTTTTCTAACACTGGAACTTTCTTTACCTGCTCCCACCCTGCAAAAGTTATCCCCACACAGTAACGAGAGCAATCCCAGGATGCTCTCTGCCTTCCAGCCTCTCCAGCGCCTGAATCACCACCTTGAGACACCCGCTGGCAGACAGCAGCTTGGCTCAGTACCCGTGGGAAGATCTGTGTCACATAAAGCCAGAGAGTCAGAGAGAGCCCCTCCCCTGTTCCCCAAGGTTCCTCACAGCTACATCACAAGACCCAGGAGCGGCAGAGATCACCACTCTCCTATTGTTAAAAACCTCAATCCAGCTTCGGTTGTACTGATTTCAATCTGTCTGTGGTTTAATTCATCTCAGTTGTTTTGCTAGAATAACCAGAAACGGAATAAAAAAAAACACACAATCCCCTTATTATTAGGCACATTATTGGTTAATTTGGTTGTCAATCAGGAATCATCCAGTTCTTGCCCGCCCCTAACGGGTGTAATAAGACATCACTTCCTTGTTCTAATCACACAACCTGCCCAGATCGTCACTTCAACACCGGTGCCTGACATCCGACTATCAGATCCCTAAATTCTGCACAGTTCTGTTCTCATCATCTCCTTTAAACTGTCTTCGCACTCACACAAACACTGCAGGCAAATTTCACAGTCCATTTTCACATACACTGGTGTGAAAACAAAGCACTCATTTTATAGGCACTACGGAAATAGCTCAAAAAGAATGAGCAACATGGTTTGGCACATTGGGTGAGAATATTAATAAATATTTTAACAGATGTGGTTTCATCTTGAAAATGCACATGGGCTTTGTTTTGACAGCCATGAGCTGGCTACATTAAACACAGCTAATGTAATTAGTTGAATGAATATATATATATTATATATATATATATATATATATATATATATGGACACTGTGACG
>JAABNX020000122.1:1547135-1559331 GCA_015163995.2 Mormyrus lacerda | reverse complement strand
TCACAGAGGGGGGAGAGCTCAGGGGGCCGGCAACAAAGCAAACTTTATCAGATCACGGCAATTCTGCATTCCAAGAATACTCAGCCCTCGGCAACCATATAGCTTGGCGAAGCAACAGTGGGAGGGAGGGGCGAGCTAAGCCGTCCCAGGGCGCCCGGTCAGGCTTGACAGCCAGCCGTTATTAATACACAAATACCTAGAAACGGCAGCGCCGGCGGCATGTTTGCACAGAATATTTCATCAATGCCAAGGTGCCACTTGAAAGCCCCTTATTCACAGTGAGATTCATGCAAGCCTGACAATCCTGGAATGAAAAAAAACAGAAATACACAGGAAAAAAAAGTGAACCTAAGATTGTTTTGTACGTGCAGCACTGACTGAAATGTGTCGGAAGGAATGTCTGAGAAGTCAGATTTTACAGTCAAAATAAAGATTAAACTACAAAGCGATCAGGTTGCTTTTTTAATTAATGTTTAATTAGATTATATGTATTAAATGACTGTACCGCACAAAGCAGTGCCTCATATTCTCTAAACGCCTCAAAGTCACGGCAAGGTCGAAGATCCTAATGCCCAAGGGACCGTGTCAAAATAATACGTTTGAAAAACAATGCAATGAAACACTTACACAACCTTATAAAACATAAACAACAGCCTCAGAGCTGATTAAAATTCACGATGCCATCATTTGGAACTTCCAGACTGTTTGATTCCTTTGCTCTGAGCGATAAGGAGAGGACTCCAGTCACAGGGTATCCTCCCCTAAATTACACCAGAGGAGCCCGACTCACATCTGCAGCACCCCCCACAGCAAAATCTCTGGGGCTCTACAACATCCCATACATAGGTTCATTCAGCACCTCACAATTGTCGCGCCGAGGAATCAATACCGCCACAGAGGCCAAGCGAAACCTAATCAGCCCGGTCCATAGCAACCAGTCCTGAATCTTCCTTATCTTGGCTTCCATTCGAATGCGTTTTTACCACAGATTAATATGGTCCTTTGAAATTCACAAAGGCACCCAATTCACCTAGCTTCAAAAAAATTTAAATAAAGACACACAATCTCAAACTCCCAAAAGAACTATCAAGATTCCTATACAATAACACAAGGAGACATATTAATAAATTCTGACACTGCACTGCAACTGTACTAATTTCTTTACCTCCAAGTGATTGAACATAATTTCAAGAATCGCTCTGCTCTGCATTAAATCTCGCGAGCATGAACTACGACTCTGAACCTGACCGTTTTGTCCACTTAGCAGTACTTCATTGCACTAGACCCAGCGAAGGCAAGGCGCTCTGAGCCATCAGACCATCCACAGGGGTTACTGAGTAGCTCATAACCTTCACAGCTAATGTTTGTCCTCAATTCACAGGAGTTTGTTTAGCAGAAGCTAAACTATGCAGTCACATGTGTTTCCACTCTTTATCAGATAGGACAATCCCCCCCCACCCCACCCCTCCCACTAGCCCCCAGAAGGAAATGTTTCCATTCCAGTCCTCTCCCCCCCCACCTCGCGACTTCTCCGGGAATCCCAAAGAAGCTGGCAGCGGTGGGCCCGGGTGAGCCGAAAAACCAGTGACCTTGGCTAAGGACAAACCATGGGCAGGAGTTAAACCAGCGGTCACATTCGCAGACACGCTCTAAATGTGGCCACAGCGCCAGTGAGCCGTCACTGCAGACTACTGATTAACGCCGCTAACTACCAAAGGTCAAGCGGGTGTCAAATATTTGCCATGGTACATATCATTAAAAAGACCACATCTGGGGCCCAAAACACTGTAAACCATTTCTTTCTCTGGTTTCTAAGGTAACAGCAGCTGTTTTACATCTGCACACGCATGTGAACGCAGGCCACACAGTCATGACCATGAAACGGTGAGAGATCCCTGCATCCCTGAGGCCACATTCGAGACACACTTGGAGTGTAAGGATGGACTTTATGTGGACAACGTGCTCTGGGACTGCTGAAGATCACAGCGCCTCCTTACTAAAATGATATGCATTCCCTCAATCTGAATGTCTACCATTTCCTAAGACTGAAAAAACTACTTTCAAGCATTCAAAGTAGTCTGCAACAATAACAATATGCACTGTAGCTCATGACTATCAACTACATATATCAATAAAAGGTAGGCATGCATATATCAGAGCAGAATTCTGCACTTCTGAATTACATAAATACGTAAAACTATGCACAAAGTAATCTATTTTAAAGGTACAGACACGAAGGCGTCACTCCATTCTGCGCAACTACAACGTCTAGTTGTCAGAGACAAACTTGTTTCGGACACACAGCCAGGCCGGCAGATCGCTTTGATTCCGTCGTACCGTTGATCCCTTTTATCTGTTTGCAGCGGCATATCCCATTTGTTTCCCAGTAGCGGCAGATCCCCTTGGTTTCATCGCAGAGACGTCGGCTTTTCTTTTCAGGTTAAATAACGCAAACCATCTTTTTTATTTTTTGTTTTTAATTTTTACTGATCTATTTGTGTTTCTTCGGAAAATTATGCTGCGTATATTCCAAACAGCAATTTAAATCACTGAGGCGTTATAATGAAAAACTGTTATTTTTATTTTATTTTGACAGATAAGATAAACAAGGGGGTTATGTAATGACAGGATACTAAATTTACTACAGTTACGTCCCCATGAATGATCATTTTAACGGAAAGCGTGGTTGGATGGAAAACTTTTTTGCTGCTTTATTTTTGACTTTCAGGCATTATAATACGGCGCCTATACACTTACCATAGCTCGGATCAGAAGTGAAGGGTAAACCGAGTGACCCTTTCTGCGCTGCGAGCGGATCAACTTTCGGCCACTGGCGGCGACCCGCGTCGGACTCCACGGCTCTTCGCCCGGCGCCTCTCCGCCGCTACACTGTTGCGTTAACGGCGGACGCCGCTCTAATTCGGGCTTCACCGCCCTCTTTGTCGCTGTTTACCGTGGTTCCGGCGCCGGTGACCACGGAGCCCACAACAGCCGCTTCAAAGAGACCATTGCCCGGGACAACAAATCACCAGAAAAAACTGAATTAAAACAAAAGCAGTGCGACGCGACATGGGCGCCCGAACAATACTCGCAAAACTAGAAATAGCCCAAGTTCTAAGGTTAGGACGGCCGGTGTGGGACTCGAGTGCCCCGGCTGCTGCCGGTCCTTCCCCGCTCCCCGTCATCCTCAGCCGGCGGTCCGTCACTCCTCACTTCTATGTAGCTCCCTTCAGGCCGGCCGGCCCCTTTCTGGCAGCGCTACAGCGCACTGGCCAATAGGCGAACGGAAAGCGCGCATCAATGGGGGAGCGCGTACGCGCTTACGGGTACGAGCGCGCCGCTCATGCGCTAACCTCCACTCCCTGGCCGCTCACATAACCCCTGCTCTGGACAAGTGCTGTGCGGCGTCCCGGATTAGGTTGCATAGTCAGACCGTGGCATTATAGTTCCCGAAGATGTCTGGGTAAAGTGGAAATACGCTGTGTTTGTAATCAGTGTATACCAGCAGCACGACTGCGCGTGAGAGTGACATGATTTTCTGAAACAAATGCATTGTCACTGTGCAATGAACGGTTTAAGTACAGTGTATCCTCTAAAATAACACAGCTCAAAGAACCCTCAAAAATGAAGATCGTGCATTTTTAGCGCCTACACTAGAGGGCACAATAAAGCTTTTTAAAGATTGTAAGGTTGGAAGTGCCCTTACCGGTACGAGGAAAACGCATGTGTATTGTGGAGATTACCACATGCGTTTATATGTACGTATATTTTCTCCTTACCTTTACTACCGTAATACCAACAGGATGCATGGAAAAGTGCCAGTGGCCCACTTGGCACAGAGCTGGGATATATTAGCATACCCACTTCATTCAGTCACTATGGCACTTATTGGCGTGCCTGAATAAATGGAGTGTGCTCAGATACCAGGTGTTACGATGCGCTACATTGGCCTGGCCCCTGGATCGTGTGTCACACAGACCTTGACCTTCTGTGTTCAGAGCAATGTAGTGGGCGTGGCTTCGAGGCCGTTTGGAGTCCACTGAGACAGCCCCCCCGGGGTCTGAGGTGAAGGTCTCTGTCTGGATTCCAGCTGCCATCTATAAGATGAAGGGCTGCTTCTTATCTAATCCCAAAGCCCTGCCCGCGGGGAAAACCAAACAGGAAATGACATCACACTAGCCAAGGAGGAGCCATTTGGCCGGGCATGCCAGTCATAGGTAGGGGTCTGGAGAGGCTGCCTGCACATACGCCAGAGCCAAGCACAGTCCAGGGGGCATGGCGGCCATGAGAGATGCGGAAGTGTAGCAGTAGGCTGACTGGCAGGATGGCACTATGAGTCATATATGAATGACACACTCAATGCTGTTAGGGGGGAGACAGCAAGTTTGCACACACACTAAAGGTACAGTGGCAATATGTGGTTCAACAATCCAAACCTTTACTAATTTTGAAATAAATACACACGCTTTGGGTGGCTGCTGTCAAATTTTCCAGTTAATGAAATGCAAAGTCTGATATCAACACTTTGAAACATTCCTGAGATTTGACAGTCCATGTATCAGTACAAAGCTCGGTTTATATTCAGAATAATCGCTGTTTTATTTTATAATGACTTTTTTATGTCTTTGGTTCTACGTCATTATTTCTTGCAGTGTGGGTCAGATGGTCTCCTTCAGGTCCCCTTGGGTTTGCCAGGGTAGCAGTGATTGATGACTGTACAGGGCCAGATAACATTTTTATGGGGATGCAGTCACGTGATGCCGTTCGTCCAATGGGATGCGAGCGCTCTTCGCCATCACCGTCAGCCAGAGGAGATGGCTTCGGGTTGCTGTGGAGCAGGGTGTTTGTGATGCCCCGGGGTAACCCATGCTTTGTGTCCAGGCCTAGCTGTGTGGAGGATACACACAGTGAACCCACACCACCATTGTTGCTAGTAAACATGTTACATGTAAATATATTTATAAAGGAATGTGTTTATATTTAAAGATCAACGGCTCTCACGTGCACCTAGAGGGCGCTCTGCAGTGTTGTACGAGGGCCAGGCGGCTGTATGGTCTTTGCTGTCCATTAGAGTCCCAGGAGAGGTCACTACAGAGTTCGTTAAAGGTGAAAGGGGGAAACCAGGCCCTGAAAAGGTGATCATAAGATTATGTCATCCTTTTCAAAGCATAGCAGTGTGACATTTTTTGTGTATTTCAACACATTGCCATTAGGGGGAGCCATGCTGAGCTGTTTGTCATGGGGGCGGTGGTAAGATTTCTGTATTTCACAGCTGTGTCCAGTGTGTGTCTTATACACTAACTTTGTCATATAGATACTTATAGATATTGGTACAACGTGTATACATGTATAATCTACATTGTTTGCATTATTAAGACTGTGCATGGAATGTGTGAGAGAAAATGAGAACTGGTTTGGTTTTTCCCAGTCTGCTCTTTAGTGGCAAACAGTTCAACTCCGTGGATTGCCTGACACCCCCACTGTCCCCTGCCAGCCTCTTCAGCTCAGTAAGTCAGCTGTGTGTGTGTGTGTGTGTGTGTGGTGGGGGGGGGTTAGTGCAAGCTCCTGCAGGCGCTGCTGTCACTGCTGATCAATGTGACATATAGAACATTCCAGAAAACTACTCTACCCACAAGTACACTTGGGTCCACTGTGTTCTTCCTTGATCCTAGGCTTGACCATGCGGGCTGGTGTCTTACGCTCGGGGGGGTAGGCAGGGAGTGGGCCAGTGAGGGTCAGAAGTTCAGCACATTGGATTACCTCGTACCCCAGTGCTGAGGTTAATGTTTACCCAACAACCTGCAGGAGACACCGGTGACCTTCGGAGCAGCACACAGGTGGAAATATCTGAATAACCATGAGGGAAGGACATCACGGAGTAACGGCCATTTTGATGGGGGCGCTGGAAGTTGATCTGCATATTTTATGCTGGGGGGGTGAGATGTGCATGCACGCAGTTCGGGGGTCAAGCTAAAGCTCTAACAGGGAATACACTGTACCAGCTCTGGGCCTTCGATACCAGCCTGCCGCTGGATTTCGAGAAATGCACTACAGTGTCCTGTCCAGCCAGTCCAATAGGGTACAGACAGGGGTACTTGACCAAACACATGTGTTCCATTTATTCATCCATCCAACCATCCATCCATTTTCTGTTACCACTTGCCTATCCAGGGTCACGGAGGGTCCAGAACCTATTCTGGAGGCTAAGGGTGCAAGAAAGGGAACAACCCAGGATGGGGTGCCATATTTACCTGCCAGAGCAAAGACTCAGTTTAATAGGGCAAACCAAAGGGTGGTTAATTTTCACACACACACACGCACATGCACACACACATATAAAATTATGTACTGTACTATGCAAAAGTCTTAGGCAGTGAAGGAAAATGAACTTTAAATGATGTTTGTGTTGTTGTAAAACTATGGTATTATGCCTGTCAAAGTGTGTGAGCTTAGACATTTCAAAACCTCTCCTAAAGTCACCAGGTACTGGCAGCAACCATCCAGTACACCCACATATTTTTTGACTGGACTGCTAGCATGCTGTGTTTGGCTAATCAATACCTCAATGAGTTGTTTAATTAATTGATTAATTGATTGAGCTGGTGGTAAAATGTAATAAATCCATGGAATAGCTGAAGTGCCCCTGAGGAGAGGTTTGGGAGCTGAGACAATGTTCATCTAGCCATCCAGCAAGATATCAGCAAATTTTGGGGATTAGAAAAAAATCTTTTATTTTTATTGTGTTACTCTTAATTTGCCTATGCTATAATGTTAAATATGTTTTCAAATATATACTTGCTACCTAGATAAATAACTTAAAAAACTTCCTTTGCCTAAAACTTTTGCACAGTCCTCAATCTCCCTCTATGTGTGTGTGTGTGTGTGTGTGTACATAATGAGAATTTAGTGAGCAATATGAATAACAGAGTATCTATTCATGTTGAAATGACGGATACCATATTACTGGTTCACAAGCTAGTCACCTGGAACATATTGTAAAAAGTAGTAATTAACTCTTACCAGTGCCTTTAAACTTTCAATTAAAAGTTAATTAGAAGTTCATCTGTAATGGCTCAAGACTGAAACACTTTAATATAAATAAAACAATTAGAATGAAGATGGCAAATGAAAACCAGCCTCTGAACGCCTCTGAACACTGCGCTCGTTCTCCTTCTTGTGGAATGCAATCAGTTTGGCGGAAGGCAGCAAGCACTGCAATGCATATTTAATGTTAATTAATATTAACGGACCTCTAAGACATGCATCAATAGAAGCATGAAATGACGTGTAGAAAACTTTTAAATGAAAGAACACATCTGTAAGCAAATATTGTCCATATCATGTGAGCCTGCATGACGTCCACGACCTCATCAAGAGGTTGCGAATGTATGCCGCTTCAAAATATTGAAAAAGTTTATGTGCTACTGCCACTACTATCACTTTACTGCTGTGATTGATTCGCGTTTGTCTTCTGTGTGTTTAAATTTCAGGCGCGTGGGTGTGCTCCGGGGCTATTTGAGTCACCCCACGTCAGAAATCACAATGGTGTGCTTTGATGTTTGTGTGTGTGTGAATAAAAGCGAGTTGAGTTTTATCAGTGTCTGATGGTACTTTTTTTATTTTCCATAAGGGTAACTGGACAAGTGGCAGTGTCTAGCTGTTTGGTGACAAATTATTGTGAGGTGTAAATTACTAAAATCTCCTATATGTCAGGTCCAGGTGTGGTTAAGCTAGATGTCTGAAATTTTCTGCAGACACAGTATTCAAATATCAGGTCATGAATGCAGAGCTCATGGAAACCTCTTAGTGGTGTCTTGGCCTACCTTAGGTATCTAGAGGACAGGTAGGTGTCTGAGAGCTGGGCCATACAAGGCAATGGTCAGTGGGCCCGGCATTCCAGAGGACAAATATTGTAATTACAACTTTATTGATCCCCGTGGGGGATTTTTTTTTTTTTAACACCTCCCTCAACTTTCTCTTTGTAGAACTAGCTGTCCGTGAAGGGCAGCCACCTGTTGGGGCACCCAGGGAGCTGGGGGTTAAGGACCTTGCTTAGCTCACTGAGCCACATGCTGCCCCAATATATATATAAATATAATCGCCTAATTGGTCCATCGAGACGCATCAGGAGCCATTCCGGAGGAAAAATATAAAAAGAGTGATTGGGGCATACCCACCTATCGTTTGTCAGCTCATGGGTCCAGGTGGGGCATAGCTAGATGTCTGAAATTAGCTGGAGAAGCACTAGACGGATGTCTCAGTAATCCAGTCCTTATAGATACCTATCAATGGTGTGTTGAAATTACTATAGTCACCAATGTAGTCAGTGGGGCCCTGCAATTCCAGATTGCACATGAACGTTTCCCTTCATCACTGTAATACAAGTCCACTACTGATCAATAATGCAATGCATTTTCTGAAACTTTTTACCTGTGATTCCTCTGTCAATGGAACTAAAAGCCATTCAATAGTTTATATGATGGATGGAGAAAATCTTGATAAAGAAAATGAGCAATAACATTGTATTGCTTGAACAATCTTTTTAAAATAATAATTAATAAAGCCACAATGAAATTCCAATCCTTTATTTTTAATTTCAGCTTTGCTTTTTCAACAGACTTGTTGAAAACCAACACGAGGTCTTAAGGCACTGTTTTAAGGTGATGTGTAAATGAGACATGTGATGTGATCTGTGATCTGTCTCGAGTTATTTTATATAATGTTTCCAAAAGTACAATATTCAAATTCAAACAGGCAACGAAAAGCTGAAATTAAATAGTTGTCTTTATATTAAAAAAAAAAAAAGTTGGAATTGTAAGCGAGTAATTGGTGGTAATGTCATTCAAATCCCTTGGCAATTAACTCATTAGTGCTTAAGATTTAATAGGGGTCATTCCTCTTTTGGAATACCCCACAACTAGTCCAATGAAATCGTTAAAATATCCCGTGATTCGAAAGGTTTGTTATGCAGATAGGCAGCAAACGTAGGAATTGATAATCAGCCTTCAATATATAAATTGCGTGCTGTGTTACAGTGCTTTTTTCTACCGCGGAGGCGACGGCTGAACTGTTTTTGCGGTAGGGATCAAATCAAAGCTACGTAGCTTTCCACAAACTATATCCTAATGTCTAAGCATTCCAAAAGCAAAATATAAAATCGCTACATATTCCATTTGCTGAATCAAACTCACTAAACAAAGTCGTAACACTTGTTCTAGCTAATGTAAGTTTCTTTTATATACTGTACATTCCTAGGCGTATTTTATGTTGTGTTATGGATTTTGAGGTGTCATCCACACCACCTAATGACCTTGTAAGTAGTACGTGTTTACAGAAAATGTTTAATATATATATACATATGTATGTGTTTGCATGTGTAATATTCATTTAATCGTAAAAGTCAATCACATATGGTCATTGCCTGTGCATTGGTTTTATTAAGTGTATATTTTTGCCTTTTGCTATTGATTGAAATTTGGCTCGCAAAATAAGTGTTATTTGGGGTCGCCTGACTTTACTATAATAAAGAAAATAATAAATGAAAGGAACAGACCTGTTAATGTTCAACTCAAGTTGCGGTCTTTTTGTTGCCATAAAAACTCTGTCTCCCCCTCATCACAACCCAGAACCACGTCTTACACTTCCTCTATCCCATAACAACATGCCTTCACCATAAGACACCTATCCAACATCAACAGTCTGTTACATATGCCCCTCCCATACACAAGACACATCCTCGTTTCATCACAGACAAAATCAACATAGGCAATAAGTCCCTGCCGCAGGAACAAACACCGCGAAACAACTGCAAACCACAGCAGTTAAAAAAGAGAAAAACAAAAAAAAACTGGCAAAACACTGAACACTCAAAGTCTGACAAAGTCCTGAAGGTGTGCCACACACCCCCAGTGAGACTGCACAGGATCATGCCTCAAGAGTCCTTACTCCAGTTCAATGTTCAGCGCCCCCAAAGCAGGAGAAGCTGGAACAGTAGGACAAGTCCCAGAACCAGCCTGTGAAGGAAGAGGCAGAGTGTACCGCTTCAGCCTGTCATGATGCACCACCTGAGCCCCTTTAGCAGATCCAGAGGGCTCACAATGCGATATGTCAGAGCGGCCCCTTTACCAGAGCCCAGGGCCTGCTCCACCAGATAGGGGTCCTTCCAGTGCGGAGCCAGCTTAGTCGCACCAACTGCATAGGCACAGTGGCAAACACCCTTGTCATAATACAGTGTTTCTCATGGGCTTCTGTGGTGTTCAGGTTTACTGCCTTGAAAGAGGACTCCGGTCTCTCCACCAGAGAGGACATAAAAGCCAGGCGTGAGCCTTGGCCCCGACCGTCCAAGACACAAGCGGGCAGTAGCAGCTCAGTGGGCACAAAAGCCGGGAGAGAGCCTTCTGCCCCGACTGTCCAGGACACAAGGGGGCAGCAGCAGCAGCCCTGCACTGCTCACACCATCGTTTAATGTCCCTCAACATAAAAGACCAATAGTAGGTCTTTCTGGCCCTCATCCCCCTCCACGGTCAGCAGAAAAATGTGCAGCAGCCGGTCCACCATGCAGCTGGTGCAGGAGGTCCGGCACCATAGACAATGGAACCACCACCTGACCTTCCCCAGAATGTGATGAGCGCACAGTGCGGCTCAACAGTCCACCAACCATAGACAGGCGACTCTATTCAGTCCACAGTTTCCTGAGGAACCTCTCAATTGTTGACGAAGGGGCCTTGCTACACCCCGGTCCAGCCAGCCCAACACCACACTGATGTCAGAATCCTCACGCTGTAATGACTGCAGGTCAGAATCACTGTAGCAGAGAGAATCCCCAGCCTGTAAGTTCATGGCCACCCCCCTGCGCCACCTGAGGTTGTGGGCAGTCTAGTCCATGCACAGAAGCAAGAGAAGCCCAACCACAGGGAGGGTCACCTGGTTGGACTGGGTCGGAAGAAACAGGCCTGTGTGACAGGGCATCCGCGTTTCTGTAACGTGAGCCGTCTCTGTGCACAAAAGTCCATTTGTTAACTCAAGAAACATACCAACATAAACTTATAGAAATAACAGTCTATATTTTGGGTTACAACATGCTCCCTTCAATGAACACTCTCAACACGCATGAGTAATCCCAATAACCACCACGATATACAAAATAATTGAACACACAACTGAACAATTAAAGCTAACATGAACAGTCTAAACATTAATGTTTCGTTGCAAAACATAAACATGACAACAATCTCACTCTTCTTTTTTTCTTTTGCAAGTGCCAAACTCCATCATTAAGTGTTTTTAGGAGCAGCAGAGCAGTTGCCCCTTTCTTGGTCAAGCAGTTTGCCTGCTATGTCTTGGTAGGTGACCACACCATAATCTGGACCTTTTCACCTTCAATTAGTTCTTTTTGATGCTGCTTTTCTCAAGTCGCAATCGTTTCTCAGCAACAGATTTTGTGGATCTGATAGTATCAACTAGGGAATGGTTGTCTGTGACACAGGTTATGGGTAACCTCAGTCCATCTACATCACCTGTGATGAGCTCTGAATACAGTGTAGAAAGGAATATTGTATAATCAATGCCATCAGCCAATGCAAGAGTTTCTCCAGCAAGGCTACTACGAACAACCATCCTTATCCTCTTCGACTGCCAACACAGTGTTGAGAACTTGCCATCCTGTCCCATGAGTATGATGAAGTGCCCACCTTCAGTGCCTCTATCCGGTACGTTTCCCAGCGATGCATCACTGAAAAGAACAAGCTTCAGTTTATCTTGTTTTTCCAAAAACTGAAACTTTATCTTCACACAGTCAGTTTTCAATTTTCTCACAGTTTTATTGGCATCATGCAGGTCTTGTACCGTGGCATGTTTCATTGATGAAGTTAGGTAACACAAATTGAATATAAGAACATAAGAACTATACAAATGAGAGGAGGCCATTCGGCCAATCAAGCTTGCATGGGGGGAACTTAACTAATAGCTCAGGAACCAAGAATTAGAATAGAAAGGAACCCAAGAATTCAGCTTGCACTACATTATCAGGAAGACTATTCCATACTCTGACTACACCCTGTGTAAAGAAGTGCTTCCTTAAATCCAGTTTGAAATGTTCTCACACTAATTTACACCTATGGCCACGAGTTCTTGTATTTGAACTAATGCTGAAGTAACTATTTGGTTGAACAGCATCCAAACCTGTTAAAATCTTATA